>VXCM01000061.1:169092-346706 GCA_014773175.1 Lucifuga dentata | reverse complement strand
GGGGGGGGGGGGGGAGGAGAAGGAGAACCCTGGAGAGGCCTCTCTATTTGACCTCCTGAAACCCAATAACCCATGTGTGTGTACGCTCTGTTCTAAAACAAGCCCTGTGTCCTGCCTTTGTCAGATGCCTCATCTCCTTCTTTATTTGTGTGTTCTACAATTTTGTGCGTACTTCTTTTTCCTTCAGGTTGAACACCCCTCAAAAGATCACCCCAACCCCTCCTTGCTGCATGTACAGTCTCCCTCCACAACACCAGCATACTTGTGCTTTCTTCACAAAGCTTTGCAACGCTTTCTAACCTCACACTCCTAGTTTTTTTCACTCTCATCCTTGTTTCCCTTTCTGCTCTTTCCCTTGTTTTCCTTCCTGCCTGTGTTTTCCCTGACAACTCTCCTTTATCCACACACTTTTATGTTACTCCCCCCACTGTAGGCTTCTTTCTCTCTGCTCCCTCTCCGCCCACCTTTATACTTCACGCTTGCTACGCATATGTTTATGCCCACAGAGGTGGGTATGTAAATAATTCCACTCACAATGCACATAATAAATAATTATTGTTGTCATAATTATGATAATAATAATTATTATTATTGTAATTCAGTTCAGTACTTTATTGCCATGCCAACTTGCAGTTGATAGGAATTTGTCTGTGTCCTTATAATCTAACTATAAAGACAGAAATCTCTGTCTGTGGTACCAGTGTCTCTAGAACTCAGCACTGTATGAAGTTGAAATTCAGCAGGTTTATTGCTCAGGGCCCAAGGATGTGCAGTGTCACCTGTGAAGTTGTTTGGATGAGCGGTTCTCGAATTGAGCTGTGTCGGTAAAAAGTAGTCTGTGCAGCAGGATACATTCCGGGCGCAGCATCATATGTTCTGTTCCAGCGGCACGGTCTCAACCTGACCCTGTACAACAAACAAAGCTAGCTCACAAGGATGTGCAGAACAAAATTATAGCAGGCTGTGGCACACACCATAAAGTCTGGCCCGTTTTCCAAACAGGCACATTTTGAACAGGCACATCACTAGTAAATAAATGAACAGACAAACATACAACAGTTATTCATTGACATGACAAATGTTTTCAATACTTTCCTGCAATTTTTCTATGTGCTGCATCTCACATATGCGTAGCATTTGAGATGATGCACACAAGCAACGCTTCAACAACACTGGATACACGTTGTTGAGGCCACCTTGCATGTGTGTATGCATAGTTAACATGAAGTATAAACCAGGCTTAAGTCTCACTCCCTTTCCCATTGCTGCATTTTCCTCTCTCACTCTCTTCCTTCTCTCACAGGGACTGAGAGGAGATTTGAATTGACACCCATAGCAGCCATCTCTGTTCATCTATTGGCCAGCGAGGGAGTGGAGCTGCAGGTGAACGAGCCAATCACTGTCTCCGTCCCCCTGCCCCCTGAAAGCGACCTGAAGGAAAATGATCACATCCCTGCTTGGAGATTTGACCCACGCTTGGGTAAGCCCTGACACAAAAACACCTACAAAAGCTTTTCTGGCTTTCTAAGCAAGCAATAGTCCAGATATCTGTGTTTATTCTCCTAAAATCATCTCCAAACAATAACCTAAATAACCCTTGTGTCATTAAATAATAGTGATACTTCTGTAAAATCTAGACTAGACTGTGATTTGTGAAATTATCAGAGAGGTAGCATTAATAAAAACCATGTGCACATTTGCACGGTGGAGCCAGGTCAAAAGTTAAAAGCCAGATGAAGGAATTTATTCAGAAGATTATTCAAAAAAAGTGATCAACACAATAGAACATACAACCCCATATTAATGTGGAAATAAAAACTATCCACATCACAAGATTGGACCGTGTTTGTATAATCTCAATACAGTTTAGTGAAATCTTGCAGAGCTAAACAATGACAAAGGGCTCTATGGTTCTGGCTTATACAGTAAAGTCCATCCAAGCCTCTCTGGCCCCAGATTTATTCCAGCAATTCAAAACCGGTACAGCAAGATGAGCTGTACTGTGACACACCCATTTCTCCCTGCACTGACTGAGCTAAATGATGATTAGATCATCTGTTGAGTCACACATGTCTGCACGATAAAATTATTCATATACATTAGGCTCACTTTACCAGACCTATATCAACTCTACATTTACACTGTGCAGGATAAACATTTCATACTGGAGTTTGAATTGGCTATGTTTAAATTAAGATTGGAGATGAATGGGATTAGGAAAAGGCTGGTTTGTCAAGGCCCATTTTAGATAAACATTTCTATGAGTGTTTATAATTAGAGGAGGGAGCTGGAGCAGCAGTTGGTCAGCTGACTGAGGCCGTACCTCTGCAGTCCTCATCTGTTGAGTCATTTTACATGTGAAATGATGTGAATAATGGGATGCATGACAAATGGAAGATGTCTTGACACTGAGATAAAAGTTTTCTGCCCTGAAATTGTCCGATATGTGATGAGGTTAGCATATTTCTCTGTCTGAGCTAAAAATAGCTCTGCTAAATAAGGTAAGTTTTGCATTCGACCAATCAGTGTTAGAAAATGTAGACAGTTGTGATGGTTTTGAGGATTGCAAGGCTCAGTTAAAACTGGCCAAAGTAACAACACGAGAAGCTTATAAAAAGATCTTTGATCAAATCTGACATAACACACTCACACTTGTAGCCTACGAACAGCCTGTAGCAGCAGTGAGTACTTCCACGACAGGCACCATATCTGGCTCTTCTCCAGGATAGAATGTTTCTTAGCAACCCACCAAATAAATAACGCAGCATAATGGCTGGAGCCCAGACTGAGTTTCTTCAGTCACCCTTAAATGCATGCACGGCCACACAAGAGCATGTGTGTGCGGTTGCGTGCTGTCTGTGCTAAAATGAAGACAAAGAACAGACACAAAGAAAGAACTTTGAAATTCTTCTGATGCCTGTTGGAGGAATATTTCACAAAGAAACCAGTGTTATTTGTAAAGTGTGCACATGGACACACAGAGATGAACACGCACACGCATACACACACACACACACACACACACACCTGTTCTGCTTGTGTAGCCGACAGATATTGTTGTATGTTTACAGAATGCGGTGCAGAATGATGTCACATACGAACAGATCAAGTTTACCTGTTGTGTCTGGGTGTGCCATTCATAACCGGGCAGTAATAGACTTTCATACAGGGAGGAGTTTGATTATATGAATGAGGATGACCTCCTCAGATGACCTGTGTACTAATTGTGAATGTCTTTCAATAGACGCAGAGCTGAAAGAATATATTGACTGTTGACATAATAAATGTTTACATTGTCTCTAAGTGGTTGCCAGACTCTCAGTGCTGTATTGTAAAGAAGCATGGGAACAGCTTCATTAAATGCCAGTATTAAAAGGGTCAGGCACAATGAGGGACTCCCCTGTGGAAATGTTTCACCGAAAAGACAGAACGGCAACGTGCACGGGACTTAGAGACAGCAAGAGCGCCAACAAAGGTGCTGAGTCACACAGCCTCTCATGTCTCCGTCTCGGTTCTTTGTGACTTTCCCCTTATCTCTCTTCTCCTCCTTTGTAGGCTTTTATTTCCTATCACTGTAATGTTTTTTTTCCCCTTTTGCTGTGTCTTGCAAAGCTGCCTTTTCTCTGTTAATATTCTATCCTTCCCTTTTTGTTTCCTCCCTCCAGCAGAAAGATAAAGATTTCTGACTGCTCGATCTTGCATTGTGAAATATAACAGTCTGTAAACATGGCTGTCATCACTCTAGCCCTGAGTGCTAAAGGAGGGGACATGTAAAGACACAATTGAATATTTTCTCTTGAAGATGATTCATGCTCAGCCGATCAATCAGTGCCTCCATGATCCAGTTTCGTTGTGGGTTTGGTTCTGTCTCTGAGGCTGATCCTATTCAGAGGGCTATGCTGCCTCCCTGTGGCTGAGCTTAGTGGCACTTTCTCCCCTGTGTCATGCTAGTCGTGGTTTGGATCAGCATTTTACCATTTATTAAGAGTTTACTTGTTGCATGGTCAAACTAGGCCAAAATAATCTGAGTTAATTACAGCCAGGCAGGAGGCTGCTACAGGCTGCTTTTAAAGAGCGAGACTTTTCACTTGTCACTTTGTTGTAATTGCATTTTGATAAAATGGGGCTTGCTCCAGAAAAGTAAAAATTACAGCTTTGCTCTGTGCACAGGCGCTTGGATAAAGAGCAGCTGGGGTCACGTGCAGAGGCAGGGCAACCAGCTCAGCCTGACATACATCGCTCCTCAGCTGGGATACTGGGTGGCTGCCATGTCTCCGCTACACTCAGGTGAGAATCGCCTGAGTCCACAATGTTCACCTTGACATTGATTATTGTGAACAATACACAGTCTTACACATTTGTCTTTCAGCTAATTTCACACAAACAGCAAGAGTGGTTGGAAGATTAACAGAAAGTTTTGTCGATATTGTCAAAATCTTAACCACTAATAATTGAAGAAATGCATGCTATTTGCCACACATTTTTGGAGCAGGTTACAGTGACAGAAATGCTTCTTACAGGAAAATCACTTTTTTCTGTAAGCTCGTCTTTCACTGATTTTGCTGTTTCTCTCTGAACCGCCTTTCAACAGGTCCTGTGGTTGCCAAGGACATCAGCACATACCACACTGTGTTTCTTTTGGCTATACTGGGAGGCATGGCTCTCATCCTGCTCTGTCTGCTCTGCCTCCTACTATACTACTGCAGGTGTGTGTGTGTGTGTGTGACACTCAACCTGTCATCCTCCCCCAAGTTCCACAGTGATACATCACCTCTTAAAGACTGCCTGGTGTTGCCAGATTTGGCTCCAAATAGACAAAGCTAAGGCACTATTTTGAGTTTTGGGAGCATACAGTGCTCTGGTACAGTTACATATAGAATACGAAGGTGCAAGAACCTACTATATTATGCTTTACGTTTTGTTCCTGATGTCCTCTGTATAAGCAATAATTTCCCCTCGTGGGATTAATAAAGTTTATCTTCTCTTATCTTAACATAGGAGAGAGTTACAAAGTGTATTTTTGCATTTTGTTGCAATCTTTGATTATGGAAAAAGCATTTAAACTCTAATTTGTCATCATTTTGATTGACCCATAGTCTTTACTGTGTCTCTTTGTTGTGCAGACGTCGTTGTTTAAAGCCGCGAGGGTCTCACCGCAAGCTCACCCTGTCCTCTGGTCTGGACAGCAGTAAGAGAGACCAGGCCACCTCTATGTCCCACTTGAACCTGATCAGCAATGAGGTCTGTCTTACCTTCAGACAGCTGTTCAGTGACTAGATTGTTATGCACTGTTTCAAAAGAGCACTTAACTTTAGAATTCAAAGCATAGTAACAGTTCAAACTTGGTAAGCAGAGTTTGAGAACACACTGGGGATTTTTGCACATTTGAGCCAAATTAGTACAACCTGCATACACCTTACGTTACTGCCAACCATTTCCCAAAACATGCTACTGGAGTATTTAATTTTAGAATTTTTTTTTTCATACCTTCCAGACTGCCATTGGTTTGAGTTCATTTAGTATAAAAAGAACAATGAGATTGAAAAGAGATTTGGTAGTGCTTGAGCAAACATGACATCTGTGAAATTCTGTTTTTGGAAGTTACTTCACCAGTACTTTAACAGATCCAACACTGAGCTACATGGAAGAAAATGTATGTCTCCATTAGGGAATATAGTCCCAGGAGACATCTGCTTTTACCAAAAACTTTCTATGATTGTACAAATGTTAGAAGGCGAAACATTGAATTTTAAGGTAGATGTGTCACCTGAACATTTGATTTTGAAAGATTAAGGGATTTGGNCGAAACATTGAATTTTAAGGTAGATGTGTCACCTGAACATTTGATTTTGAAAGATTAAGGGATTTGGAAAAATTATACTAAAACTAAAACGGGTTTATGTTTTGGAAAATGGTTGGCAGTAACGTAATGTGTATGTATGTAATATTTATTGGTTTCAAACATGCAAAATCATCATTATGAGCCATTAAGTAAGAAATAAAATTGCTCTCAAGCCCATGTGTTCTGTAATGAAGCTGTCCCTGGTGTCAGACATCCAGAAGAACCAAAGATGAACTTCTCAAATTACTGCATAAAGAATCAGTAGAGTGTCAAAAAAAATTCTCTTTTTCAACTGTTATATTTTATAAGGTGTTTGTTTGTATCTGTATTATGGTGCCTTAGATGAGAATGTTTGAAAAGTTTTATTCACTTAAATCCCTTGTAATCTTTAGGTGCAACTGGAACTCGTTTCCACTGCAACTGAACCTGACATGACCACACCGATGCTGAAGCCTTCGTCTTATGAGCAACAAGACAATCAACGCCACCATGACTTAATCCATCGCAGCAAACACAGCCACTCCTCTCTAGGCAACAACAGCCACCATGGCTCATCTCTTGGCAACCTGACACCTCGTAGCAGAGACTACCGACAGTCTGCCGACACGTTCCAATTAAAGGCTGCCCTTTCCAGCGGAACAGACAGGGGCTTCCGTCAATCATATACTTCTGTCTGCTCATCCAGCAACCAGATTTCAGGTGGACTGTCATCAGTCCGTCACGGTCAGGTGTCAGCCAACCAGTTTAGCAGTGCAGGGATAGTTGATGGCATCTCTCCCTCCTCTCCTCCTCACTCCCCAAGTAGAGGGGAGGGAGGTGAGTGCAGGCCTACTGACTACCTACTGTCCCGGTCTGTGGACCATCTGGAGCGTCCCAATCCCTCTCCACTTTCCCGGCCAGGCCAGCTGCTCTGCTGTGGCTCTGTGGACCTGCTGAGCGGGGGAGAGGGGTACCCAAGGGTGCGTCCAACACTGGTGATCCCAGCGCACTACATGCGCCTGCCTGGAGAGCATCCTCTGTCTGGTCAGGCCCTCCTACTGCAGACTGACCAGCAGAGTGATTTGGAGACTATCCAGGCTGAGCTCAATGCTTCACATTCCCAGCAGCCCCTGGGTCAGTCCTCCACAGGCTGCACCTCAGGTCCCAGCAAGCAGGGTGATGGAGAAGGACTTTCCCTGTCAGAGTCTCTGTCTATTCCAGCAGGACTTGGGGAAACTGCTCTGGTGGAAATAAACAGTGAGGACACCTTGTTGGCTGAAAAGACTTTGATGGAGCTCAGGGGCGGGAAGCCTCTCCCGCACCCAAGAGCCTGGTTTGTCTCACTGGATGGTCGCTCCAATGCTCATATTCGCCACTCCTACATCGACCTTCAGCGGGCCGGGTGCCACAGCAACACGCAAGGTTCAGGAGGTCGACAAGGAAGTGGCAGTGGTGGGAGGCATGGTAATGGAAATGATGCCAGTCTGGACTCTGGTGTGGACCTGAACGAGCCAAGAGTGGGGCGCAGGGGGAGGGAGGGAGAGAGGGGGGAAAGAGAGATTGAGAAAGACAGGTCAAAGGTCACACTGCCAGCCATGGCATACACCCAGCTGGTATATGTGGATGACCTGAATGGGAGAGGCAGCGAGGAGGAGATACCCAAGTGCAGCCCTCTGGACAGCAAAACAGGACCCCTCCTGCCAGACAAGGCAGAGGTTCAGCAAGCGGACGTGATGCAGGGGAACGTGGAGGGGGNACCCCTCCTGCCAGACAAGGCAGAGGTTCAGCAAGCGGACGTGATGCAGGGGAACGTGGAGGGGGTGCAAATTCAAGAGGAGGCCCCTTCACTTTCTTCTTCGTCCCCTGCTTCTCCTCCTCCCTTGCCATCGCCAGAGGATGTGACTTTCAGGACTGAGCGTGCTCTGCTCTCAGTGTCTCCTGATGGTGACGCTACTAATGAGGAGGGAGAGGAGGAAAAGAAAAGCCCCTGGCAGAGGAGAGAGGAGCGACCCCTACTGGCCTTCAACCTAAAGTGATGCATTCTGAAGAGATAACCACTTACTTTTGATGCCTCTCATTCCATACTGTAATGTAAAAAAGGATATTGTTCAATTTAAGCCCTTTGTTCTTCTTTATATCACACTGGGAAAATATTTCAGCTAAAACCTCCGCTAGTGCAGAAGGTGATAGGTCCATTCTCAAGCTTCCACGTCATTTTTATGAAATGGCTGCTGTTGTACTTCACCTAGTTATCCTTGCGCCTTATTACAGACCACTTATTGGGCATGTTATACAGATTGCCTGAGGGAGGCAAATGGACTGCAGAAGCAAAAAATTCTAATATTTTATGCAACAGATACATGCCTTTTCTTTTTTTTTTTTGTTAACCACCATTTTATGCATAAAGGAACTGTAATAGAATAGTTAAGCATTCTTGCAAAATAATGACTACAGGAGCCTTTTTTTCTTGAGCCATATTGGCCGCAGTGCACAGACTGTAAAGTACTGGTAAAAGAGGGGAATACACTACATGATTTAAAATGATTACAACCCAGATTTTCAATTCTTCACTGGTCAAAGCCTTGTAGGACAGGCCACCAAGGAAATCTGGAATTAAAACAGAGCTACCACAATTCAAGATGTTTTTGTGACAAGAATCTGGACAATCTAAACATGTTCCTGTAGTTTGAACTAGTTAACCGTGGAAATATTGTATAAAAAAGTATAATTTGCAAAGTCAGTTACCAAACATGATTCTAGTTTGAGCTGGTAAGTGAGAGAACTCTGAATGCAGTGGGGTTGTCTGTAACCGTTTAGTTGGTTAATACATTAAAAGTCTTCTGATGTGTTCCCGGCTTCAGTGAGAGCAGTATGGCAGATTCAGGAGGCTTTACTTGAGCGAGAATCACCTTTGATGCTAACATGTAAAGCCTGTATTCTAATGCGTTTGAGTCCTATATGTTGCTAGAATTTAATCTAGCCTGTCAGAAACCTGTGTCTATTTGTGTATTTACATGAAGTACACAGGAGTTGCAGTGTTTGTTTTTTTTTAGTTTAATTTTGTTTTTTTGTATACATTTTTTTTGCATATATATTTTTGATTATGCTGGTTGGACTAAAGAAATGAAACCACTAGCTTCACTACAGTGATAATCGATAATGTGACACACCACTATGCTTGTGGGTAAGGATATAATACCACTATGATCCACCCAAAATATTTGTGAGGTGTAATATGAAGGGTTTTATAGCTGTGGAACCACTGACTGATATGTTTTTTTCTGAAGGCTATGCATCACTTTTATACAGCTGCTTGAGATGCCTTTTTTGTAATTTTAATTGCTATACTTTTAATTGCCAAGATAAAGTATTTTACCCCAAAATATCCTTTTTTCAAATGTTATTTTCTTCTCACCTGCCTTAGTGTTAGAGCTCCAAAAACACACACATGCACATTTTATTACTACATATAAAACATTACACTCCATTTACCTGAAACCAAACTGAATTTGCTTCCTGTTTTCACCACTATTTCACCATTTCCTCATGTTCCAAGTGCCTTTGAACAAACTGAATCTAGAAGGATTAGTTCATGAAATTACCTTATTTATTTCTCACCTTCTTTTGCCTTCAGCTGTCCTCCTCTACCTCAGTTCCCCCACCCTTTCTCTTCCCCCCTGTGAAAGTAAGCATGCAGTAAACCTTCTTCAGCACTGGCATATTAAAAGCCAAAAGCTACACTGCAGATATCTCAGAATAAAATGTCTAGCTGCAATTATAAAACTCTACACACAAATCAGCAAAACATTTTTCTCCTGTAGTAAGCAGATAAGAGTTTACCGAAGTTTGCAGAATAGCGTGTGATAATGCTAAGTGCAATGGTGTGTGAAGGTAAACTGCAGGTTATTTCAGTGCATTTCCTATTTTTTTTTTCTGTTTGGGAGATTGAATGTTGTCTTGAATGTGTTCACAAGCATCTGGTTGGTGGGAGTGACCACCTGCACGACTGCTGGCTGTGAGTTTTATTGGTTGATTTTCAGGCTGTATGTCCATGTGAGAGTCAAGAATTAATCATCATACAATGTAGTCATAGAAGTCATATTACAGAGTGTGTATAGTTATTTCTTTAATATGCCTGGTCAAAATGATGTGTGAGTTTGTGTTATGAATGGCATTTTCTCTCATGATATTCCAGAGCAACATCCAGTTCTACAGTGGAGTTGCACTACAGCATCCAGACTGTGTATATTGGTTGCTTGCATTATATTTGAAGCCCATTATTCTGAATAAACAGCCAAACTGGCATAATGTGTGTGTGTGTTTTGAGTTCTTTAAACAGTAACAATTTGCTTCTTAACAAGTTTCTTTCAATCCATCTCAGAATACTGTCAGGAACTACCACAAACTGTACACACTGTTGCATAAATATGAACAAATATATTGAAAGCAAAAGTTTATAAAGGTACTTACATTGGTTTATTACAAACAAAAAATTATTCAATTTACATTAGAAATATGTATATGTATTAAAAAAAAAACTAAAGATAAATACATACAGCTAAATATAATGTATATTGAAGATAGATTTAAAAAAAAAATTGATTTACAAAATTGATGTAATGACATGTTGACCTGAGAATCACAGCAGAGTCCAAGCTATGGTGAACTGCTTTATACGGATACGTCACAGGACTGTTTAAAGATCAGTAGCATCATCAGTATCCACTGATTACATACAAAGGCACCTTGACTAAATATTCACATGTATCAATTTTTTTTAAGTATCTCTTTTCATTGAGTTGGAACACATTTCTGTCAGACCATGGTAAGCTGTCACCTGCTTTCCTGTTATCACAGCAATCACAGTGTTATAATCTGAAAGCATGAAGATCATAATTTTAAATATAAGATACTTCACCCTGTGAAATACAATATCTTATGCAAAGATATTCTTTATTATTTTATTCTAAAAAAAAAACAAAAAACAAATACATTTAAAATAGTATACTGCCAGTGTATACTTTTACTTAAGAAGAATTTTTAATGAAAAAATTTGTCATAGAGTATTTCTCAATTGTACTTATACTGAAGTAAAGGATTTGAGTACTTTGTTCACAATATATAAAAATAGGAAAAACTAAGTGTTTTTTAGCATATGTAACTGTAATCTGGGTTATCTGCATAAACACATATGTCTGCTTGAAATAGATTCTATCAACTAGTTATTAACACTTTGTGGATAACAATGTTTTCACAAGGTAGATACAGAGGACCTATTTTAGAAATTATCACTATAAATTAATTTACTGTTTATTTCCTGAGTGGAACTGTTAAAGGAAACCATTTTACTGCAATGACACCTGAAGACCGGTAACTGGTTAACAAAGACGACGTTTAAATGTTTAAATCTCTGCTTAAATGTTGATAGATATATCATTTAAGATGTAACATGAATCACTGGGAGTTGACATGTTTTCACTGTGGCCTCTAGGCGGTGCTGTTCCTCCGCTATGTCTTTGTTTTTCCGTCACGCCGCCGTTGATTATAGGGTGGCTTTCTTCTATTTTTTTTAAAGATCTTCATGATGGCGGAGGACAGTGAATCCGCGGCTAGCCAGCAGAGCCTGGAGCTGGACGACCAGGATACCTGCGGGATAGATGGAGATAACGAAGAGGAGAATGAACACATGCAGGGGTGAGGTGGCCTGTCCTGTCTGATCAGGACACAGCAACGTTATTTCATGTATGTGCTGTCGTTTATGGCTAGCGCAGCCGCCCGCACTAGCTAGCTAACATTAGCCAACACAGCCAGGCTCTCCAGTACGAGGCCGAAGTGATCATACTAATCGTTTATTGTACTTTTACACATGGTCATTTTTGCCGTTTTGACTTTGTGTGCCTTCTTGTACTAATGAATAAGTTCGTATAGACAGAGCCTGTCATGAAGATGACGGCAGACAAACACCGTTAGCTAGCTCAGCTGTCAATCATTCGTTGCTATGGTAGCTAGCTAGCTGTTTGATGCTTTGGTCTCTTATCTGTTCAGTGGTTTGTGTTTCTGTCTGTAGGAGTCCAGGGGGAGATCTGGGGGCCAAGAGGAAGAAGAAGAAGCAGAAGAGGAAGAAAGAGAAGCCAAGCTCAGGAGGAGCCAAGTCAGACTCTGCCTCTGACTCTCAGGAGATCAAGGTAGGACGACGATGATGATGATGATGATGATGATTATGATGATGATGATGGTGATAAAATAATCTAACAAGTGGTGTGAACAGACACTTTAAAGGCAGGGACTGAAACGCTAAACCCCTTTCTCTTTTAGACTAAGTTTTGCACAATTTAAAACGTAGGTTAAAACAATGCTTTGGCTGTCATAGTCAATGGAGTCCAAACAAGTTGTTAATGTGGGTCTGGACATATGCAGTCTGGACAGGGTGAAAACACAGTAATACTATTTTACAATAAAGCATAGCTAAAGAAAAACATTTGCAATTGGTGTGAATTAGTTCACTATGGGGTTAACAGGGCTTATCCAAACTTATCACTCAGGCATAACTTCAGCTCTTTTCTATTGCATAGATGCTTGAACATGACTGTAAAAGCACAAGTTGTCACATGAACTTTTAATAGGGTAATCAATTAAATAAATCCTATAAAGTTACAGCAGATCATCTGCACTTTCTGTTGTTCTATCTCTAGTGTTTAAACAACAGAAACAACACAATGATTAGCGGGAACTAGCACAGAACTTCAGTTTTTTTACTTGTGTGACAATGATGACGTGATAATTGTTTGTGATAATAGTCTGAATGGTCAAATGTGGCTTGAACCTGTGTTCATCATTCTTTTTCATACACAGGTATTATCTCAAAGGGTTTTAAATATGTCCCAAAGTATTTCATGTTATGTCTCTTTGGCTATATTTTTTCATATTTGTTTTGGACATAACTTGTTCCAGATAATTGATACAGGCAGCAAGTATTTATGTGTATGTGCAATGCAGAAATTGCACTTTTGCACCTAAACCCCACGCACAGGCAGTGCCGTGCGGAGACGCCACTGCCTGTGGTGTGCATTACATGCCACTACAGGCCTGTAATGTTTAAGACCCAGGGATATATTTATTTGTCTTCTTACTTACTTGTGAGATGTCTTTGTGTCTGTGTGCCTATTCTACATGCAGAATCCTGGCCTCCCGATTCAGAAACTACAGGACATCCAAAGAGCCATGGAGCTGCTGTCCTGTCAAGGTCCTGCAAAGAGCATCGATGAGGCGGCCAAGCATAAGTACCAGTTCTGGGACACACAGCCTGTGCCCAAGTTAAGTGAGTGCCTATTCTGAAGGTGTCAGTGCTATGCGGGTTCCACAGACCTTAAATAATAGTTTGCATTATTAGCAAGCAAAAAAAAACAAAAAAAAAACAATAACTCTACAGTCTTACTCAGGTTTCACCATAAGTTTCCTTCTTGCTTTCTTTAATACTGTTTCCATGCACCAGTAGCATCTACTGGTTTTATCTTGTCACAGGCTGTGCTGCTTAAAGGCCATGTCCCAAAGCATGTTACCTGTCAGGGACAGCAGGGTTCTAGGGATATCTGCTGGGCACACTTGAATTAAGCTGTTTCCATGACAACTATTTTTGATAGGTGGGCAAGTGCCAGCATTTTGTCTGATCAGTACAGGACTGACAGAATCATTTGCTTTTCTAAGCACTGGCATGTGTTGCTGTCAGCAGTTTTGTCAGAGACTGTTGTTAGTTTATTGTTAGAACTCTGGCTTAGTATCGGTGTCATCAGTTCATTGGAAATTGAAATTACATGATTGTGTAAAATAGTTATAAATATCTGACAACCACTTTGCCCTGTGTGCCCAGATGAGGTGGTGACGAGTCACGGGCCAATCGAGGCTGACAAAGAGAACATCAGACAGGAGCCATATTCTTTACCTCAAGGCTTTATGTGGGACACGCTGGATCTCAGCAATGCAGATGTAGTGAGTGCTGCCTTGGTCTGAGATACTTAGACAAAAATTTGAAAAAGTGTAATTCTAGTTTATAGAAATGATGCACTAAAATAGATTGTTGGCTGTTTCTTTCTCAGCTGAAGGAGTTGTACACATTGTTAAATGAAAACTACGTGGAGGATGATGACAACATGTTCAGATTTGATTATTCACCCAGTTTTCTTAAATGGTAAGCAGCTCTCCAATCTGGCATACACTGTGCTTGGTCATAACTGTTGTTTAGTCAACTATCCCACCATTTCTTCTTCTCTCAGGGCACTGCGTCCACCTGGCTGGTTACCACAGTGGCACTGTGGGGTGAGAGTGTCCTCAAATAAGAAGCTTGTGGGCTTCATCAGTGCCATCCCTGCAGATATACGTGTCTATGATACGTAAGCAAGATGGTGTATTCATAATTTAACATATGCATTTAGAGCAGCGTGATACTTTGACTCTACTGCATAAAGCTTCTACTTTCGTTCTGTTGCCCTAGACTGAAGAGAATGGTTGAGATCAACTTCCTGTGTGTCCATAAGAAGCTGCGTTCAAAGCGTGTTGCTCCAGTGCTCATCAGGGAGATCACGCGGAGGGTGAACTTGGAGGGAATATTCCAGGCAGTATACACAGCAGGAGTGGTACTGCCCAAACCCGTGTCCACGTGCAGGTATGCGGTGTTCATTGATGAAACATGGGACATACTGTAAATACTACCAGCTTTTCACTGAGTGAAACTGTGAGGTACTCTGAAATTTTTTTTTTCCTTTTTTCCTTTTCTGGATCTCTGTTCAGGTATTGGCATCGTTCTTTGAACCCCAGAAAGCTTGTGGAAGTGAAGTTCTCCCACCTGAGTAGAAATATGACCCTGCAGAGAACCATGAAACTCTACAGACTACCAGATGTAAATACTCAATCTATTGGTCCCGGCTCCTTTTCTTTATGATAGTGCAGGAACTCATACCAATGTAATCTCTCATTCTGCTCTACCCGTGTAGAGCATCAAGACGGCAGGTCTGCGGGCGATGGAGAGGCGTGACATCCAGCAGGTCACTGAGCTGCTACAGAAATACCTGAGGCGTTTCCAGCTGGCACCTTCTATGGGAGAAGAGGAGGTGGCTCACTGGTTCTTGCCACAGGACAACATTATTGACACATATGTAGTGGAGGTATCTGGAACCTTTTAATACCTCAGACTATTTGAGCAGCCCATCTTCTTCTCTTTAATCTTTATTGTTGTGTGTCTTTCTCTCTCAGGGTGCTGGTGGCATACTGACAGATTTTACTAGTTTCTACACTTTGCCTTCTACCGTGATGCATCACCCTCTTCACAGGAGCCTGAAGGCTGCTTACTCCTTTTACAATATTCATACACAAACCCCGCTGCTGGACTTAATGAATGATGCACTGATCCTGGCCAAACTGGTAACGTTACTCTGTATTTAGAGCCAAAACTAAGATATGAAGCAGATTTGTGCTATTCTGTTCTTGCTTGTGTGTAATATGTGTAGAGCTAGTCGACAACTACTACTTCTTTGTGCTTAACAGAAAGGTTTTGATGTGTTCAATGCCTTGGATCTAATGGAGAATAAGGTGTTTCTGGAGAAACTCAAGTTTGGCATTGGAGATGGAAATCTGCAGTATTACCTCTACAACTGGAAATGTCCCATTATGGATGCCGATAAGGTCAGCGGAATGATCTATCTGACGTGCAGTTATCACCACATCAGTGTAACCAGTATCTTTTAATGTCCCATGATAAGAGCCAATGATGCCATATTTGAAATAGTTCCTATAATTATTTTCTGTAGTTTAAGACCTGTTTTGTACTAAACTGCTCTTTGTTACGCCAAAGCCTCCACAACTGCTCATTTAAATCAAGTGTAAGAAAAGGCTGTAAACTAGGACATTAGTAGTGTGAAAATGGGGGAATGTTTTCCTGATAGCATACAAACACTTATTGGTGAGAAATTATGATTAGAAAATTGCTCCCAATACTTATACAAAAAGGGACTAGCTGAGAAGCATTGATATAAAAATGTAAATTTACCACTTTTTTGGACATTTTTTTCCATTTATCTGTTACTATGTGATGTGGTGAATTTGTTGTGATGAAATACATCTAACATAAGATGAACTCTCTGCTTCAGGTTGGCCTCGTCCTTCAGTAGCTAGTCTCTTCATGGCTGCTACACATACTGATGGTTGGCAGCGACCTCTGGCTATTCCTTACCTGGACATACAGGTAACCCAAGCTAGACAATGAGAACTACACGAGGAAAAACCAACCTGGTGACTGGGAAACTGGCCTCACTTTAAGAAGTTCTCCTAGAACTTGTATCATCAAGAACCTTTCTCAGTTCACCTGCAGGTGAAAACTCTGAAAATCATCAACATCCTGAATGTGAAGTCATGCTATGCCTGAGATACTCATACAGTACAATGCTCCTGACACACATACACACACACACAAAACGTACATTTAAAACAAGCCAGTTTGACAAGAGGATGCCTTGACATTGTGAATTTTGTTTGTTCTTCTTCCACAGCAGACACCTTGTTCTAATGAACTAGCATGTCATTTAATTTTGCTGACATGAAACTATTAATGGATCATTGTGATGCCACTGCTGTTGCACAGCTGTGGTATAAGAGGGTGGTATGGGAGTTGATAGTTTATTATTTCCGTCCCTTTTCATATCAATATGGTCAGAAATTTCTCTGTGGGTACATTGCTGAGAGACAATGACTGATTAGCTTGCAGCTAGTGGTATTAATTGGTTTAAATCCGAAATGCTAAGGTTGTTTCTATGGTAGCTGACACAAAATAGAACCTTTCTTTTCCCTCATTGTGACAAAGCACATTGAAGAAGAATATCAGATTAAGTTAAAACAACAAGCTATTTCTATTAACACGTGAACGTGCTGTCAAATTATACATAATATCTTCATGGAGGGATTCATCCAACTGGTGCATTGGTATACATGTTTTTGTTAAAAATATATAGTTACTTGTACATTTAAAGCCTATTTATTCCTATAGTGTGTTTGGGGTTTGGGAGGGCTGATCCAAAGTATTTTCCTCAAAAGTAGCGTAGATGTCACTGACTTTGGAGTTTGTATGGGCAGTTCAATGTGGCATTTAGTTTTTTTTTTTTTTTTTTTTNTTTTTTTTTTTTTTTTTTTTAAATCAAGAATGTATTTTATCAAAGAAGCACAAATTTTAAGTTTCTAAAGGTCCTTAAAAGGGCAGTTGGCCCAGATTTTAAAACATATTGGTTGTGCTACGTACAACCTTGGTTTTACAAATAAATGATGTGGATTGTTAAGATGCTGTAAACATGTCTCTAGGTCTCTGCATTTTTAACTCATGCACATCCTGGTAATGATGCACACATCTCAGTGTGGTTTTGCATGTTGAGGGTGGGCTATTGTTGAATTATTCACATAAAGGAGCATCAGCTGTATTGAAAGAATGACATGCCTGTGACAAATTACATCACACATTGCAGAGTAATGAAAATTACAGCACCAAAGGCAGGAAAACACAAATACTAATTAACTTGTTTTTCATTTTGTATTAAAAAGGTGACAGTGTTGCTGTCTGGAGACAGTTTTTGGTGTAGAAACAGCTTAGTTTACAGTTTACTTACAAACTGTCAAGGTCAGTCTTTTTTGTTAATTTGCTCATTGCCCTTTAAAGACCACATGCACAGGAAGCATCATTGAATACTTCTTTGTGCAAAGCAGTTAATAAGACACCAAGTAAAGCTAACATTTGGGCAGAAGTACAAAGATGTGGTTGTCATCTCTTCACATGCAATGAGATGTTCCATGTGTCCTTAATTTGCTTGCTTACTTTAATAAAATAAATTGTAAGAAGGAATTGAGCACAACGGGTCTGGAATAATGTTTAACAGCAGATAGTCAGACTACTGCAGAGGAATAAACTAAAGCCTGTATCACTCTTTAGCTGCAGGAACGAGTGTTTTGAAATGTTCTTGTTTTCCCACCTTGATTTTTATTGACTTTTCTGAATTTGTTTTTGAATGGTATGTGTCTGAAAAATTATAGGTCACTTTTTTTTAGTGTATTGTGCAGCTAATTGTGTGAAATTCCTTGAACATTTCTGATATTTATACTTTGTTAAAAATGTCTTAAGGTATAATTCCTGTCTTCAGTGTTTCCAAGTTAGAAAGCAACATTAAACAAGTTGCCCCATCATCAAAAAATTAAAAAGGATCTGACCCACAGGATCCGAACCTGCTGTCATTTCAAAATTGACATGATTGCTTTTTTTTTTTTTTTTTTNTTTTTTTTTTTTTTTTTTGGATAAAAGTTTATTTAAATCAAGAATGATGATTTTTCATCTTTGAATCAAACCTGTTATAAATGTAATTACATCTGTAATTTATATGAAAAAAAAAATAATTTGGCCTTGGAGGATATGTGTTTGTCGGCATGAGCAGCTTTGTTTTAAAGCACACAAACTATCCTGTGGATGCTGCCTGTTTTCAGACTAATTTGTTCTGTGCTGGAGCTGCTTAAGTGGGCTGGTACACTTAATGATTCGTATTGTCTTTTTGCTCTGAGTTTATTACTTTGGTTGATAATGCTGTTCAAGGAGCTCTGCATAACTTGAGGTAAATGTTGCTGCCATCGTTGTCTGTTTTTCTGTATGTGATGTAATTTGTCTTCATCCCTTTATAGATTAGTGATGACAGACAGTGAAATACAGAAATACTACAGTCAGGGCTTCAGGGTTCAAAGATTATTTTGTGTTCATCGCAAGGTGAAGAAGTTCCATACATAAACATGTTAAGCAACCGGCATTGATTTAACAGTGAAAACGGGATTTTCAATCAGCAGTGTGCCTCATGGGTGTGTTGTTACAGATGTCTGAATGAATTTTAAGCATGCGTCGGTTTTGCTAACGTGACNTTTTTTTTTTTTTTTTTTTTTTTTAAGATTTTGGGGTGAGGGGGTGTACTTTTGGAATGATACAGCTTTCTCAAACTGAAGAACAATATTTTTATTCAGCTCCATTGTAGGCTGTGAAAAAGCTGAAGAATTCGTACCAGCATCATTCAGACATGAACTCATGCAAACAATGAACAATCTATTTCAACACGTCAGCTGTACCAGCATGGATATTTGATTGAATAAACTCACTTTAAAAATAACATGAGTGATGCTCCTCTTTTGTTTTTAGCATAGAGCTGTTGAATTATAGTTTAAGCATTGCCCTTTACTAAACACATTTATGTAAATGCTGCATCCCTCAGAACCATCATACTGATGCCAAATCGATGAAGACTTTTAACTGCTTTACCAATAAATATCATAACTGACTTAACACAAACTCAAAATAATAGTCATGTCAAAATGACTAAAAATGGAAAAGGATGAACGGTCCTTCAGACTAAATACTATAGTAGCATTTTACTTGACTTTCTCTTTCTTTCTTGCTCTTTTCTTCAGGGGGTTTGCAACAATTTTTTTCACTTTGAGCGGCTGAAGAGTGCAAGAGGAGACGGATTCAGTGACCTCCTTAGGCTCACCCTCATATGTCCTCTTCTGTCCCCTTTTGTCACTACTGTCCTTTTCCTCTTTGGTGACCAGCAGCTGCTCGGGTGTTGCACTGGATGCTGCACCTAGTAGCCAAGCAACATCCAATGAAGGCACTCTGGGCATGATGGCATTAACAGAGTCACTGAAGACATCATCATCCTTGGAAGCACAGTGTCTGAATCCCAGAGCCAGAACACTTTTCAGCCTGAGTAGCTCTGACACACTCTGGCTGAGCTGCGGCACCTGGCAGGCTGGCACACCTCTTGTTGCACTCAGTGTAATCAGGTGGTGTGTCATATGTTTCGGTCTGACAGACATGCACACAAGCACCAGTTTCAGTTCATTCCTCTCCAAAGCCTTGGTGACCTCGTTGATGCCGATGGCTAGTTGTCTTCTGGCTGCAACATTTGTCCAGCCGTTCTTTGGAGGGTCCTTCACCTGTGCATCTGGTTTTATCAGAGGAACAGTTGCTGGCGCATGAGAACGTTTCAGGTTTTTCTTTTTCTTCCACTGACGAAAACTTTTTATTTCTTTCTTCTCAAGCCCAATGGTAATAAGCTTGTTCTTCAGGGTTTTCTGGATGAAAAGCATGTCTGCTTGGGGAAGCGGGCTCCACTGTAGGCTAAAAGGTAAAGTGAAGGAAGTCTTGGCTGGAATCTGTTTTTTCACAGCTTTCTTTGTCAACTTTCCTGGAGTAGTCATACTTCTCTGAAATCAAGACAAGAAAATATGTCATAAAATAAGCACATTTCAATAGCAAGGCTATAAATCCAATAATATTTATAATGTTTTTACACAGTACCTTCACCAATAATATGTCAAATTTGACAAACTTTTTTTTTTTTTTTTTNTTTTTTTTTTTTTTTTTTGGTTTAAGGGTTCAAGTTCCCAGAAGGTTTCCCAGGAATGCTTTCTTCATGGAAAATGGGGACCTTCAGGGAACATTTCATGAGGGTAATTACACAATCATGGGGGAATGTTAAAATAAAAGTTCCAGGGATCAATTGTGTAAGCAATAAACCAAACTGGATGACTCCCAGAAGATTTTTTAAGAGTTATAATAAACGTTACCTATCAAATGAACTCTTAAGATGACACTGAAGGAGTTTTAGCTGTATGTGGGAAATTAAGAATATTGGCACTTCCATGCAATATATTATCTAACCAGCAATATTAACGGTCTGCCAACAGACGTGCAGAAAACACAACACAGCCTATCATGGAAACAAAATAGTAATAATCCTCGGTGGGCATTTCAGATTACCAACTCCTGAATACGTGTATGAAGCAGGTAAAAAAGGAAGAGGATTTTGCTAATTACTCCAGTTTTGTTGTCTGTTGACATTCAAAAATGTTATTGTCACTTTACGAATGAGGCATCACTAACGCGTTCGCGAAGCATCTTTCTCTATTTTCAAATGTTAAACTTTTAGGTTTTAAATAGCAACCTAAAAGTTACTATTTTAGGTATGCAGAATTGTGCAAGGAGCTACAAGAAGACAATATACAACTAAATAAAGGAGAAACAGAAATATACGTTATATATTTGGACGTACAAGTTAGCTAACTGTAAGCTTCTGGTTCAGCTGGAACTACAGGTTAAAGTCGCCAGATAGTGTGGTAGTCCGGAATACCGGTAATGACAAACGTGATTTAGCATTAACGTCACTTTACCTGATTTTGTTCTGTTCTTCACACATCAAAAACACTCTCCCTTTTTTTTTGTTTTGTATCTTGTAGCAGTCACACCGGGTTAACCAAAACACCTTCAAATCAAAAACATGGGTTGAACGTCACAGGCAGCCGCCATTTTGTTTGAATTGAAATAACTTTATTTAAATTTTCAAACAGTCTACACATTAAAGGCGCAGCACCAACGCATTTTTCCTCAGCAAAAGTATAGTCCATATGATATCAAAAACATGCATCTACATGTATTAAATAATATACGAGTGTCAACATAGACAGTAAATTTCAAACAATATTTTTGCATTGAAATTCAAATCATTTACTATTATACTACATTATAGAAATTACTATAGGATCTAATATTCCTATAGCCTGTATTTTTTCTATGATATACGATTGCGACAGCCTAGCAAGTCCTGTTTGATTTGTATATTTATTTTTGCAGATTTTTTTTTTTTTTTTTNTTTTTTTTTTTTTTTTTTTAGCTGATTCATCAAAACACTAATGCGCATAAGCTATTAATGCGCATTAGCTGTGCAGTGTCCAAGTGCAGTTATGCTTTACTGGAAACTGCGTGTGGTGCGTGCGACAGAGAGAGAGAGAGAGAGAGAGAGAGAGAGGTGTCTCAGCAGCGTCACCCTGCCGTTGACCGTTAGTATCGGCCTGATCAGTTTAACAATTACAGCTGCACTGAGCCGTCTGCAAAATAAATTCCACTGCGCCTCAGAATTGCATCTGACAAAATGTCTCTTCAGGTAAAGTATTATTACTGTTTTCGTTTTATTTGATTTGATTTCTGGAAGAGCTGGTGCAACGGTAGGTACGACTGCATTTCACGCCATCTCTGTGGTGTCATCCACTGTGGAGGTGTGATGGAGGGAAATATTTATCCCCAGCCTCCCATACTGCTAACTTGAACCGATCACGGACTGCTTGAAACCATTTAGACAATTAAAGATAAACCAACAAAATTGGCAAGAGGAAAAATATTTGATTAGGTTTGTAACACTCGTTTTGTTTGAGATTACAGTTTACATTTCATGGATTATTTCGGTAACAGTAGACCATAAAGTGACCGTTTGCTAGTGACGTTCATAGTGGCAGCATTCCGTTTAGGTGCACCGGTGTTGCTGTGCATGCTAGATCACGGACACACCTAAATGGAACACAACCTAAATGGAACACAACCATCAGTAATGTTGTTAGCTACATGCTTTTCCTGCTAAGTCATGTCCACTATGACAAAGGTCAACATGGTTTTAAGGAACATCTGAATTCATGCATTACAACAGGTTTTGAAATACTTTGATTCCCTGTCTGAGAGGGTTTCACGTAGGCTGTATTATTATCTGTTCTGTCCCAGATCCTTTGTGAAGTAGATTATTCAAGTATGCACAAATGCATTCTCCTCTGGCATAAAAGCCCATTGTTTAACTCCAACTTGTGCCACAATGGGTTTCCTGGGCTCTGCTCTGTGGCTAGAATACCAAGCTCAGATTTCTTTGTCAGTTTTGTCCATAACTAATATGCACATTCTCATATTCTGTGGTTTGTACAAATTCTTTACCAAAGAATCAATGTCAGATGTCAGTTGTGGCAAAGGATAGAAAATCATACACATGAAAGCAAACACAAAATGCTTCAGACATACAGAAAATGAACTTTGTGTTTCTCTCCAATATATGCTCTTCCCCTCTGAAGGCAGAGTTTGAGAAGATAGCAGGGGATGTAAAGAACTTGAAGACAAGGCCTTCAGACCAAGAGCTACTGGACCTGTATGGCCTTTATAAACAGGTGGTTGTTGGAGACATCAACACCGGTATGACTTGCAGGAATTGAAAAGAATCACTTTCACTGGTTGTCCCCTAAATTCTCAGTATTTTCTTCTTTCTCTGTATTTTTTACTTTTTTTTCAGATAAACCAGGAACACTGGATGTGAAAGGAAAAGCCAAATGGGAAGCCTGGAATTCCAGGAAGGGTAATGATATAACAACAAAGTTTATAGCTGCTAGATTGACTCGCCTTGTGCTTGGTATCAATTAGGATACTGTGAGCTAATAAACAAGCCATTACTCTGTATAAGAGAGTTTTGAATGAATTTTTTTGTAAATAAATTGAGACTTTGTGTTACTGAAAGCATTTTGTATTTATACACTTTCAGGAATGTCCAAGGATGATGCCATGACTGCCTACATTGCACTTGCTAAGGAAGTCATCGGCAAATATGGGATGTGAATCGAACTAAAGTAGCAGAATTAATACAAGTACATAAAAATATGACAATGTTCAATGTTCTACCACCTATATTACTAAAATGAAGCTGCTGTCTTTAAGAATAGCTATGTGCTTTCCTAATTGCACAGGGTGAAGTGTATGCAATGAAATAAATCCTACGCATTATTTAGGGTTAAAATGTTAAAAGTTACTAATTCCTATTTTATCTAACTTAGAGAATTTATGTAAACAGCAATATAGCTAAATAGCTTGATATTATACTGCTGAGAAAAATAAAAACAATGTTGTCAAATGTGAACAAAATCAAACATGCATTTCAAAAATATTCTGTATTCTGTTTAGATAGTTGTTAGTTAATTCATGTAATAAAAGTGTGTCATTATATTTATTGTTCTTTTTGTTGTTATTTTTGCTGTTATATACGAAAAATCCCATCTTCTGTTTTGCCTCTGTCACCAGTTAAGTAATGTCTGGCCATAAATAGTATGCATTAACATTAAATGACAGTGGATTCTCAATAAAAAAAAAAAACAAAAAACCTTTTAATTCACATAGGATTTGAGCCTCTGATGTGATGTAATATAGTGGCCAAAGGTGAGGTATGGAAATTTACATCATGGTATTGTCAGCATTTTTTATTTGCCCTAATAAACACATGGAAACTACAATTTAGTCTATTAGGCTGCATTTGGTTGATTAAAAGGGAGCCTGTAAGAACTTATCATATAACATGAACAGTTCATAATGTCACATCTGGTATTTCATCTATAATATACAGTATATGAGCAGTGAGTGACAATTTCTTTTATCTGTGATGGCAACAAGTCTTAGGATAGAAAGACTAGCACCTGAGACAAAAAAGAACATCGTCATCTATACATGAAAAACAAGATAGTGCTTAAGGCTAATGCTATAAGTGCCATTAAAGGGAAAATCCAATTTCTTCTAAAATGTGAATAAAACAACCAAATCAAAACTACAGTTCATTAAATTCTCTGTAATGAAATATTTTTTTATATTTGCAGTTTTATAACCAATATTTCTGGCTGTGGACGTATGATTCTTCAAACACAGGTGTAACTAATATTAGCACTAATGTAGTGAATGCTGGCTCACTGCTGGTGATTGCTGGCATAATTAAATGGACTGGAGTTATCATAATTAATGGTTAATTAAGGTTATTAGTTACACCTGTGCTTTTTTTTTACCATGACAAGTCAAAATTACAGTAATTTTTGAAAAAAAATGTAATGCAGTGCATCTCTCCTTCACACCAACTGTCAAAGGAACGTCAAACTTCATTATAACATATAGATGTATCATATTTCAGCGATTGGCTATGCTGTCACGTCGATGAGGTTTTACTTTGAAACTCTCTACTCGGAAGTGCAGTGTCGGCTCTTTGTAGCTGACTTGACTCAGGTTTCCGTTTGTCCTGCATCAACTTAGCATCGTGTGAGCTTTTGGTTGACGGAGGCAGCTGCTGGTCCTGCACTGCTGCAGAGGGAGTGGAGTTCGGACCGGACCGGCTGCAGGTTCCGAGATACCCCGGGATGGCGTCGCTTGGCGTGGGGCTGCATCTCACCCGCAAGCGTGGANCAGGTTCCGAGATACCCCGGGATGGCGTCGCTTGGCGTGGGGCTGCATCTCACCCGCAAGCGTGGAGCCAGCAGGAGCTCAGCTGTGGAGAGGATAAACCTGCTCACGGTGTGCAGGTAAGAAAACACACAGAGAGGAGGATGAAGGGGCTCCTGTGTGGGCATTTTTTTTTTTTTTTANATTTTTTTTTTTTTTTAATTTTAATTAACATTTCATACCAGTGCATGTGTTGGCTTTGTTTGAGGATAGCAAACAAAACACGGCAATATTCAGTGTGGAAAAAAGTCAGTCTATTTAATAATAATAAGTTGCACTGAAATATTATTTAACCAGCTGACTGACTTCAGAAAAAAAAAAAAAANGTGTGTGTGTGTGTGTGTGTGTGTGTGTGTGTGTGTTCTTTAATGAAAGCAATTTGTGTAATCACACACACACACACACACACACATTTGTACTCACTACCACTATCTTCATATAAGCATTAAACATGCATTCCAGTTCAGATTAGCTTTATATGCAATACAGTGAAGGTTTATGGGCTTTAACATGAACAACTGATCAATAAGCTTGGAGCACAACAGGACAGCAGCTTCATCCTCCACCATCATCACAGTAGCTTCATACTCCACCATCATCACTGTCTGCCAGTCAAACACTTATTTTATGTATGTGAAGGTTCTCAGTCATTAGGACATTGGGTACCAGTACCCTCTAATGTTTTTTTGTTAATGAAAATGGTGATGACAATTCGGCACAGGCAACGAAAACTGTGACAAAAGTCAACGTTTTTGTGATGAAAATTAACTGGTACCGGTAAGGAAAATGTAATTGCCACAACTGTGCATGTTGGTCATCCAGAACAAAAAAAAAGTCCCTAACGAAAACTGAAAACTGACAAAAATCAACGTTTTTGTGATGAAAATTAACACGGCACCGATAATGAAAACTGTGGCGAAAATTAACTGAATTTAACAAATTATTGTCTTCATTTTATAATCCTTGTACGCATTAATAAATTAAACTAAATAGAGCAATTGAAGGATTTTGCTCATTTATTATTATTTAAATTAGAAAATATATGTATGTTGAAACAGGTACTAGTGAGCGGAGAAATGTTTGACTTTATTTAAATAAAAAGAACCTAGAAATGACCAGAAATGACCCGATGAACTAAAAATTATTACTCCATAATAGGTTTTCTCTCTACAGTAATACAGGTCACATGCTTAATCCCAGATAACTCTTTCCACTTACAAGTCATCATTTTTGCTTCTCTATACTTATGAAATGGACTTTTTTTAAATATTGAGAATCTCATTTGACTCTGTCTTAATGTCTGCTGCTGTCAGTCTTTTGTTATGCAAGCTAGACATTCTTATGCAACCTTTAAACTGGTTTTGTTGTCCGTTTAGGTTTGCCAGACATTTTTCAATTGTTTAATTTCCAGTTTTTAGACATGTTTTCATAGGGTTTGGAGCTCAGACTTATTTTGGACTTGTAGCAATTTCTCTCTAAGTTAGTCTTTTCCTTAGAATAATAATAGCTGTGTCAGCTGTCAGCTGACATTTTCCTCCCACGATCACTGCTGAGGGTCTTTGAGTGCTCCACTGAAGAAGTTAAAGGACCATACCAGCCATTTTGCACATTTGAGCCTAATATATTCAATTTTCCTACAGGTAGTGTTAATGACAATCATTTCCCAAAGCATACCACTGGAACAAATGAATGAATGAATTTTTTTTCCTGACCTTCCAGACCACCATTGGTTTCAGTTAATTCTGGTAAGCTGTTAAAATCAACTTGTTGGTACTTGAAACGTTCTTAGGTTAGGTAATCCATCATTGCAAACAAGACGTATATTCAGTTTTTTTTCAAAGTTACGTAATTTTAGTGTTTAAACGTGATAAAAAGCACAGAGTGATCTGAAAATGCACCAAGGAATATAGTCCCAAAAGAAGACCTGGGTTTATCAAAAAATATAAATGACCATGACTTTATAAGGCTGTGTAACTATTAGCAGGCAAAACATCGATTTTTAAGGTGGGCGTATTGCTTGAATACTTGATTTTTAAAAGATTAGGAGATTTTGCAAAATACCAGGAAAGCTGAAATACAGTTTTATCCTTTGGGAAATGATTGTCAGTAACGTAACATGTATGAAAATTGAATACATTAGGCTCAAACATGCACAATCACCGGTATGGTCCTTTAAGTTTTTAATTGTATTAATTTAAAGCTTTAAGACCCTAATGTTATCGATGTACTTTGCCTCCTAATTTCTTTCAGGATTTGTTTTCAGGGTCATATTAGGTAAAACTACATGTGTCCAGGATTTCAGTGCAAGTGTTTGATGTACTATACTTTACAGAGAGATAAAGAACACATTTTAAATGGCTTTATCGAATCATGGTTCTCTTCCAAAGCATCTGAAAGGTCGTGTACCCAGCAGCATGTGTCGTGCCCTTCCTCATGGAAAAAGCTGAAATTCAGTTTTTGCCTCTTCACAAGGCAAAGAGACTGGTGGTCCCATTGCTGCTAAGCAACGAGTGAAAGGGAGACAGAGACAGACAGAGATGCTGAAAGATTACTTGGCTGTTGACGTAAAGGAGTATGCACAATTTGGCAGAATTTGCAGAACACACATACACACACACCACAAACACACACACACATCAACGAACATTGCAACATTGTCCATTAACTCTCCTTCCTGCCTAACTACCTGAAACCAGATTAGGCAGAGTAAGTCAGTGCATGTGACTGCCACAGTGAGCAGCGCGTTATGATGATTATCAGCCCAGAAACTTAATCAAAACCTTTTTTCAAGTTTGGAAGCCAGATGTGTTTACTTCACTAATACTCACTAATTAAACAAATTGGTGAAACAAATTGTGTATGTGTGTTTGCGTGTGTTGCTTTGCGGTCATTCACTCCAGGATCTGAGAGCAAAAAAATAATAATTTTCATCATAAGAATGTTGGAAATCAGTGCATAGAAATGACATATAAGGAGCTATCTCCCATATATTAAGCTCAGGTGAAATAACTGCTTTCCAGGTATTTTCATGATGATGTCAGTGCATACGTGTTCTTTTATTTGCAGGTTTTCAGTGAAGACTCTGATTGATCGCTCCTGTTTTGAGACAATAGATGACTCATCTGCAGAGTTCATTAACTTTGTTTCCATCCTGGAGCATATCCTCAGTCATCGACTCAAAGGTACAAACACAGAAGCAGTTGTAGTTAAACAAAGAGGTAAATTCACCTAAAACACACTGATAATCATGCCAACACATTTACAACATCAAAACTGCAATAATCAAGATTTTTGATTGAAAATTTAGCCAACTGAGTCGTGTAAACCAAAACTTCAGGCTTTACTTTTATTAAGAAGTGGAAGATTCACAAAATATGGCCTACTTAATTTCAAATGTTAGCTGTAGTTGCTGATGGGAAATCCTCTAGTGCAGGAGAAGAGAATAAAACAAAACTTCAGAGTGGAATACAAAAGTGTGTCATAAAGAGTAAAACATGATTTATCACTCCAAACAGGCACTAAGAAGACTTTTAGGTCAATTGAGAGCACAGTTTTTAATGAGTACAACGTTTACAATTCCCAAAAGTCCCAAAAGTGACACTTTTTTCTCCATTTAGGTCAGACCACTTGGTTTGGCTATGAGAGTCCTCGTAGTTTCTGGGATTACATAAGAGCTGCCTGCAGTAAAGTTTCTCATAATTGCATCCGAAGCATCGAGAGCATGGAGAACGTGCGATCATCCAGAGCTAAGGTGAGCATGAGTGTGAAATCAAGTTGAATACTGGAAAGGCCCAAAGCATCAGGGGATGTCAAGGAGTCAAATTCTTTAAGTTGGTTGGAAACTGAAAAGTAGTTTACCTTCACGTTTTAATTAGAGTCCAAAGATATTACAGCACAGACATAGTACAGACTCAGGCTTTTGTGGCTTTAGCTGAGTTTGCATTATCCCCTTAGAAAAGAGCAAAAGGAACACACATGCACAGAAATGTGACTCAGTCTTAACATTTGGATAAAAGAACACACAGCTAAAGTTAACTTTGTTCTGTAGGTGAGAACAAGAAATACGTAATGGGAAGACACACACACAGACACACACATGAACTCAATTTTTAATGAATCTAAAAAAAGCAGCTTTGTTTTTAGACATTACACATGACTTTTAAAAAATTTCAGGTGATTTTTCAGTGATGAGATCTATTGATCATATAAATGACAGTCTAAGCTTCCAAGTGAATTGAAGCATGATGAATATTTTTACATGCTTTCTGTTTGATAGAAGTTTTTAACATCCATGTACTGGTTTCAGGAAAAAGGTGCTTGCTTTATGTACTTTGATACTGATCCTCAGCTTATTATTATCATACATAGAGCTATGGTGGTGTGTCTTTAAATGATCTGCTATGAAGATAAGATAAGATATACTTTATTTGTCCCATAGGGAAATTTGTGTGGACGCTGCAGTTCTCAAGTAGTTGGCATGCAGCACAAAAGCACTCCAGGCATAAGCATAAGCAGTATAGCTATAAAAACATATAACAGACAGCATACAGAATATAAAACCAGCAGCATATTAATGCATCATAAAAGTCTAAAAAGATCCATCAGTAGGTAAATAATAGCAGCTTTATGTATCTTCTGTCTCTGTCTGCAGGGCAGAGCATGGATCAGAGTGGTCCTGATGGAGAAAAGACTATCAGAATACGTCTCGTCTGCACTGAGGGACTTCAAAATCACCAGGTCTTATTCTGCTTCTCATGTGCAGTATATATTATTACCCATAATCCCCCTCAACCCAGTTACTGAGGTTTGAACAAAAGAAAAAGGTCATTAGAAAGGGTTTCTCTTTTTATACCACAGCTAATTTAAACATCTGCTCTCAGATATCTCACACATGACCTCAAGTCAGTTATTATGCATCTTTCAACTGCTCCGGCCTGCATTACTTTTCCTTTTACTTTCACTTAGAGAGTGTGAGTTGATTAAATGTGCTTATATGTGTTGACTATAGGAGGTTTTATGATGATGGAGCGATCATGCTGGGAGAAGAGGCAGGGCTGTTAGCTGACACGCTCATTGGACTCAACACCATTGACTTCAGGTACTTATCCTGTTTTGCTGTTTCCTATCGTAGCTCATCAGCCCCGTCAGTGTGTAGCATTCTCTAGATTGAACTTTTTTTTTTTTTTTTNTTTTTTTTTTTTTTTTGGCAAAGAATCATTGAAAACATAATAACAACTTCTCCAGTGTAGGAGTTTTTCCAAAGGGCTTCTCGTAGCTTTTAAAAATTAGAGCACCAGGGAGGACTTAAATGTGGCATTGCATAATTAATTTCTTGCATCTCATCCTGTACAGTCATGTAAAGGGGACACAGTGGTTTGATTTTATATTTTTACTCTGAGTTTTTCTCTCTTTAGTTTCTGTCTAAAGGGGGAGAGTCTGGATGGCAGCTGCCCTGCTGTGATCGACTACACACCTTACCTGAAGTTCACCCAGAGGTGTGTGCGAGCTGAAATGAGCCCCGTTACACAGTCAATCACCGTTTTGTACACTTACTTACTAATATGAACCATGGCCTGATTCCCTGTGCAGTGCAGACAGCATCAGCAGTGATGAGGAGGAGATGAGGACTTTGGGGAGCAGCGGCAGCGAGAGCAGCACGCCTGACAAAATGGCCACCGCCGCCTCCATCTTCACTGAGCAGAGCAACTTGGTCAGCAAATGCAAACGCTTTGAGCAGAAGTATCGCATGGCACTGGAACAGAAGGTAAAACCATGTGTTGTGTGTGTGTGTGAGTGTGACTGTGAGAAAGTGTTTAATGTCATTGACCTGTTGCGATACATAACAGGCCGGTAATATGTGCTGGTGTGACATTTTCTTGATGTCTTTGTGGAAATTAGGTACTTGAATTGTGAAATGCCAATTGAATTGTATTACACACACACTCACACACACACACTTGACACTTTGTTATTCTGTATGATGAATCCACCTTAGTCTCCAGTCTGTACTCGCTTTGAGCAAAAGCTAAGAATTTAGGTGGAAAAACTGATGTGCTCTCATAAAGCAATGCCTATATTGTGTGTGTGCCTGTGTGTCAGGGCTACCTGGAGGAGCTGGTTCGTCTGCGAGAAGCCCAGCTGTCTGAGGCTGTGTCTCATAACAAAGCCCTTCAACAGAGTCTGGCAGACACACACCTCACCCACACACTGGAAAAGGAACAGCTTGAATACATCATACTGGAACTACAGGACCAACTGTGAGTTCATTCTCTCTCTCTCTCTCTCTCTCTCTCTCTTTGTGTGTGTGTGTGTGTGTGCNTTCTCTCTCTCTCTCTCTCTCTCTCTCTCTTTGTGTGTGTGTGTGTGTGTGCATGTGAGGTTTCTGAAGATTAGGCAGAGGACACGTAGCAGATCCAGCTGTGAATCTGACATTCAGGACACAGCGGGAGGCCTTGAGAATAGAAGTATTTGCTGTTTATGTGTTGGTGAATCAGTGCACCGTTTCTGGCCAGAGGAAAAAGCTGGATCGGCTTTTCGATTAATGTTGAAATTAGAGAGACATCTTTTTCTCTCTCAGATCAGTGCGGGCCACAAGATCTGTAATATGGATTTTTGTCAGTCTCTCGAAACGAAGCTGCAGTCTGAAGCCAGTGATGAGTCAGTGTTTGGATGTCTGAGATACAGATAGAGGGAAAACTGAGGAGCTGAATAACAGAGAGAAACAAGGAGAGTGAGATGGTTTGACAACAAAAGCAGAGAAATTGTGAGAATGACAGAGTATAATAACAGATGGCAGAAAGAAAATGCAGCAAAAGCTGTGGCCTGACAAAGCCTGTCCCAATATGAAGACTCCACTTGCAGCCTAGAACAGGTCAAATTTGGAGGAAACGGCAAGTCCTCAGTGTTCTCTGAGCTCCCACTCGAACAATATCACAAGACAACATATTCAGTCACTAGCAATCACTTGGACTGAGCTGGCTAACTAGCTAACCTCCTATGCTGTTTGTTGTCAGTCGTGTGTAATGTTGTAAGCTCAGACATGAAAATTTCCCAGTTTCCTGCTGGAACATTGGCTGATTGAATTTGGGTTTATAAGGCAGCTTTATGTTTTTGTTTGGAACTTGGCAGATTGCAGGTGGATGATGGTCATATATTTCTGTGGCGTTTTTAATCCTTAAATTTTGATTCAGAGTCTATATTTAGGCTCGGTTGTCCAACTTATTGCTAACTTTTACGTATCTGTGAGGAAGCACACAAACACTCAACAAACACACTATAAGCAGTCAGTAAAGGGATGACACTATCTTTGACACTATCCCACATCTTCAGGACTGTGCTGAAGAACAATGATTTGCGGTCCAGGCAGGAGTTGATGACTCATCTGACCAATCAGTGGCCATCTCCTGACGCTTTGGATGCTAATGCTGTTGCCTTGGACACACTGTTTTACAGGAAGGGGACAGGACCATGGGAGGAGTATGTAGATAAGTTTGATGTTCCCCAACTTCCAGGTTTATTTGGTTGTGTATTGGGCTGGGTATCATTTAAAAATTTCAATACTGCTGCCAATATGAGTTTCAGTACCAATAGTAAAATGTTACGTATAATTTGCTGAATATAAACTTGCTGAACACATTTTGATCTGTATTGAGGCTTGAAATCCAGCTCCAGGACTACATGACATTTTATGATCTTCTTTTATTTGCAGGAAGAGTTTCCAGAGTCTTGAGCAGCTGTCAGCTGACATCAGCCTCTCCCAGACTTCTCTACAGCCAACACACACTCTCAGCTTAGAAGACAGACCATCCAGCACACAGTGGCTCCACCACAGTAAGTCTCTTTCTGCATGCACTTCTTTCTTGGAAGAGCTCCACTGCTGATATGATTGTTAACCCTGTGTACTATGTTCATTCAGGTAAAGAGGAAACTCCTTCTCTGAGAGGACTCTGTGGCTCTCTGACCTCAGTAGCCAGCTACAAGTCTCTGGCCAGTTTGAAATCCAGCGAGTGTTTGGCCAGTCCAATGGTGGAGATTGGCAGCCCAGGTATCACCCCTTCCTAGGAACAGTGAGCAAGTCAGCAGACAAGCATCAGGTCCAGTTGTTGCAATCCAGGAATCTTCTGAGTTAAGGTGATCTTAGTTTGCTGTTTGTAAAAGTTTGTAGTTTGCGGTCAGAGCCCAGAGCGTAAACAGCTGGAAACCTGGGAATTTGAAATCAGATGTTCAGGATGAGAATCTGTCTAGTCACTCGTAACATTATGTCAAACCAGCTCATATCTCATAACGTCTCTTTAAGTTGAAAGACTGCTCAGCCTCTGACTCTGTACAGACGCTGTGTGTCAGCTGTTTTCATCTGTGGAGCATCACACGTTGATTCCATTCTGTTACCTACTGTTGACACAAATGAAATGTCCATGATGAATTTAAAGCAATTGAGAAGACTGCAATGAGTTTGTCTTCTGATGCCAGAGGGTTTAACTACTCAAGACTTTTACAAGAGAACATAGCATGCTGACACACTTTGTGATGATTGTAAATCAGGTCAGAGAGAAAAAATACTGTAAGTTGTGGTCTATGTTGGTTTCTTGGTTCTCAGTGCTATTTTTTTCTTTCAATTGAGAAACTCCTTTTAATATTTCTTTAATTTATTGTGGTGAATGTACCTTTCAGTTTTTTATGTGCCATCAGTGTTAATGCGTAATGCAGCCTCACATTTTGCTGAGCATATGTGCACTTCTATCAGGTTTTTGTGTTATATTGTCAGCGTTAATGCAGTGTCACATTATTTTGTTCTCAGGTAATCACTACCGTTAATGTTCACACTGTTTTTCTGGGTTTATTTTTAAATTGAGCTTTATCAGACACAGAATGTTTTTATTCCCTTTATTTCTCAAAATGCAGTATTTTAAGGCTGAATGGGTCATTGCTGCTCTATGATTCTTTGTAAGACTCTAATGAATATCTGCAGCTAGCTAAGTTCAAAAACATATTTTGTGAGTAAAACACGAGTGCATTTGCAGATCAGTATTCTGTTATAATTGGTGACTATCCGTGTACCTAAGCTGAGCTCATTACTTTACTATTCGCCTTTAGGTTGTCCCAGCAGTGTTTTGCACATATAGCAGATAATTTATTGGCTTTTATTGCCTTTTTATCTTTCATTTTGAATAAATTGTTCTTGCTTAAACAGTGACACCCCTTCACTTGACATTTGAGATACATCATCAGAAAGTACGATGAAAATTTTCTTTGGACAAACAGCTCGTCTCGAATAACTTATAATTCAGAAGTGTCTTCATAAAGTTTACACACAACACAGCTGTACAACTTTTAAACTTGAAAAAGACAACACTTTCACAAATGTGTTGCACTCACACTCTAAGGGCATGTCAGAAGCACGAGTGTGTGTCTCACACATACACAGACCTCACAGGTATTTAAATCTTCTTAAGGGAGAGATATAATAACATGAAGTCAATCACAAAGGAATATAACTGGCACAGTGCACATGACTTAATATCTCAGCACACAGAGGCATGTCAGGAAATGAAATACTATTAACAAAACTGTGGCTGCCATCTGCTGGCTGTTCTGTTACATTTAAGGGTTTGTGATAAACTGATTATCATAAAAATATTTCCTTTCAGTCACGTTCACGTGGTCTACAAAAAATAATACCAATTATATGAGAGATAACTCCATGGAATTTTAAATTCAACATTTTATCATAGTATATACTAAAAGCTTTTCAGATAAATCTGCATCATCTATAATATTGTGCAAGATCAAACAAAGCCCAACAGTTTCAATTATTCATTTCTATTTGTATTTTGCCATTTGGCAACATTATTCTTTCCCTTCCAGGTAAAGTCCATCACTGGTTGTGTTGTTTGGTCTGTAGAAAACTGACTGTAGGTCTATCAGGTGCTGGTTTGCAGCTGTCCAGCTATTCTCTCCTGGTTGTGCTTGCGGAAAAATGCCTTCCCAATTTCATAGGTGCTGATCATAATGGCACAGGCTGGAGCCACTTTGATTAACCTGGGCAGGAAACCTGGCAAAGAGACCAAAGATGTCACTAAATAAAAGCAATCCTCAACAATTCTTCAAAGGTTTCAGCATTGAAGCATCTACCTGCAAACAGTCCTTGAATGCCATCCTGCGCCACGATCCTGCTCATCATGCTGAAAGTGGAGGAAGAGGCCTGATAGGACACTAACAACACAAAGAACCCAACATAAAATGACCCATTTACTCTTTTAAGAATCTGATTGTAAGGAATTCAATAATATGCAAAATTTGCAATTAGTTGATGCCATGATTACAATTCATTGCTTGTAGCTCTCCAAGCTCCACCTGCCGTCTAGTTTTGACAACATCGAAAGGTAATGTTACAATGGCTGAAATCTGAAAGAAATTAAAAAATGAAATAAATTCTTTGCTTCTGATTAGCAATACTGCTTTTCTTTTAGCTCCATCAGTCAAAAATAACTCTGCTGAAGAAGCGTTCCAAGCTATAGAACACTGGAAAAAAATGAATACTAGGCAGGTTAAGAGGGGCAAAGCCACAGAGAAACTTACAGAACCAGATACTGCTCCAGATATGAAGGTGATGGTGAACGTGGGCTCTCTGGTGTTATACTGATTACACAGCCAGCTCTTGCCCTTCTCATAGTTGTACCAGTACATCGCTGAGAAGGGCACGTCTCGGAGCAGCGTGGGCCCTAAACCTCGCCAAAGAGACAGCCAGCCTTCTGCCTCCACCGCTGAGCGAATGCAGTCAGTCAGCTCTCTGTACGACTGTTTCTGAGACTGCAGCTTAGTGCGGATCAGCTCCAGTGGGCTGATGACTGTCACTGACCCCACTGACATGCAGAGAATAAGGAGACAATGGAGAGAGCGGTTTAAAACACACATACATACAAATATTTCACGTGTAGTTTATTGTCAAGAGAAAAATGCTTTTACAAGACACCAGATAATGATAATGGCAGTGAAAAGTTTCATTGTCTCTTAAAGCAAGTGCTCTGTTTGGTATTTTGCCTTTTTTCAGTGTGTACTGTACTTTAAAAATGTTCTTAAACTCTATAATATTAAAACACAAACAAATGACTAGTGTGGCATGAAATTAAAGATACCAGTGGGCTCAGAAATGTATCACCAGCATGCTGAACTGTATTCATATTCTCATACTAATGACTGACATGGTCTTTTTCTATTCTTCAAATTAATAGATAAATGATGATCAAGAGAGAATCAACAGTTGATCAGACAGATATTAAAGGTTGAATCACTGCTGAATAGATGCCCCGTGACAGGAGAACAGTACACAGTTTCTAAGCTGTCCTGGTTCAGAGATCGGACAGCATTCAGCTCACCTCTAGCAATCGCTCCTGCCAGGAGAGGAGCCTCCTGAGCACGCTCGCCCATTCTGACTCTTAGTGCTGCACATAGCTGGTCATAACACGTGAAGTAGATGACCGTAGCCGGGACTGCCATCACACTAGAAATATCACAGACATTATATTATTATGCTTTATCATTACTGTCAGGACAAAGTCAAATACAAAAATATGACTTTTTAAAAATTTCCTTTACTATAGTACTTGAGATAAATCAATTCAATTTAACTCTTTTAATCCCACAGGGAAATTCATTTGCTAAGCAACACATCAGCACAAAAAACAGACAAAAATAAAAAACAAAAAAAAAAACAAAACAAAACATGAAACATCATAACAACAATGATAATAACAATAAAATAAAATAAGAAGGCCATTAAAACATTAAGAGGCTGGAAAAAAATCTAAAAGTGATCATTAAAAAATTTCACAGCAGCTGGAACAAAGGACTTCCTTAATCATTCAGTAGAACATCGAGGTATCACCAATCTTTCACGATATGTACTTCTAAGACTATTAAAAACATTGTACAGTGGGTGATCTTTATGCTTTAAGAAAATCAAATAAAGCTTTGATCTTTGGGAATGAGCCATTAAAAAAGCGGTTTGCCACATATTGCTTCAGCTTCAAAACGGCAGCTCTTTAACAACTACATCGGCAACAGGCTGGATGACTACTGACTAAGTGAGATGAAAGAATGTAACGAAGGCAACAGATTCACACTCACAGGGTTGGAGGGAGACCGCTCCATAAGGACTTGATTCCTTCACGGCGTACTATCTTGATGAAGGCATCCTACAGAGATGCAGAGGGCAGAATGTAGGAAGATGTGCTGTTTGGCAGTCATGGCTTTCTATTACAATATGACTGTTCAGTTCTACTTTGCACATGTAACACAGTTGCTGCAACAGCAAAGTAAGACAGATTACACTTTACACGGACTACTAACTCTAGACTGTAATATCTTGTTGTGATGAGTAGTGACTGGCGACAGGCAATATGTGTATGAGGATGGGTTAAATTTTTACCAGAGTGCCACTGAAATGACCGGGTGCTTTATACCATGTCTTAGAATTTCCATTTTCACACACACATATGTGGTCCATGAGTCCATTGCAGTAGACAAAGCATTTCCCTGGACAATATATATATAAATAAATAAATAAATAAATGATATGACTTGTTTCAAAGATAATAAAAATAATAAACATACAGTAACTTGTGTCAGTAACACATGGAGCTATATAAACAAACATGATTCATTTATACCTTTCAAGAAGGGATTTTTTTGTGCTTGCAGTCTGATCTTCACAACATCCAAAGGTGTGACTGAAAACAGAAAAACACCATCAGCATGAAAGTTTCCCTACCTGCTCTACCCACATGTGATTATCGAAATTGGGTGCATTTAAAACAGGGAGAGAAGGAAGGTGTGCAATGTTGTGGGTTCACAACAGCAGGAGTATCCCACAGAGACCAAAAGTGATGGTGCATTTAGGTGATCCTCCTTGAATCATAAAGTAAAATCTTTAGGAAACAGAGTAGGAAAATGGGACAATTTCTGTGACAGCTGACTTTACAAAATGAGTTGAAGGGCAACTGATAAATAGCACATTTAAAAACATTTCAACATAAATTTTCTTGTAATGCTCGGTGATTAACAACATATCCAAACTGTTACAAGACCAATATTTACATCTTGGAGTGGCTTTTTCATTAGATAGCTTAGCTCAAGTGATATATTTACCAGCGTCTGAACAAACATACTTAGTAAATATGATGTGGTCACGTGATATTTCACCTTACTGAGTTATTAAACAATTTAGATTGTAGGGTAGGACCAAAGAATAAGCCAGTTGCGTCCTCTATGTTTGACATTTATGGCCTTCATTAGGAGGATCGTTTGAAATAGAGACAAAGCTGTAAACTACAGTTTATGTCTGTGTGCGTCAAGTGTGAAATCACCAAGCAGAGATGTGAGGATGGCTCCGGAGCAGGACGCCATCATCTGCTGGAGCGGAGTAATGCCATTCCGCGCTGCCGCAGCAGTACTTTGATTACTCATGACGTCTTCATAAACACACACACAACGTTCATATTAGACTTAATTTCATCTGTACATTAAATAGGAAGCGTATAAGGACTCACTTCGTCTGTCAGAATGACAACAGACTCCTCTTGCGTCATCATCGGTAACAAGTATTTGACGTTGTAGCACACAAGCTATGTGGGTAAAGAAATTAGCTTCTTGGCTAAATTCCTACCTGTTAAATATCCTAAGCAGCAATAACATCCTCCATGAACACACACATTCCTCTCGGTTTGCAGGTTAGAGCCCCGATAGTGAGTCTTACTCGTCTCTAAAGTCTCTCATTTACTGTAAAGTTAATCTTACACACGTGTTAACAGAAAGATCACCCTAGTTAACTGTTAGCTAGAGATTTTTTGTTTTAACTTTATTAACACAATGTCAGTGACAGGGACACAAAACGCAGTACATTCGTCAGAATAACAAACAGCAAATGTACATGTAAAATCACGATAAATAAATAAAATTACACGAACTGAGATTGGGCAAATGACTTTCTTTTGGTCTTTTCTGAGTTCAACAAAAAATAAATAAATAAATAAATAAATAAAAATAAAAATTAAAGAGTTGAAAGAAATAGTAAACAATTTTTTTCAGAAAATCTGATTAAATTTTTGAAATTGCAATTAATATAGAAGAGCGAGTGAGCCATGTTTATATTTAGTTCAAGTGCAGAAACTTTAAAATAAGTTTGAAATATATTTCTCTTGGATTATTAGACATACCAAATTTGTATATTGATACGCATTTCAATTAATATCATCAACGAACTGTTATCAAAACATTCCCCCATGGAGTAACATTTCTTGGTCTGTGAAATCGATCAAACAGCTAAACATAACAGAAATAATACTTAAACACTTGCTAAACAAATAGTTATCGCCATATATTTTGGACATGCACACATTGACACAGTTTTTGTAATATAATCTTTATTAAACAAAATATCAAATAATCTTCTTCTTTTCCTTTCGGCTTTCCCTTCAGGGGTCACCACAGCGAATCATCTGCCTCCATCTAACCCTATCCTCTGCCTCCTCTTCTCTCACACCAACTAACTTCATGTCCTCTTTCACTACATCCATAAATCTCCTCTTTGGTCTTCCTCTAGGCCTCCTGCCTGGCAGTTCCAACCTCAGCATCCTTCTACCGATATGTTCACTATCCCTCCTCTGTACATGTCCAAACCATCTCAGTCTGGCCTCTCTGACTTTATCTCCAAAACATCTAACATGCGCTGTCCCTCTGATGTACTCGTTCCTGATCCTATCCATCCTCGTCACTCCCAAAGAGAACCTCAGCATTTTAGTCTCTGCTACCTCTACCTCTGCCTCCTGTCTTTATCAAATAATATCAGCCTCTAAATAAACCTATAATATACATATACTTAGAACATACAAAATATCAAATAATATCAGCTCTATATAAATCTATATAATATGCATGATTAGAACATACTTCATTGTGATGTCTCGACTTGCATAAAATGCAATACTAAGGATTGAACAGCAGATGTCACCAGTTTGACTGTGCATCCTTGCAGTTGTACAGGATGTGCATAATATTTTTTTTATTTCTTCTTCTTTTTGGACGTGGAATTTCTATCTGACTTGAATTTTGATGTTGTCATGTTGACAAATAATACTGAATAATTTGTACGTATATTATTGTGCTTGTTTTTTTGTTTTTTTTAGATTTTAATAAAGATGTTAAAATGTTACGCAGAATAAATTTCAAGAGAGCAGATTCTTGAAGTCTTGAATTTTATGTTACGTGACTTGAAATAAAAACACGTACATATAACTTATGAAATAAATATCTGAAAAATATACATACGTGTCAGGATATTTTTTAACTTTAAGGTGGATCTAGTTTCTGTTATAAAAAGTGTTGAAACATCACATCCCAACACAAAGACAGCGTCTGCCGATTGTCGGGATGCCAGATTTGATGAACACCTCACCACTTCTCAGCATGTTAAAGTTTATATAGAAATTAAAAGATTATACAAATGCTAACAGATTAAAGATTACAAATTGACATTGGGAATGTGACCAGCTTTGTAAATGTAAGTGGGGAACTTTGACACTTTAACACAAATTAGGGGGATGGTTTTTCCTGGCAGGCATGTGTCAAACAAATGTGGCAACAGAGACTACTCGCACTGCTGCATTTAAAGCGGGAAAGAGCCATTACACTAAAGAGACCTGAAAAGTTTGTTACAGCTGGCTAAGCAGTTGTCAAACCCGCTGTCAATGGCTAGGTCGCGAAACTAAACGGAGAACAAAGCTGCCGAATTGTTTATTGCCTCCAGCTTTGAAAATAATGTTACGTAAGCGAAGAAGCTAACCGAAAAATTGTCTGCTGAACGGTAAGTATGAAGTTAACGTCAGCTGGAACAACGGCTCAACATTTTGACGTTTTGACTCATGACACGCGCGTTTTGATTTTACTCTTTGTGTTTTTTTAAGTGTTGGTTTAAGTGCTGGTTAGTAAATAACTTGTCTTTATTATTATTATTTTTTTTGTTTTACACACAGGCAGAGCTTGATTACAGGAGAAGTAAAAACCTGGCTTCTCAATGAAAGAGAATAAAATGAAATCTAGACGCGTCCAGGCGCAAAACGGACCCAGTTTGCAAGGTATTATTGCTGTTTACCGAATTATTAGGTTTAACATTTATCTTGAGTCACTACGTGTTTTGTTGCTGGAACTGGAAAGTATGAATGAAAAACGATCAGCTATAGACCGTCGACAAATCTAACAGTTTTTGTGTTTTTAAACAGTGTTTAAAACGACAGTGTTTTTCATAAAGCAGTTTCTCTGTAAAGGTCTAAAAGCAATCGTCAAATTTTAATTAAGACATCAGATTCCAATCTAATGTCTTTAAAATTACTTGGTGTGACAGCATCAGAAACATTCAGTTTATAATGAAATACAGAAAAGAAACTGCTATGAATTTGAATCAGTATGTCATTTAACTTTAATGATTTTCATTATCAATGAATCTATCAATTTCTTTTTATTTTTTCTTTATTATTTACTATGTAAAGAACGCCCAACACAGAATATTAAACAGACTAATCAGATTTGAATCGTTGTCTCCATTGCTTGGCTTTTAGGAAAACATGTTGATGGTGTTGACAAGTCAACACGGAGGCAGTTTAGGCCAGCATCGAGTGTGTCCTATCCTGCACATGTCAAACCTTTTGCTGGAAAAGTGTTTTACCTGGACCTGCCATCAAACAGAAAAGCAGAAGCACTGGAGAGTGACATCAAGGAACTAGGAGGGGTAAAATGAAATGTTGTGTTGATGAAATCCTGAGTTGTTCTTTTATCAGAAGCTTCAGATCTCTGATATTTGAGCTTGATCATCGTCTGTTGTCCACAATTAATGTCATGTACTTTTTCCTTTACATTTTTCTTTAGAAAAAGAAAAATGGCTTTGAATTTGTAAAAAATTGGCTGAAAAGATAAAATTATATACAGTACTGAGGATAGAACAATGCCACACACCCTTGATATTGTAATTTTTTTGTGATGTAAAGCCTGAAAACAAGACAAATCATGTTTGATCTTTTTCCAACTGTAATGTGAACCTTGCAGCCAGCAAAATAATATGCGACATCCATCAATAATGTGTTAGGTAGAAAAGAAAAAAAAACCTATACAGTAATCTTGTTGACAGGTTCTTCCATGTCCACCAATAAAAATTGGTGCATTTTGAGTAATCCTCAAAAAAACAAATAAACAAACAAACAAAAATACGTAGATGAAAATGTATCATCCTTGGTGGAAATAAGGATCCATGCAAGCTTTATCAGGCTTTGTGTCTCTTCAGCTTTGTCTTCTACACTTGATGTAGATGTTTTTATTAGCATTGTACCATTACAGTCGTTCATAATTAAGCTTTCTTCCTGAACACCTTCTCCCACTTTTCTTTCATCTGTCTCTCAGACTGTTGAGAAGTTCTTCAGTAAGGAGATTAAATATCTGGTGTCCAATAAGAGGGAAGCTCGATATGTGCAGCGCCTCAGGCAGGACTCTCCTGTCCCCAGCCCCAAGTCTGCACAGCGTTCACCCCACCCTCCCTCCAACTCTCAGCAGCCTGAGAGCCACAGCAATGTCAAAAGCAGGACTCATGGCCAAACAGACACGGTGAGTTCACTATCATTGTTTGATCAGCAGCACTGCAGATATGTTTTTATATTTGTCTCTCTTCTCACAAGTGTTTCTACTGGTTTTTTTTTTTGGTTTTTTTCCAAATATTGTTTGTTAATAGCTTCTCTTGATTTTAAACCTTTTTGGTTATATTTTTTTTTAAACATCCATTGTTTTGTCTGGTGCTTTGTAGTTTGTCACCAGTCGAGGGAAGTCTTTGTTGGAGCGAGTGGTGAACGAGCAGGTTTGATGATTCAGTACTAATGAGTTTATTAAGACACTTCACATCTAAATGATGATTTTTCGTTCCTCTGCTAAGAGGCGCTTGTTTATTTGTTTTTAGGAGAGGTTACACATGAACAAGATTCTGTCAGATGCTCTGGAGTGGGGTGTGAAAATCCTCTACATAGATGGTATGTTTCAATTTGTATTGCATCTGTTATCAATAATGTTTTTGTCTTTAGAATTTTTTACTGTGTGTGTTTTGATCGGACCCTTTTTCTTCTTTCAGATGTAATAGCATATGTTGAAAAGAAGAAAAAGACTGTCAACAGCCACTGTACTGTAACCACCGCCCTAAAGGCAAGTGTAAATTTACAGTTTTAAAATGTGTTCTGTGAGGACATGTAATCATATTTTTGGTATAATTTATTTTGAAGTGTGTCTTTGATTTTAGGCCAAGGCAGTTTCTACAGTAACACAACGCTTTCAGAAATGCAAAGGTAAATGGAACCTAAAGTTAGTGCAGATGTTTTTTTAAAATGTTGTCTGGTGTTGTGGCTGCTGTGTGACTACATGCTTGAATTTGAATGCACTACCTGCTGTTTTCTGCAGGGGGACGGATCAGTAAACCTTTCATAAAGGTTGAGGATTCAAGCAGGTGAGACCCAGTGGTTTAAAAGACACCAACATTTCCATCCATTTTCCTTTTTTGCACCTTTTACATCTGGGACCCTGTTTCTCAGACATTACCGTCCAGTCTACCTTACGATGCCAAAAATGCCTGAGTTCAACCTGAAGGTGCTTCCTCCCGGTACTCCATTCTGTGCAGAGGACAAGAATCCTCCTGGAAACCGACAGAGGGGACACAGGTACAGCATTTTCAGTGGTTTTTAACGTGTAACATGTATTTTCACATATATATCACACTTTCTCAAGGACTTAATCTGACGAATACATTTTTCTCTGTCATTAAAAACTACTATGTAAATTAATTTCACAACTTTACTTCTGGTACCCCTTGGTTCCCTAAATTTACTTTGCTCTTATGTAGCTTCTGAGAAGCATAAAGTAGTTTTTCCCCACACTGTTCAACATCATCACATGTATATTTTATTGTCTCCTTATTCAGATCATCATTAGTACTCTTTAACTGAGTAAAATACTCAAATTTATTTTTTTTTTTAATTAGTGCACCGTGTGTGCTTCATTAAAATTTAATTTTCTGTGGCTTTAAATAATCCTTTTTGTTCAAACAAATGTAGCATTCTGGACCTACACATGAGCCTGTGGGTTAGCGCTTTGAGGCTGAAAAAAAAAAAAAAATTGGGCAAACTATCTTCGGCTTGGTTTGATGCTATTTGTTAACATACTTGGGGGACAGAGGTGCAAGAGCCTCAGCCAGCGAGGAGAGGGCTCAGGGTCGAGCGAAGAAGAGCCGAGACAAGAAACGAGGAGGCTACTGCGAGTGCTGCATGCTCAAATATGACAACCTCACAATGGTGAGTTTTCAAGTTTGGAAAAGCTAAAGCTGTCGGTGCAGTAATGCAGTACTCTGCCTATAAATGCAGCAAATTATAGTAATACCACATACACCAACATACATAACAGATTATGTTCATGTTTGAAATCTTGTCTTTTAGATAGTAAATGTCTGTGATAACTGCTGTTATACTTTAATTATTTGAGGAAACGTTAATGGCTTTCTATCTAAATGTCAAGTCTGTGTGAGCTGTCTTTTATGAGACTATTTTGAATTTATTGATGGTTGAGGATTACCTTAAACTGAACAGAGAAATGAAATAATCTGAAATGAAGAGTCAGTATGAGCTTATAGTTGTCATTTGACTAATGTTGATTTTGTGCAACTTGTTTGAAAGAAGGCTTAAAGGACCATACCAGCCATTTTGCATGTTTGAGCCTAATATATTCAATTTTCATACATGTTACGTTACTGACAATCATTTCCCAAAGGATAAAGTTGTATTTCAGCTTTCCTATATTTTTCAAAATCTCTTAATCTTTCAAAATCAAATATTCAAGCGATACACCCACCTTAAAAATCNATTTTTCAAAATCTCTTAATCTTTCAAAATCAAATATTCAAGCGATACACCCACCTTAAAAATCGATAGTGGATGTTTCACCCACTAATAGTTAAGCAGCCTTATGAAGTCACGGTCATTTAAAATTTTCAGTAAACGCAGGTCTTCTTTTGGGACTATATTCCCTGGTGGAGACATACATTCACTCTGTGCTTTTTANAAAAAAAAAAAAAAATGAATATACATCTTGTTTGCAATGATGGATTACCTATCCCAAGAACGTTTTAAGTATTAACAAGTTGATTTCAATAGCGTACCAGAATGAAATTAAACCAATGGCAGTCTGGAAGGTAGGAAAAAATTTTTTAAATTCACCATTCCAGTAGTATGCTTTGGGAAATGATTGTCAGTTAATGTAACATGTATGAAAATTGAATATATTGGGCTCAAACATGCAAAATTGCTGGTATGGTCCTTTAAAGGCAGCAGTTATTCTTTATTAGGGCTGAGAGGTACTGATAGAATCAGTAAGGATATTGGTTGTTTCACTTCTCTAGAATGCTACAAAGTTAAGAGAATTGTTTCCAATATACAGTAATGAAGTCGCTAAGACCTTTAAAATGAATTTAGGCTACAGCCAGATAACAGAATCCCAGCAGACATGTAGTCACCTGGAATTATGATTAGCTTCACTCCAGTTTAGCATTATGCTGCTGGATAATTAGTGGCTTGTGTGTATGAATGATGAACTGAATCAAACAAATCATTCTCTTGAAAAAAANATGCTTGTTATAACCTCAATCTGATACTTCAGCAGGTCAACAGTCACATGTTTGTGCTCTGTTGTGTATGTTAACGAAAACAACATTTGCACTGAATGTTTGTCCGATTCAGTTTAAGTTCTGGTCATGGTCTGTTGCTCAGTAATTTCCCTATTTTTCACTCATTGATCAGTTTAATATGTGCACAAGCTCATTCAGGGGAAAGTATTTTAATATTTTGTTGCTTAATACAGAGAAAATGTGTTGTAAAGCCTCTGCTGGACAGACATATCAGTTATTTAATGGAGTGGTTTTTGTTCAGCATCTACAGAGTGAACGTCACAAGGCTTTCTCAAGAAGTGATGAGTACTTGGTGGTGGACAGATTGGTGTCGACACTGTACTGCAGCTTTGTCCACATCAACACCAAAGTTAACAGGTAATTTTTATTGTGCGTTATTGCCATTCCTTCAAAACCTCCAACCACATTTTATTAAAAATTTTAGGTTAAGCTCTCCTAATATTGTATGACATGTTTATGTCTGTTATCAGTTATTTTCCAGGTTTCTGTTTGTTTTAGCTTGTGTCTGAATATTTTTGTTTTATCTCATTAGACCAAAGTCCAGCATGTCTTCTGTTCTGATTGCTACGGGACCACACGGGAAAACTGAGCTAAGGCATAGGGGAAACGTTGAAACCACAGAGACTATGAGAGAGCAGAAGCCCGATCAGGCTGCTGATAGATGTGGGGAGTTTTATTCAGGACGCTCTTTAAAAATCAGTTCAGTCGCTGGTTCTGCTTCTTTCATTCATGGAGGAGGTGATGGGAGGAACTGTTACACAAGTTCAGGTCGATTTGAACACAAATCTCTTGCACGTAAACATCCTCGCAAACAGGATTCACTGACTTCTTGCAATGCTAGAAATCAGCTCCAGACCACAGCAGAAACGGCCTCTAGATGTGAGCATTTTGACTCTTCTTCAGTCATTCCGTCCAGAGTTAATCAGAGCATCCCAGTGGGTCACAGAACTGACACAGATGTAAACAACTCAAGCACACATGTCCACAGTGTGGACGCACAGAATGAACTTTGCTCAAAGAGCATTGATGTTAATTCAGATCAACAGCATGTGTTTCACAAGAGCCTGGACCGTTTACAGAATGAGGCGATCCAGGACCGAGACATATCCCTGGAGGAAATGACTGGCGTCTCAGAAAAGGAAGGAGGCAGTTTTCCTAGTCAAAGCTCCTCCCCTGCAGACCGGGCAATACAGAGGAAGGTCCGAGTTTTCAAACACAAAAGAAGGAAAGTAGACACACAGCTGATCTGTCAAGAGCATGTTAAGCCAAATGACATTTCTGAGAACTCCACACTGACACTCGGGCAGCTTTTTCAGTCCAGTGATGACACAGACTTGGAATTTCGGGGGTTTGAGGACTAGGGAAGCGCTGCATGAACTGACTGAATAAACTGGATCATTATTAAATTTACCACCATTAGAACCACACCACTGCCTGCTCCATGGACTATGTAGGCCTACAGATTTGAGGTCATTCTGTCTGTAAGAAGCCAGAATAAATCTACACTGATTTATTTCATTTCAGAAGAGGAAAAATATTATTCATCATTTTTTCCTTTTTTTTTCTGATTAAAGGCAGCTAGTGATGTGCTATAGCATTTTTGTTCATGGCATAACAAAGTATAAAACTTGAAGGAGGTAAAATTTAAATATTATATTTTAACAATAAAACTAAAATGCACCACTCTTGACTTTTTTCCCCCACTTCTTATGCTGGAAAAATTTAAATGCATTTTTTTGTTTTTTGTTTTGGTGATTTTTAAAAAAAAAAAAAAAAAAAAAAAAAAAAACTTTACACAGGCTTTTTAACATTAAAATGGGAAAACTGAGAAATACATTAAAAACCAAATGAGAGGATATCTCTGCTGAATGTAAAAATAGTCGGGATGTACTGACATTGAATTGCATCCCTCTTTTTACAGTCTACATCTCATTTGTCTTGATGTATAGGTTATAGATAGGTATGGAAGTCAATAAGAAATCATGATTTACCTGGATTCAATTTATCAGTATAATTCATTCAGTGTATTCGCTATTTACTCTACATTGCCTCAGCTGAAATGGTTCCATGATGTTATGGTTAATCCTTTGGTTTTAGACAGAAGACAGTGTGAATATATTTCTTAGATTGCTGCAATTTACGGCAGAGAAACTAAGATAAATGCACTGCAAGTCCAACCTCTCCTACATATGGTGAATTGCGATGAATTTCTTTAATACCCCATGAGCTGGAAAAAAATATTATTCATATGAATCGTTTTTTACCCTCTGTTTAGGAACACCCAACACTAAATTCTCACTACAAACTATTGAAGGGAGTGATATAACGCAGAACAATTTACAGTGCCTCCAGAAAGTTTTCAGACCCCTTCACTTTTTGCACATTTTATTGTGTTGTAATTTAATTTTACATGGATAAAATTGCCATTTTTGCCCATCAACCTACATAAACCATAATGACAAAGTGAAAACGTGTTAGAAATTTTTGCAAATTTATTAAAAATCAAAAATTGGAAATTTCAATTGGAAATTTACGTAAATTTCATTTACGTAAGTATTCAGATCCTTAATTCAGTACTTTGTAGAAACCCTTTTAACAGCAATTACAGCTGTGAGTCTTCTTGGCTATGTCTCTACAAGCTTTGCACACCTGGATTTGAGCAGTTTATCCCATTCTTCCTGGCAGACCCTCCCAAGCTCTGTCAGATTGGATTTGGAGGGGTCTGTGAACTGCCATCTTCAGGTCTCTCCACAGATGTTCTATGGGGTTTAAGTCTGGTCTTTGGCTGGCCACTCAAGGACAGTCAAAGACTTGTCCTGAAGCCGCTCCAGCGTTGTCTTGGATGTATGCTTCAGGTTGTTGTCGCCTGAAAGGTGAACTGTTGCCCCAGTCTGAGGCCACGAGGTTGAGCGGGTTTTCTTCAAGGATCTCCTTGGTTTGCCTGCATTCATCCTTCCCTCAATTCTGGCCTTGGTCAGGTAGGTGACCAAGAACCCAACGGTCACTCTAAGAGAGATTCAGAAGTCATCTGCAGAGATGGGAGATCCTGCCAGAAGGATGACCATCTCAACAGCACTCCATCAATCATGCCTTTATGGTAGAGTGGGTAGATGGAAGCCACTCTTGAGTAAAAGGCCTATGAATGGCATTTAAAGGACTCTGAGATCATGAGGAAAAAAAAAAACTCTCTGGTCTGATGAGATGAAAATTGAACTCTTTGGCAAGAACTCCAAGCACTATGTCTGGCAAACACCAGGCACTGCTCATCACTTGGCTCATACCATCTCTACGGTGAAGCATGGTGGTGGCAGCATCATGCTATGGGGGTGCTTCTTAGCGGCAGGGACAGGGAGACTGGTCAGATTTGAGGGAAGGATGAATGCAGCCAAATACAAAGAGGTCCTTGAAGAAAACTTGCTCCACTTCGTGGCCTCAGACTGGGGCAGTGGTTCACCTTTCAGCACAACAACGACCTGAAGCAAAACAACAGCCAAGACAATGCTGGAGCAGCTTCAGGACAAATCTCTGACTGTCCTTGAGTGGCCCAGCCAAAGCCCAGACTTAAACCCCATAGAACATCTGTGGAGANATCTCTGACTGTCCTTGAGTGGCCCAGCCAAAGCCCAGACTTAAACCCCATAGAACATCTGTGGAGAGACCTGAAGATGGCAGTTCAGACGCTTCCCGTCCAGTCTGACGGAGCTTGAGAGGATCTGTAGGAAGAACGGGATAAACTGCCCAAATCCAGGTGTTGTACAACACTTGTAGAGACTTACCCAAGAAGACTCACAGCTGTAATTTCTGCCAAAGGGGCTTCTACAAAGTACTGAATTAAGGGTCTGAATACTTCTGTAAATAAAAGATTTCAGTTTTTGATTTTTAATAAATTTGTAAAGATTTCTAATAACATGTTTTCACTTTGTCATTACAAGTTATTGAGTTGTAGATTGATGGGCAAAAAATGGCAATTTTATCCATTAAACATTAAATCTACAACGTAATGTGCAAAAAGTGCAGGGGTCTGAAAAATTTCTGGAGACACCATGTGGATCCCTACAAATCCTCAAACAAGTGTATTTTAAAATCTCAAATTCATAGTAAATAGTTTTTATTGCTGCTATAAAATCTATTAGGTGTATTAGTGAACTTCAGTAAAAATGGTTAATTTTCCTTGTTTACATCTCAGCTTGAACTTTTCACTGAATTCTGCAGGAAAAGGCAGCAACAGTGCATACAGTAATCTGGAGAAAGATGATTTGCATCTCTACAGACACGGTGAACCATCATTTATTCTAATGCTGACCTGTAGGTTTGATGCGTGGTATGTGGTTTTACAAATGACATTTTAGGATTCTACCTAAATGCACTTATCATGTTTGTTCTTTGTCCTTTACTTTGTCTGATACATTAATTTGATAGCTTCTCCCTTTTTCCTGCATTTAGAGCATTAGTATTATGCCCTTGTTCTCCCAACTCTGTTCAAGCGGATGCACTGGGTCAAATCAGCGTCTCCGGCACAAAAGGTAATACTACAAATAATAAACAAAGGCAATGCTTGAAGTAAACATTTTCTTGTTGCAACTGGAATATATGATTTAAAATGTTAGACACAATGGGAAATAAAATGCATGCAAACAATTTAAAAATGATAGGTCCTCTAAAAATAAAAGAATGACAAAATAAGATAATGCTTTGATAAGGCTTTGATAACAAACCCATATTATACATGTGATGCTGGTTATTACTATTATTATTATTATTATTATTATTATTATTATTAAGTAGCTTTTTTTTTTTAGATTTGCTTTTAATTGGAAATCATATTACAGTATGTGGAACAACAGTAAGAGTTTCTGTTATACAGTAAAAAGAAATTGTCCCTCACTTAGCATGTTGTCTGCATCATTTTTATTTCAAGAAGGTTAAACTCCAGAACTCTTTTCAGCGTATAGGCCCATTAAATAAAATAGAAATTATATGCTAACTTGTATCCATCTGCTTGCCTTCATCGCCTGAATGTGTGGCAAAGGTTTTTCATCTCTGGCCTGTTGTAAAATCATATGTACCAGTTTAACACTATGCTAGATCACATTGAGCGTTTGTCCCATGAGCACACAATCAACACTTTTGAACACCCAATGAAATGTCTGAAAAATTAACACTCATTAAGTCTGGAGAATTTCCTGTGTGGCAGTGGTGTTAAATGAAGCATCTGGTGTGGACATAAATAAGCTCTGGCATAGTGTTAAATTAACACTGATTTTGGACCATTTTAAAAGCTCTGCAGATCAAGAAATGCATTTACAAAAATAATTGAGAGAAATGTCTTTATGCTAATGAGGTCCAGCTCATCTTAATATTTGTCATGGTTTTCTAAACCTGTCCCTATTTGTCCCCTATATGACAAAATAGGTATACATCACAGCGGCATCAAGCTAAAAACTGCCACAAGTGTTTTGGTAGATGATGGAGTTAATCATGGTGGTCATGACCGTCTGAATTGTGGAGGAATGGCTCTCCTGCAGTGTTATTTCACATGGATGAACGGGGAGAAGGAGGGATGCGATATCTATCCAATCAGTCCAGTAGAAATAGGCCGGCCGCAATCTTTTCTCCATCCCATCTCGACTGATGCTCATATTTATGCATGAGGCGTTTCTGCAGTGAGACGCTGGCTGGTGATGTGTTTTAAGGAGGTGTCCCCAGTCCTCCCCTCCTCTCCATCCCTCCTTCTCTCTCGCTCCCTCTCTCTCCTCCGTACTGCTCGGCGGGGGCTCGGTGCGCCCAGACGCGCTCGGCGCTCACGGTCATAAGAACCCCGATGGCCCCAAACCAGAACGACCTCGCTAACCACACGACCAGCCCCGGATCCAAGCTCCTCTAGCGAAGGCAGGACCCTACACGCCTACTGCTGGAATACCGCATTATTTTATATTTTCCTTTTTCTGACCAACAAAGAGAGAGACAATGATGCTGATGATGCGCCCGCGATGGTGGATTTCCCTTTTGTGCGTCTATGGATTGATGCACGTCGGTCACCAGAGCAGCACTGACGCCAGAAACGGTAAACAAGCCTATTTAAGACGCTACTTGTAACAATATTGCTTAACCACAACACAATTAAATGAGCGTCAACAGGCCTGATGTTAAATGGTTATCATGTCTTCGACTGTTTCATGAGCTATCTCTGAAATATGTATGCACCATGTAGCTATTTCATGTTATGATGGTAAATTGGACTGATCAATGATTGAAATGTGATGTTTGTGGTGAATCTGTGTCTGTATCACAGCTGTTGGCCGTAACACAGGCAGGCGGAATCATGGTAATGAAATTGGTGTTTTCCTCTGTGCAGGAGACGCCTTGTCGGGTTTGAAGGCTCTTCGTGATGCAGACAGGTTTGTCGGGAAGCAGAACACGGTGCCTCTCCGCCTGCTCTACAGCAGGCACAACCACAGCCAGATCACCCACGATGAGCTCAGCACCAGGGTCAAAGCCAGCTCTGGATCCGCACAGGTAAGCTACCTACATGTACATGATGCTCCAGTGTTTGGCTTGTCAGTATGGAGGCTGTGTGTGTGTGTGTGTGTGTGTGTGTGTGNGTGTTTGGCTTGTCAGTATGGAGGCTGTGTGTGTGTGTGTGTGTGTGTAGGATTTCCGCAAAGAAAGATGCCTTCAAGAGACATCCCGCTGTTTCCGCCTTGTTTATGTTTGCTTTGATTAACCCACTCCTCCGCTCTTGTCCTCAGAATGAGCATTAATAATTCCTTTATTACTAGCAAAACAAACAGACTGGAAACTTTTGGTCTGGAGTAGGCCTCACTAACTAATTACATTCTGTCTTCAGGTGCTATTTGGGTCATGGTGCCTTCACATCCTGTGGGTCAGTCCCTTTGCATTGATTAAAATTAAAAATATCCAGTGATAAGCCTCTGTTATATTCTTTCTTAAAAGAAAACAAAAATCAGAGCATCAATCTGCTCTTGTCTTCCATTACACAATATTTATTAATTTCTACAAGAAGATAATTAGTTAGGTTAGTTGCATGTTTATAGTAATAATTTGAAGGAAATATGTTTTTGGAATCATTCTTCAGAGTTGTTCACATGGCTTGGAATCCACAGAGAGAATGATTTGTCCCTGGAATTATTATTATTATTATTATTTTTTTTTTTTTTTTTTACAAAAATTTATTAAAAGTTATTATGTGCATTAGGCCAATGTTCCCTTCTCTTGCCTTTAATGAAATGTAGTCAAAAACACTGTACGCTAGGTGCAGTTGGCTTCATATGGGTTAAATTGTTTTACAATATGATTGGATGTAATCATCAATAAAATCATCTGTGATGTGACAAAATTATGCAGCAAGCTGCTGTCCTTGGAGCCAGTACACAGGGTTATCAAAAACCCAGGAACACAACAATATTGCTTGGCAAGACAGATTTACCAGAGCCATTTGGCCTTGTCTGTAATAACTGATACAGTACGGTAATAATCATAATCACTGTAACTGTGTTCACTGACTCAGTTCATAAAGCAGCATGTCTGCTGGGTTCCTTTCAAGGAATGAGTCAGTTAGCCTTGTGCAAACCTTGTGTTGCCTTGTGTAGCCTTGTGTTTTTAATTTGTGTGGCTTAGGCTTGTGTAGGCCAGCCTATTCAAGACTCAGAGTCAGAAAGGACTACAGATGGCGGCAGCAGGGAGGTGTTAACCCTTTGTCTCTCTCACACTTCAGACAGAGCTGAAGCTTGATGGATAAATGAGCTAACAGGAACCATCTGCCATCAAATATAATGTTATTTATTCAAATATTTTCCTTTGAAAGCTGATGCAAATCTCATCAGGAGTTTGTCACGTACCCCAGTCATTATTTCAACAGCATTTTAGAACCCACGTATGTGGAGCAAGTGAATGTTACATTTGCTCCTACTTTCTACCCAGAATCTTGATTTGCTGGACTGATGTTATGTCATAACCCCCATAGTTTGAGTCTGGAGTCAGTTGAAATGGACAGTTAGCATATTTGATAATTGCATGTGGGGTGTAATGCGTCTGCTTGATAAAAGCACTTGCAAATTAGTTACAGCCGTAAAGTTATCTTTAAGCTGGATGATATACATCACAAGTAAAAAAGAGGAGGAAGAAGAGATGTGATGGCATCTCTGATCTGATTTGTGTTCTGATGCTCTTATTCTCTACAGAGTTCAGTCTGTCTTGCAGTCAGTTGTGATGTCGCATAACACAAAGTTTGATTGGTTATTGGCTGTTTTTAGCTCATCAGCCCAAAACAAATCTGCCAAAAAGCTCAGAAAATGTGACACACAGGAAGCTATTTATACACTTCTGTTACTTTGCCTATTTTCAGTTTCACTCACAAACAGCTACAGCACTGAGTTCAGCAGAGTGCTCTTGTTTTGGTGAAAAACAAATGCTTCAAGTGGAATTAGTGAGGATGTTGTTTGTCTGTTTATTGGCCTGCCTGTCAGTGTGCAGTGCAGTGGCAGCACTTACAGTCATATTTTCAAAACCTGTGAGTGGAAAGTCAGGCCTGTTATAATAAGGAAATCGATGAAAGGAGAGTCAGTAGTGGTCTCAGAGTGTTGGCCTGGCTCAACACAATGCTTTCATTCAACACAATTACTGCTACGTCCTTGCATGGATTCAATCTGCCAAATTAGATTTCATCTGAAGTGTGCCATGGAACGGGGTTGCCCTTTGTGCTTGCTCACCTCCCCTCCCATATATGCATTGACTGCACACACACACACACACACACACACACACACACACACACACACAGAGTTAATAACAATAGAGTCCTGTGGTCACTGGGGACCTCATGGTCTAAGGTCATCCTTGGGTGAGCACTATGGCAGCTCCACGAAACAAACGAAAAACCACCCACATACACACACACACACACACACACACACACACACACACACACACACAGAAACATACACCTCTTGTTGTATTGCAGCGTCCCATCTGTAATGAAGGTGTTCTGTGGGCTGTGCCTGGGGGTGGTGAGATGTGTTTCAGCTTGGCTCTGGACTCCCTCAGCTAGCACAGGAATGATTGTTAGGAATTTCATTGACCCGGGGATGGGTGTAATAAAGCCCATGCCATATGTGCCCAGCACTGGGATAAATCAGACCCTCCTCCAGCATAATCAATCACACATTGGACATGTAGTCAGGGAAGAAGGTATGTCTATGTTGAGACAGTCTGCATTTGCACACATTTATATCATGGCTGTCAGGGCAGAACATGGTAAATCCAAAGATGACATGGTTTAATGTCAATGTCTTGGTTTTAAGAAATCATTAAGACCAAGCAGGTTAATATAGAAGTAAATGATCATCAAATTAAAGACAAGGCTGTTTTTCCCCATTTATTAAAAAAATTACATTACATTATATTTAGAGAATATAAAGAGGGTAAATTGTGGCTTAATGACAGCAGTCTTAAATGTACAGCTTATGAGTGCTGAAGAAGACAATGGAGCTGTTCATCAATGCAGATGAGAATTGATTCATACATGCAATATGAACTGATCCGTAAACATGATGATATTGCCTACCATTAGCATTAGTGACAAATATGTCTTATTTGCCTCTTTAGATGAATCATGTTGCCCAAGCAAGCTTTCAAGTCGACGCTTTCGGTAGAAGGTTCACCTTGGACGTAGAACTTAATCAGTGAGTATTACCTCATTCATTCTTCTGTCTGTCACTGTCTGTGTGTAATGGATTAGTTTTATCTGTGGAATCAGCATCATCACAATAGTTTATGTGATTATTATATATGTGATTATAACACTATAATATTGCTTAGCACAGCAACAGTATCAAAGAGAAGAGTACTCTACGTGTTTCTTTTCGGTTTCATTAATACCCTCATTTCTTCGCTTATTTAATGTTTTTTTTCTCCTCTGGTATAGCTGTCAAACCCAATATTGTTTAGCATCAGTGAAAGTGGATTCATTTGTTTATTTAATGGATTTTATATGCTCTTCATTGTTGAAATGACCTAAGCAGGAGCCATAAGCAAGTCTCTCTATATCGTACATAAATTTAGAAGTAATTCACATTACACTAGTTAAAGGAAAATTTCCAATAATATGAAACTGTGTTGATGCCAGTGTTTTAACTGAGGGTTGATCGTGATGGTGCTGCTGGATACACAACCATTTTCCCTGCTTCATTTATTGCCAGATTTTGGGAATGCACTTAAAGGACATCGATAATACTTTATGCTGGTGTGTGCTGAAGCGGGCCATGAATGAATGTGTATGTGTGTGTATGGCTGTGTATGTGTGTGTCTGTATGTTTGCAGCTCGTTATTGTGTGTGTGTGTGATTTAGAGATCCCATCATAATAGCGAGTGATTTACAGTAAAGGCTGGAACGCTGCCCTGTCAGACTCTGATATTGATCACAGCACTGCTGATGGAAAGAAAGCAACTCTCTCTCCTTTTCTCTCTCTCTCTCTCTTCCTTTCTCTCTCTCTCTCTCTCTCTGCNAAGCAACTCTCTCTCCTTTTCTCTCTCTCTCTCTCTTCCTTTCTCTCTCTCTCTCTCTCTCTGCCTTTATTTCATGCACATTATCACTTTCCCCGTTAGGCATCTTCCTATCTGAACATTTCCCTGTTTTCCGGTTTTGTTTCTGTTTTCCTCAGTAACTCTGAGGTTACGAATGGTTCTCGTTTATCTGCAAACAGCCTATGATTGTGGCACACAGAGTGATGCTGCATGCTCAACACAGCGGAAGTCACTCCCAGTCAAACCTTACATCACAGGAACTCCCAGGTTCAGATGATGCGTTTCCGTAAGCCTGCATTTCACTGCTTGACGCATTGAGTAGTCATGGGTATATGGGTATGTGGGTATGTATGNGTAAGCCTGCATTTCACTGCTTGACGCATTGAGTAGTCATGGGTATATGGGTATGTGGGTATGTATGTATGGTTTAGACATTGACCCATGCATAGAAATGCATGTATGCATATACATGGCTGGCTCACATGCCAGCACTTTCATCAGCATATATTTTGACTGATGCAGAGTCATTATTCATCTGCGTGTGACAATGTGCTTACAATATTGTTCTCCATAATTTCTATAACAGGAAGTGGTGGAGAAAATCCACCAGAATATTGATTGTAAGTAAACACTTGAGTGAAATCACATTTTTGAGCTTACCAGAGAGTGAATTGGTCTCTTACCAAACAACTCTGAGCAATCATTGACAGATGTGGCTCTGAATGTGAATGAGAGGCTTTGTATTTTATGTCTTGCGATTGCTTTGATTATTTAGGTTTTGGGAATATTGTTTTTTGCTTGTTGTTTTTCGTTTGTGCAGATCCCCAGTCTCTCTCTTTCTGAATGAATTCATCCCAGGTTCCTCCTCTGCTGCCTCCTCTCTCCTCTATCCCCAGTGAATGTTCCTCTGTTCACTGATTCCCCCACTTAACAGCTATACCAATTTTGTTTACAGATAGCTTTCATGCCAGACATAATAAACTGGGTTGATGTGTGCGTGTGGGTGTGAGAGTGGGAAGTATTTTAGCTGAATGAGCCAACATTGTTTTTGGCTCCTACTAACAAAACCTAGTTCTCTCAAATTGATCAATGAGTGGCTCTGCTGCTTTGTGTTTTTTTCTATTAATTTTTGTCATGAGCAAATATGAAAGTTATTTCCCCATTTTGTTTTCTGTGTCTCTGTTGCAAAGTATCATCATCATCATAATTTCTGAGAACCTTTTTTTTGTTTTTTGCCTAGACTGTATATACTGTGAATAACAAGTGGTGTGTAGGTAAAATTGAGCTAAATTCACGTATGTAATTGTGTTTGTATGATGAAAAATCAGCATTTTGTTTTCATCACTTGATCATATTTCAAAATATAAAGCTGTTTTACTGTTTTAATTATTGAATACAAACATTAATAATGTTAAGGCATTGCAGACTCCATGTGCATGTTTTGAATTTTGATGATATGATGAACCTTTTGTTTACACATGGATCACAGGTTGTGCCAGATTTTACTTCCAATGTAAAAATTCCACTTTGCATGTTTTCACGTGAAAACCTACATCAAAAGAGATATTTTGCTTTATTTGTTTGCATATGATTTGAATTCACACCTGGATTTTCACTTTTTTGTGTGTGTTAATGTAGAATGTAGAAAATTAGTTAGCAAAATGAAAGCTGAATAACTAGAGTCTGTCCTGTGTGCAGACAATAATTTATTAAAATAAAAACTAGTAAAATAATAATCATATATTATTATTATTATTATAAAATATTATGATATATATAATAATAAATTTTTTTGTGGGGGGTGGGGGGAATCTCTTTTCCCTCTCTCTGTCTTTGTTTTCCTCTCANAATAATAAATTTTTTTGTGGGGGGTGGGGGGAATCTCTTTTCCCTCTCTCTGTCTTTGTTTTCCTCTCACTCTTCTTTCTCAGCAGCTGGCTACAAATTGCCATTCATTGGATGAGTGTGAGCTGAAAATGTGCATAGGGTTGGGGGGTTGTGCCTTTGCCCCTCCCACCCACCTGCTCTCTCTGAATAATAGATGGCGCTGTAAGATTAAAGAGAGGGGCACTCATATGGGATGCCTGTGTGTGTGTGTGTATGTGTGTAATGGTTTCCATGCCTTGTCTGTTGTTAGGTGAAAGGGAAACATTAAATCTGTGTATGTGCACAGAGTTGCATACAGCCTCATGCTAACCAAATAAATGCACACAGCTGTGCACGATACATGGCACACGATCAATCACACACAATCACACACCTACATGCAGCTAGTGCAGAATGAACTGCTGTATTTCTGATTGAAGCCCTTCGTTGTTGTTCATTCACTAGTAATTATACCACAGCCACTGTATTGAGTATATTTATCATATTAATTCAAGCCTATCATTGGATTACATGGATCCACAGTGTAGATTGAACTGAATATATAAAATTTTAATCCATTTAAAGCAGTTGTTGGTCCTACATGTAAACAAGCAGCAAGGTAGCAGCCTGGCTGCTTTAGCATGGTTGTGTGTATGATTGTATGTTTATGTGTGAACAGGGTCGGTGATCATTGCCAATAAAAAGAGGAGACAAAAGATTCGATAGATTGATAAGACTCAGAGGATACCAAATATGGATCTTTTACCATCTTGGAACTGGATCCACAAAAGGAACATGCTAGTGAAATTCAACACCAGAGAAATGGTGACAAAGAGTGAAGTGAGTGGGCATGTCTGTTATTTTATGCTCATATGTATTATATGTATGTTTTCCTATATGTGAGTGCAAACAGAGATCAGAACAGGTGGGCAGAAAGTGGCACCAGAGAGTTTCTCTACTGTTATGAAATAGGCAGCAGCAGCAGCATAAAGGGAAAACAGTTTCTCGCTTTTCCTAATGTGGGATGTTGACACACTGACAGAAACGGAATACATTATTATTTCTATTACTGTGCCATATCAGCATTCAGACAAATTCTTTATGCTAATGCAGAGGGTCAATTACAGGCAAAGCTAAATGCATTATTCATCATTGAGAATGGAGTGTGTGTGCACTGGGGAAGAGGTGCAGAGTGGGAAAGGGGTGGTGATGTTGTCAGCAGAGGGAATTGCATTGCTATAACCATGTGGTCCTTCAGACTACTTGATGCAAGAAACTAACCAAACATCCGATGGTTCAATGATTTGATAAATGTGTGCATAGGTTTGGTGCATCTGTGCATGAGTACTAATGTGTGTTTGCTTGTGTGCATCTGTGGATGTGTTTGTGTGTGACGGAAGGGTTTTTCCTGCCAGCGCCATAGGTTATGATATGAACATAAATGAAGGTGATGTTGTTTTGTGTATGTGAGAGAGAGAGAGAGAGAGAGAAACAGAAAGGGAGTGCCTGTGTGTATGTTTAAAAGGGGGGGGGGGGGCTCAAATGTAGAAGTAGCACACCAAGTATTGTTATTAGAGACAACAAGAATAGATGGAAAGAAATGAAGGTCAAACTGAAAAAGAAGGATCAATATATAGTACACAAGCAGGAAAGCATGGCAAAAAAGAAAATCAAGTTAATTTTTTAGTTCTTAGTTTTTTTTAAAATTTCACTGACCCTTATTGGTGACTTTAAATTGAGTTTGTGTTTTTGTAACACTTTTAAAAGTGAAATAACCATGGGTGTGTCCCCTTCTGAATAATTAAATGAATTGGTTGGTATGTGGAGTACCAGCCAAGCCAGAGTCATGAAATCAGAATTATCGCATATTTAGAATGCTTTGTCATTGCAATGAAGCACAAAACACTGCACCACTGTAGTTAAACTGATCCAAACTTCATCCAAAATCCAAAAGTGAAATGATTCAAATTGTTGAAAATATTCAGCAAGTTGGAGCAAAGCTCCGACCTCACCCCATCATTAGCAGCCTGGCATCAGAATTCTAAATTTGCTGATGAGATGTTTCTCACCACATTGCTCTCTGGGAGTGTTTTCCTGCTGAAGTTATGATTGCACTCCTGAACTTTCACCCTTTATTGTGAATCGAAATTTTAAGCACAGTTGCTCATGAGTCACTTTTCAATCAAATTAAACACAATTTTAAACTTTGACAATTAAACAAATTTACATGCAAATTACCAAAACTAGCCTACTTTGAACTGAGCACAAAGAAACAAACTGCAGCTTTTGGCCAATGGGGGGTTTATACATGCAGTCTACATCCTGTGAGTCAGACTGTCTCTCGCTTATCTCTTGTCTACCTTTTCTTTTTTATACACAAATAAGTGAATCAAAATGCCATTCAACTGATAGCATGTTGGTGTTGACTTCATGACTTTGCACACATCTGACTTTGAATGGAGTTTGTGTTTGACACTGGCCATCGGATCCTTCTAGCATGTGTAGGTGTCAGACTGCCTTGCGAGCGTGAAAGGTACTGATGCTATGTGGTTATTGGTGCATGTCTCTGCGCTGTGTATGTGTGTATGTGTGTGCGCGTGTTTGTCGCTTGTATGTACACGTGGATGAGGCCTTACATTTCCAGATGTATGTGATTTAACTCTCTCTCATGTCCCATCACAGGCTAATTTATCATCCACCCATGTCTTCCTCCCTGCATTCTGACATTGCTACAACCCAACTCCACTCTCCTCCTCCTTGCATGTCCCCTTTTCCACCTCCATCTCCCTCTTCCTCTGTTCGCAGGTCTGTAATTTATTGCAGGGAGGCGTGATCTGATTTACTGTGGACTTAATGAGAAAAACACAGAGAGGGTAGTGTATGTGTGTGTGTGCATGAGAGAGAGAGAGAGAGAGATGGAGAGAGAGAAGGAAGTAGTTAAGGATGGAGAGAAAGAAAGACAAACTGAAAAGCACAGAAGGAAAGATGTGTGTGGATGTCCTTCATGCACCCTTGAGTCTTGGTGGGTGGGTTGAGTAAGCTGGAGATAGGGTGAGATAGATTGGAGTGCGTGTGTGTGTGCGCGCGTGCGTGCGTGCATATATGTGTGTGTTTTCATGTTTGCCAGTGGTAGGCACTTGAAATGAGTACCTTGAAAAGAACATAACATCCCTCCTCTCCTCTCCTCTCCTCTCCTCTCCTCGCCCCAGACAGAGCTTCTCTGTCTAATCTGTCTTGTCTGATCACAGACACTTCAGCTCATAGCTTTAGCAATCACAGTGAGAGTTTTATATATGCATGTGCGTGCAGTTTTCTCTGTATGTGTGTCTTTGACTTTGAGTTCAGTGCACACACTGTATATTACAGAAGATGTTTATTAGCTGGCTTAGTATTGCAGCCAGAATTGTGTGTATGTAGACTACATGCTGGCATTTGAGCATAACTAAAGGCGTGTAGCACCATGTTCATATCTGTGTGTTATCAAGTGTGTTGTGCAGAGTTTTTGGCCTGCAGAGGGAAAGTGGATACATATTAATTTTGGAGAGGTGATATGGGTTAATTTGGAGGGATAAATATCAAGTGAGCATGTTAGTAGTAGTAGTCTGCAAGGTTGTGTGTGTTTCCCATTTAGCAGTTCTGCAAGGATTCTAGAGAAAAACTGGATGAAAGAAACAAGCCAACATTGGTGTGATGGCATAATTATAAGCTTGTGTAGTAATGCTGTTGTGTATGTAAAGGATACTGCTTTGAACTGATTTGAACTGCTTTTATACAACTTTTGCCAAGAAGTACAGTGGTGAAATAATGGAGGCTATGCAACTCAAGACAGTCTCAGTTCTCCAATAGTAGTGGCAAACTTTGGAAAAACAAAAATGAATGTAAAATAGTCTGCTGCTCCATGAAGAAAGCTCTGTCTGAAACCAGACTGCAGCTGTTTCCTGGCTGCAAAAAGACATTTTCACTTTTACATTTTTATATTTGTCAGATTTTTAATGATGTCTTTCATTTAATTTCATTGTAAGAAGTAATGGATGGCAGCGGTGTCGCTACAGAGTGTAACACATAAACGACCTTGCTAATTTGTCTGAAAGCATATTTAAGGAAGATGAACAGTGTAAAGGTTAGTGCATTTGTGGGTTTTCAGACATGGATGTCAAGAATTTAATGATGAGGTCCGTCTTTTCATGCCCTCCCACCTTATGCTCTTTTACCCCCCAACCCCACCCCACCACTTCTCCATTCCCTGTTTCTCCTGTCGAGCTGCCTCACTCAGTATGGAGGATTAGTGGTTCATGGAGACAAAGGGAGATCCAGCAACTATTCTCTTGCTGAAGATAGAGATGAGAGGAAGAGTTGTTCTCTCTCACCAGGAAAAGATAATGTCTCGCTTGTTTCTTATAGATTACTCTTTTTCCTCTGTAATGCTGACTGAATTAGAAATAAACCACTTAGCAAATGTCATCGGCATACAGAATCTGATTGAATTATTGTATATAGTTTCCAAAACAGAGATGACAACAGCTAAACAAGGCATCATTACTTGGTCTCAGGAGTACAAGGCTCTAGAAGTCTCTCTCTGCATCTGTAAGCCCTGTTTACATGCTGTGCAGTTCAGCACCAATCCACATGCTGTCACAGATACTCATCTACATGTTCTCTTTAGTGGCCCCAACATCCCCAGTCACTGCATAATTCAGAAGTCAACTGTATTGCCCCGAATGTTGCGTGCTATAGAGTAGGACCCATGACATTGCAATGGAGTGAACCATTTCTAAACGAGGCTCAGAGGAAATAGGATATGAGCTTTCTTTATGAACCATATTTATTCTATTAGCGCCAGTGTTTCTTTGCTTGTCGAGCGTCAGTATTCCCTGTGCGATGAGAGGAGGGATTTCAGTGCATATGCTGGTGGAACATGTCAGATAAGTGATTGGAGAGAATGAATTATAGCCTGGAGACCTTTAATGAGGCCTCAGTGGGAGGGACGTTGAGGTAGGGATGTGGTGGTGGTGGGGGGGAGGGGGGTGAATGGGTTTAGGTGAGAGCAGCTGCAGCTTTCCCCAAACCCCCCACCCCCATTTTCTCCTTCACTCCTTTTCACATCTTTATTTCTCTTACCCACCTTTCCATCTTGATATCCCCCCCATAGTTTCTCAAATGCATTTATCTTTTTTGCCTCTCTCTTCCTTCAGCACTCCCCCCGTCCTCATTACAGATGCCTGACACAGCGCATGTTCCGTCCTTTGTGCGGTAGTGCCCTTTATTACTGGGTTAAATGGCAAATCCATATATGGAGCAGAAGTCCATTTGATGACTACAGCGCTCGTGTGCAGATGTGTATGGATGGATCTATGGACGCATGTGATTGATCGGGAAGCTTCATTTTTTTGATTGTAGTGCTTATGCGTGTTTCAGGGTATTAAGTGTATTAAGAGTCTTTGAGTGAAGCTAGATCAGCATGTGTGAAAACAATGAAAAGACTGGTACTCCAACACTCGCAGGGTTCTTCCAGTTCACACACACACACACACACACACACACACACACACACACAAACATTAGTCCTGCCAATCTAGCTTTTTCATCCCCATGCAATGGCAGTGCCTGGCAACACAGATCGTGAGAGGAATTTCAGAGCACATGGAAACTAGATTTGTGTGTATGTCTGTGTGTGTGTTTGTGTGATTCACATCAGGAGATCAAACTGGGTTGCCACAGCAGATGTCATTGCCCAGAGTAACTCACAACAAACATTTTAAAGGAAGGACTGAGTTTGATGTGACTGACATGCAGATGGACTCTGTACACTCGCTGCCTCTCACTGCTTTAGACAGTTTTTACCTTCTGAAAGTTATTGTCAAGACCTACTTAATAAATTTGAATAGGTCTTTTCAGTGCAACATTTTCCCAGCTCAACTTGTGTCATTGCAGCGCTCTTATGCTGCCATTGGTGTGTGTGCGTGTGCATGTGTGTGTGTGTGTGTGTGTTGGCTGTCATTAAAGGGGAGAGGAAGAGCGAGAGAGAGACAGAGAGAGAGAGCGAGTGGGATGTGATTGCTATGTAAATGGCTCTTCTAGGTTGGATATAAGATGTTTTGAGATGAAGTAAAGCATCTGTGGATCCATGGCTCAAATCTCCTCCAGGCTTGATTGACAGCTGGATGCCAGCTTGCCAACAGATGTTGCTGAGGTGATGAAGCCAACAATCTTATGCAGTACAGTGGAGGATAAGCTGACTGTCTAAAAGGCAATGGACTGAGAGAATGAGAGTAACAGACACTGAATGAGCAACAGAAAAGAAAAAGAAAAGAAGGAGTGATGTGGGAGTAATTTCCCTCATCTGTGTTTCAGACACACACAGATGTGTGTGTTTGAAACACACATCCACAGACACCTTCAGGTGCAAAATGCTACATAAATATGTCTGTCCGACATGAAATCTGTGTGGTAGACTTAGCTGCAGCACTTGTACCACCACAACTCAGTTACTTTATGGTCTTAGATGTTGTTGTTGAGGTATGATAAATTAACATATTTATGAGCTTAACATATCATTAGGGTCTCGGTTTCTGTATGGCTCATCCCTCTTTTTTTACATCTTTTTGTCCTCATTAATGAAGTCCTCGGCCTGATATTCCAAACTCTTTTCCTCTGATCATCATTTATGTTGAAGGTTTGCAGTATTCATGTCCTCAGAGAGATGTATCACATGCAAATAGCAAGTGTGTGCTTGTGTGTGGTGTTATTTTTTTGTGCATGTTGTTGTTTTTTGTTTCTCAGTTGTCCAAAATGATGCTGTAGTTGCCAGATATGATGCCTTCAAGAAATAAATGGAAGCAGTGCTCTCTGAAGTTATGCAGAATCATGCCATGGGTAAACAGAAAGAAGAGGCTGAAAGGGGAGGGAAATTAATTCAGGCTCAAGACATGGGGAATGTGAATCCCATGAAGAAAAGAATGCAGAAAAAGACCACAATACTACAAGAGTTCATGTTCCACCAACAGTGGATCTGGATAAAGAGGAGGTGGTCATGGATGTAGTCACAGCCATGTCTAGAGTACCAGAACATAAGAGTGAGGAGAAAAATGATTACAAACAATAATTTTTTTATGTTATAGTGAAGACTTGGATGTGTATGATGGGTTATCGGTAATCCGTGGACCATGATTAATTGTTAAAGAAATCAATCTAAGAAATAAAGAGATAAGTTATAGAAGAATCATGATTGTGATCTCTTTGTGTCATAACCTGCATGTACTGAGAAAAAGAGGAATTTCAGAATTCAGAATAGCACATGTGAAGTACCAGAGAAAACATGTCTTGAGCTAACCTGAAAACAACAAAAACAAATGTGGGATAGAGAATGAGTATAAACCTCTGGGGTCTGGGACTCCACATTAACTGGTCCCCATTCTAGAGGAACACTGATCTCATCAATCAGACTACAGAGGAAAGAGGAGCAGGCCTGGGGAGAGAAGGGCAAAACAATGGGGAACTACCTGGGAGGGTTCTCATGTTTGGAGAGCAGTATAAGCAAGAGGCAGAATTTGCGTCTTTGTCAACTAAATTATTTAAATCCTGTTACAATAAAAGCTGAAATCTGTTATCAGCATCCACCATTAGAGGGGCATGTGTCTGCCATGCGCTGCCTCTCTTTCACCCCCCCCCCCCCCCCCCCCNCCCCCCATGCCCAGCATGAGGCCGGATAAAGATCACAGGCTATGAATCTTAAACACTTAAACACACATCCAGACAGAACAAAGACTAACAGTGTATGCCTGTGACCCAGGGACTCACAAAACACATTGTACATCTTCATCACAGGCATGTACAAATATATTGTTGAGAATTATTTTGATACCAAATCAAATGCAGTTGATAAAAGGCTATTATGTATCTAGAATGGTAAACAGATAATGGGAGAGGGCTTCGGGTAGATGCAGTGCAGGATGGGATATCTGCAGGGGGCCCTTAGCTCTCTGTTCCACCTCATACTACCATTCTCTTTAACTTTCACTGACTCTTTCCCTTACTCTGTCTCAATATTGTCTTCCCTTCACAGCCATTCCATCCTTCTTTCCATTTTATCTCGCTCTCCCTGCATGGTTTGTATTGCTATAGCAAACTGCCTATTAGTCATCTTAGAAAGCAGCCTCCATCTTGTGTGTGCACACACTTGTGCAAGAAGATGTTATAGACAAAAAGTGCTTGTGCACACATATACACACAGACCCACAAAGCTCACACACAAACACACTAAGAACACACTCTGTATTGTATGTCCTCTCTTACTGAAACTTCCTGCAAAGAAGTTAATGTTTCACAAGCTCATAATGAGTCTTCCATCAAATACAAAAACTATTTCTTAGTATCTTCATTGTGATGACTCAAGAGTAACTGATATTTTTGCTCCACTTTTAAGACTGCTCTCCTATTGCAAAAGAACATACACAATTTTCAAAGTGAATTTATTAATTAACCCATTAATGTCTAGAGCTGGTCTGTGACAAAAATAGATTTGCTTTCTGGATGCTGGATCTAGACTATGATTCAGATCACCTCCAAAATGTAATGACTTCTCTCTCTCGACATTATCTGTCCCCCAAATTTCATCCAAACCTGTCCATAACTTTTGAGATAGCCTGCTTACAAACAAACAGACAGACAAACAAACAAATGCCAGTCATAACCTCCTTGGTGGAAGTAATAAATCTTATCTTTGTGAGTTTAAAATGTACCATTTTTGGCGACAGTGTCTTATGGAGGGTGTAGTTTGTGGCATTGTTGTACAGCACAGTGTGTGAGAGGTGTCTGATATTCTGTCATCCTCATGTATGTAAATGTGATGGACAAAACCTTTTGTAAATGTTGGCAAATAAGTAGAAAGAATTTTACTCTCAAATATTTATTGACTTTGGTACTGCTGTGATTTTTGTCATATTTTTACAGAAAACATAATTCTCCTTTCTCTAGGGCCCACACTTTCCAAACTTCACTGTGCTGCATGAAATTACAGAGGAGACTGATATGTTTGGAGTAAGGTGAAACTCTCCCACCTGCTTGGCTCTGGCTGATGATTGGATGCTGACAGGTGGTTGGAGTTGATTGATGGCTTTCTAGCTCAGTGTGTTGAGTGGCACATTCAGGCACATTCAGACTCTGCCTGCTATTTCAGGTATAGATTTCTGTGTCACTTTCTATACTTTGCCTGATAACACTGAGACAGTGTGGGTGCTGCCAGTGTTTTTGTTGGGGCTCTGATTCAGCAAAGCAAATGTAAATCTACTTTAATCTGATAAAATGTAGCCTATAATGCTGATTGTGGTGTTTGATTTTTTTCAATACAGTTCCCAGCTTATGTGCAGTTAGCTTTATTTTTGCTTAGCTTTTACATTGTACTGTGTGTGCATGCGTGTGCGTGCAGGTGTGTGTTTATAGAACGGTGTGTATCCAAGTTTCAGATTAACATAGGTTCTAGCAGTGATCACTGTCTATATAAAGAAATCAAAGCCCACCTCTGCATGCTCTGTGTTTATTTTGTGTGTGTGTGTGTGTGTGTGTGTGTGTGTGTCTGTGNACCTCTGCATGCTCTGTGTTTATTTTGTGTGTGTGTGTGTGTGTGTGTGTGTGTGTGTCTGTGTTCAGGTCATTAGTTATGAGATAAGAAGCAGAAAATTTTAAATGTATTATTTGTTTGAATAGACAGAAGAAAGAACATATCCCCATTCATGTGCTGCTTTCCTCTGCGTGTGTGCGTGCATACCCACTCTACCTCATTCATCTCTGTCTGAGACTGGGCCCGCAGTGTGTTTCTCTACAGGGATTCTTTGGACCAGCTCTGCTGAGAAAGCACACATGGGCTGATTTGCTCTTATTTATGCCACTCTATGTCCTCCGCATTCTAACTTTATTACGTGCTTCCTTTCCATTCTGCCTGTGTTACTTCTTTTACCCCTTATGGACCTTCACTTGTCCTTCATTCCTCTGATAAAAAACACACATGCACACATACACATATGTCTGGCATTTGCTTGAAAGCTGAATGTGTATAATTGTGTTTGTGTGTTTTTGTGTGCTGGAAATAGCCTCGTCCCTGTAGGCTGGTCATAATTAGCTGGGCTGATTATCTGAAGCTTTGCACCGCCCAGATGGAATGCAATCATTCTATAAAATACAATTACAGTGGTATAACTGAGCAAAACTTGAACAGAAAGCACTAATTTTCTAACTTTTATCTCTCTTGTTTCTTCTTTTTCCAGTGATCTCCTGTCTTCAGGGTATGTGGAGAGGCATTTGTCAGAAAAAGGGAAGGCTGTCATCAGCAAAGTAAGACGCCACAACTCATCTCTCCTGACACTCACTCAGACAAATATTTGCAATTAGAAAGAAAACTAGGGTCATTTATATTGCCCAGGCCTTGACATGATTTGATTTAACATGGTTCAGTGCGCCAAAAGGTAAGACATTTGTAAAACAGTGCTTGGATGACATTCCCTTTGGCATAATTTTACCCCTGACTCCGATTTAGAAAACAGCAGAGTGGCTGAATCGGCAGCACTGATGAATTGTCTTCAGTTGTGTGTTGTTCTGCTTTATTTCCTTTAGATGCTGCAGGTTCTCCTCCCTCCCTCCCTCCCTCCCTATGACTTTTATTTGTTAATCAATGTGTTAGTTTACACACAGAGAAATAAAACCCATCCAGTTAGATCTTGATTCTGCTCAGATTTCAGATGAACTAAGTGGAACCGTGGCTGTGGCCTAAACCTTCAGCATGAGATGAGAAGTGCTGTGATAATCCTCTGGAATCTGGACACCCACTATAGTGTTGCGTTACATCACATCAGTGGTGGGATTATAATAACCAAGATTTACCCAGCAAACCAGCACATTAGTGAGACATTAAATATTATACAACAAATGATTAATTTTTTCCCAAATCATAATAATGCAAATTTTCTGGAATTGCTTCACCTTATAGACATTCTATTGACCATAATTTCCTGTCTAATCAATGGAAATGATAAGAGGCACTTTTTCTCTGCATTTATGTTTGCTAGTGAGGTGTGGTTGAAATGAGACAAACCCAAATCTGCTTTTAAGGTCTATTTTATTCTCATTGCTCAGGTCTTATTTTTATTCATAGTAGACATGTAGCTGCAGCTTTCCATCCACAGTTCAAAGCAGTTCATGAAAACAAATCCACAATTATTATTTACAGTAGCTCAAAAAGCATTTTACAGTTTAGTCAAAGCTAACATGCCATAGCAGAAAATATTTCAGTCAGTACTGGTATGCACTTGATCTTGATTGATACGGATTTGTAAGGTACCAGTATTGACACAGTAAATTTTGCATAAATACAGAAAATATGAATTAAATCTACATAAAATTGAAACCTCTACGACATTTATGAACTGTAATTTCTTTTCGTGTATTTGCTAACTACATGCTGATAGTGATATATCTGCTATAAGCAAATATTGGCCAAAAAAATCGGCTTGCAGATATATCTTTTGAGCTTTAACAGGTAGAACAGTTGTTGAACCAGAATGTCTGAGTCGAAGCAACAGATGAAAACAAGATGGTATAAGGAAAGAAAGTTGCTAAATTAGAATACTGTAGCATCATTATAGCTTTGACTGAATTGGCAGCGGCTCTACTCCGAGTCCCTCCCGGATGTCCGAGTTTCTCACCCTGTCCCTGAGAGTGAGCCCAGACACCCTATGGAGGAACCTCATTTCTGCCGCTTGTATCCGCGATCTTGTCCTTTCGGTCATTACCCAGAGCTCATGACAATAGGTGAGGATAGGAACGTAGACTGATTGGTAAATTGAGAGCCTCGCCTTCTGGCTCAGCTCCCTCTTAGAGCCACTGCTCCTCCGCATTGAAAGGAGTCAGTTGAGGTGGTTAGGGCATCTAATAAGGATGCCCCCTGGTCGACACCCTAGGGAGGTCTTCCAGGCACGTCCAACTGGGAAGAGGCCCCGGGGAAGACCCAGGACACGCTGGAGGGATTACATCTCCCGGTTGGCCTGGGAACGCCTCGGAGTCCCCCAGAAGGAGTTAGAGGGCCTGGCCGGGGACAGGGAAGTGTGGGCTGGTCTGCTTAGTCTGCTGCCACCGTGACCCGGACCCGGATGAGAGGAGGATAATGGATGGATGGATGGATGAATTGGCAGCATTTGTACTCTGATAATTGCACTGAAATGCAGATTTAAAGCTGAAGCTCTGCATCTGTTAAGAAGCAAGAATGAAACCTCTATATATATATTACAAAGCAGTGAGTATACAATAGGGATAAAATAAAGTAATCCTTAAAGTGGTGCCACAAGCATGAATACATGCATAAATAACTACATGTTGTATGCACACACATGCTCCCTGTCTGTCTCATGAATAATAAAACATGACTTTGTATTTATATTATTTTCTTATTTTTTTGCACAGTATCTTGTTTCCTCAAACATAAACATTTGCAGACATTCAGAGGTCAGATTGTTCTACTTGTTTACCGAGTGTCACACTCTGACCTTTCACTGTTTAAGTTGTCATCCAGAGAAGATGATTAATTACTCTTATATGGGTCTTAGGAAATCAGTGATTTCCAATTTAGTGCTCTCTCTCTCTCTCTCTCTCTCTCTCTCTCTCTCTCACACACACACACACACACACATACACACACACACTGAGGATGTACCCACAGTGTAGGTTTGGGTGTTTCTTGCTTTGGTGAGAAGTGGAGCAGAAGGTTCAGGGCAACAGGAGGAGGAGAGACACTGGAATAGTAGAGCATAGCGCCACTTATAAATAGCTCTCTTTCTCCCTATCTCTCTTTCCATCTCTCCATTTCACTCCTCTCTTTACCCAAACTACTTTATCTCTCTTCATCTGAGCTGAGAGAGCTGAGAGCTGTATCACTGAAAAACAAAGAGAGAAAAATCAACTCTGAGCATGATGGATGCAATTTCATATCTACTTTAATTCATGCAGATGAATTTTATATACAATATATATATATATACACACACACACACACACACACACACACACACAACCCACACACACACAAAATACATTTGTGAGGACCAGTTGTTGGCTACGTTCATTGGAAAATATGTCTTGTTCTGGGAGTTAGACAATCAATATCATTTTCATCTCTGAGCATTTAGCACAGAAATATCTCCAGGATGTGTTCAGCCTGCTTAGCACAGAGACTGAAAGCAGAGGGAAATGGCTAGCCTCAATCTGTCTGAGATGCTTTCCAGAAACCAAAAGTTGACTTGTTTATTGCTTGTTTAATGTAGTTTTTGTACTAAGCATCTGTAAAAATGAAAAGCAAGGCATTGTAGCTTAATTAGAAGTATCTTATGTACTGAAACTGACTAACAACGGCGGAGCGGAGGCTGCACACAACATCTCAAAAGTCTTGTTCCTTATCATAAAATTGCTGCCATTGCACAAAGTCATAATTCTGAGCAGATGGGTATTTCATTGGAAGGAACATATCTTTGTTCCCAGGGTCATATGTTCCCCAGTGCAATATTCTGTTAACACACATTGTGTGTTAGCAGAATAACCCTAACCCTAACTCTTACCCTAACCCATTATATGCTCTATTGTGCTATATAGAGCTGGGGAACACAGGACCCTGGAAACATAGGAATGACTCCGTATTGGTGACATCTTGCCAGCTGTCAGCATGCAGAGGTCATATTAATTTAAACCTGTTTGAAAGTGTATTCATTTTTGAGGGAGGCTAACCATTTCACCCTGTTTGCCATATTTGTGAAATGCTAAGCTAAACATCTGCACTATTCTCTCTACTGAATGCACAAAACTTTCATTGATATGAAGCTCTACATCTATCCCCTAACAAGACAAATATATTTTTGGCCTATGACTTTTTAAAATCATAACCCAAAAAATAGTTGCTTAAAGCAACTTTGGCAAAATGCTTTGACTTTGGTGGATTTTTCTCATATTCTTATGTTGTGAAATACATACAGAAATAAAAAGAACAGGACTCAAGGAAGGGGATTGGCGAAAAGCTCACGGAGATATCCAGAGGTAAAAGTGGACGTAGTAGTACGTTGATGTGCACAACATCAGGCTGTAGAGCAGAAATTGATCGTCTGATAAAAGCTGTGTTTCCTCAGGGAGACCAGCTTCCTGCTTAATGGCTGTTAGGCAGCAAGAAATGGACCAGGAAGAGATTGCCTGTAGAGCACTTAGATACTTAGACATCATACACATCTATAGAAATAAATGTGTGTTTATGCTCTGTGCTTGCAGAGAGAGAAGAAGGGACACATCATGCACATAGATAGAGAGAAAGTGAAGGAATGTGTGGTTGATGGTGAATAGTGACAGAGATGGAAAAATATGTTTTATGACTGAGTGATGCTGTGGCTTCCTTCCACTGAGAGGTTGGAGAGTGAAGGCACGGACCAGTTAACACACAGATGGTAGGATATGAATGGGTTAAACTGTTAAGTGCAAAATGCCACAGACACACACACACATGCACATATTAACACCAGAACACACTTGCACTTGCATGTGTTAGCAAATGAATTCTCTGTGATTGATTGCTCTGGACTCATTTGCTAATGGGATATGGTAATGAGGAGAAAATCACCCTGACTATGAGGCATTTTAGATTTGCAACTGTGCATGATCTTGAGCTGTGTGTGCATGTGTGTGTTTTGCTCACAGGGAGGGGAGCATTGCTGCTATCAGGGGAAAGTGAGGGACATTCCTGAATCCTTTGTGGCTCTCTCAACCTGTCACGGATTACAGTAAGTACTAATTATATGTGTGTGTGAGACTGTGTTGTGTGTATTTCTCAACCAACATGATGTGTCCTAGTCCTGAGCCTTGGTCTCATTCAGCCTTTAGGCCAATATAATTAGTTTTAGCTTGTCTTCTCTGTCTATGTATTTGTCTTCATACAAGTCATCAACAGACACTGCTCAGATCTCTCTTCTCTTCTCTTCTCTTCTCTTCTCTTCTCTTCTCTTCTCTTCTCTTCTCTTGTGACATGGATCACAAACAAGACCTGCCAGGAGGAATTCATGTACATGCATGTACTTACATGTACTGTAAATACATTCATGTATGTTCTATGTTACTTTAAGTGTGTGTGTGTATGTGTGTGTGCATGTGTGCAAAGGGAAGCAAGAGAGTTAGTGGCCATCCTGCAGGGAAAAAATGTATTAAACGAAGTGCCCCTCCTAAACATTACATTGTGCGTGAACAGCAGATAAAACAACTACTCAAGTTGTATAAAAATGCACATTTAAAATAGATATTAAACATGCACACGCATTACATTTTTTCACACTTTGCTTGCACACATTTCCTGAAAGTGTAAGCTGTTTTCCCAAAACCATGAATATCAAAAGACCTGCATTGTTTTGGCCAAACCTCAGATACTATTTTATTCTAATTAGGCAAGTGTTTAAATAAAATTATAACAAAATATCAGTTATGTTTTTTGTCTTTGCATGGATTTTGTGGCAATTAATGTTTATTTATGAATGGAGTTTGCACATTAAATGAATGATTCCTTTAGGAAGGTATGGAAGGCATCAAAGCTTGATTCACAAAATGACAGCCAAAATGGACCAAATAAAAAAAGGCGCAGTTAAACAAATGATGCTAATTATGGTGAGTGAGTGAAATCAGACTGATACTTGGTGAATAAGTTAAAGCACAGGCTTTTAATAATAATAATAGTTCATGTGATTGTGGCAGCATGTTATAAAAATTGTCACCACGATTATTGTAACTGTGCTTATAAAATAATGAAAACAAGAGTGATCTAACCAAAGACAAACAAGCAACACCGGAGCATAATGCGGAGCAGTCTCATTTTCAGCTTGGATATAATAGGATTTAATGTGACACAGAAATAGTTTAATATTGTTTCCTATGGACCTCCTTCAACTGCCTATTAGTCTCAAAATATGCTTAAACCTTTTCCTGTGTATACATCCAAATATTAGTGTAAGACATATAGTAACAATAAAATCAATCTTAGTTTTATTCAATAATGTATATGTAGCACTAGTAATCATAGTATTAGTATTATGTGGAACCAACTGGCAAGAAATACACAGGCTGCAGTTATTGAGGAGACAGAGACCCACCCATAATACTCTGCACACACTAATGTGAATTCTCAACCATATGAGAGAGAGAGAGAGAGAGAGAGAGAGAGAGAGAGAGAGTGAGTTACGGGAGTGCATCGTGGTGTTGGAGGGTTAGTCATTACAGGGAGTGTTTCTCTTATGCTGAGTCAGGTGTTTACTATAATACATATCCTGCTGTCTCCTCTTTTTCTGTCTCTGTATCTTATTCTCTCTTTATCTTTCTCTCTTATACACACACACATACACACGTACACACATGCGCACACACACACAAATTATATCCTGCAATGAACTCTTAACCCGTATGGAGAAATCCTGGGGTCAGCTTCATACACATCATTCTACTGTAGTTCAAGGCACTTTCTATCTTGTCCACATGTGTCTTTGTAGTAGGAGGACAGTCTTAGTACAAAAGACAGATGTGGACCTCACGTTGTACAAGAAGGCCTTATGCTTAGCATGGTCATAACTAGGAGACTTATTTTAAAGAACTCCAACCATTGCAAAACAGTGGATGTGTTAACTTATTTCCTCTCTGCAGTTGGATAAAACTGATTCTGGTGGGAAAAAAACAATAAGATGAAATTAGATGAAAATACAGACTTTGAACTCAAAAATGACTGTGGAAGTTTTTGATTGCATGTGACCTTTTTGTATAGTACATGAACATGATGCACATATTTCAATATTTGGGTTTCTGTTAGGCATTTTTCTATTTTTTTGTTGGAGGGGATTGTAGGACTTAGTTTGGTGTAATGATCAAGTTTATTAGTATTTTAAAATGTCTTTAAATTAAACCTTCTCTTGTGACTGCAAGGATTAAAATATCAGAATGAATGCTTTGCCTTGTTTCTCAGACACGTTTTATGTTTAGTGCTGAGCTAAATATCAGGGCAGAAATTTATTTTTTAATCCAGTTGAACAACTTATCTAGGACAAATGGATGTTGCTGCTGATACGTAGCTTTAACATTCATATCAATATCAACGGACTCTATGATCAGCTTACATCCATTTGGCAGGAAGTGGATCAGAATGTTTAGTGCAGAGCTTCAAACTGTAGAAAATAGTTGAAGTGTGAATTTTCACTCGCCTCAGAGTGGAATGACCAGTGTTTGGTCAGTCTTCCAGCATTCTAAAAAAAAAAAAAAAAAAAAAAAATTTATCGTAACACTAATTCTGATTAAAATTCAGCATCAGATTATTTGCTTTGTGATGTCAAGGTCTGAACTGTTAAATGACTATATGCTCACTTTTGTATTTTCATTCTCCTCTGTGAGTAATGTGCTGTAAGTGGACAAGGGCAAAGAGTGTGTGCTGAAGATGAATTCTGTGTGCTGAAGGCCAGAAAAGGATTAAAAAAAAAAAAAAAAAAAAACCAGACAGCGTTCGAAGGGAAAGACTGATTGCGTGTTCCTGCCGTGTTTACTCTCCTGTCTGCACAGTTTGACCTGACCAATCTCCTAAAAGCTTCAGATAAACTTAATTAGCGGCTGTTGTCCTTTCATAGGGCACATGCACATACAGCCAGGGATGAGAAGACCTTCATCTAGCTGCTAAATGAGAAATTGATCTTTGACTTATTGCTGGCTGAAATCTGAAATTATGTGTGTGTGTGTGTGTGTCTGTTATGAGTTTTCTTTTCTTTGCTGATTGAAGTTTGAGTTTGTGAATGTACTGATTTTCTGACTGATGCACTAAAATATACATTGTAGAGCGTGAGTGTGAGTCACTGCTTCAAACAGTGGTGGACCAGGTCAAAGTCTTTCTTTCTCAGTTGACATTTAAAGGACCATTCCAGCCATTTTGTTATGTTTGAGCCTAATATATTCAATTTTCATACACGTAACATTACTGACAATCATTTCCCAAAGCATACTACTGGAACGGTGAATTAAATTTTTTTTCCTACCTTCCAGACCACCATTGGTTTCAGTTCATTCTGGTACACTATTAAAATCAACTTGTTGGTACTTGAAACATTCTTGGGATAGGTAATCCATTAGCACAAACAACACGTGTATTCAGGTTTTTTTTGTTTGTTTTTTTTTGAAGTTACGTAATTTTAGTGTTTAAATGCAATAAAAAGCGGGAGTGAATGTATGTCTCCACTGGGGAATATAGTTGCAAAAGAAGAGCTGCATTTATCAAAAAATTTAAATGACCGTGACTTCATAAGGCTGTGTAACTATTAGCAGGCGAAAGATCAATTTTTAAGGTGGGTGTATCGCTTGAATATTTGATTTTGAAAGATTAAGAGATTTTGCAAAATATCAGGAAAGCTGAAATACCGTTTTATCCTTTGGGAAATGGTTGTTGTCAGTAACATAACGTATGAAAATGGAATACAGTATATTTGGCTTAAAGATGTAAAATGGCCGTTATGGTCCTTTAAGTTGTACTTTGTGGAGAGCTTTTCTAAATTGATTGAATGACTTTTCTTTCCCACTGACCTCCACCCTTTCCAGACTGTAAATATACAGAGATACTGGATACTTTACTGAGGGCAGCAGAGGATTTTGTGAAAAATATTTCAATAATAAAATAAATCCAAAACATTAAAAAAAAAAAAAAAGGCTGATCAGTCCCCCAGATAGCTGAAGAGTGGTGTTCAGATGCATTATTCCATTTAGTGATGAACAACAACAGAAACTGGTGTTGATATCTACTCTCCTATCATCTTCCCCTCTCCTCATCTCTCATTTTCAGTGGGATGTTTTTTGATGGCAATCACACCTACATGATTGAACCTGGAGGACAGGGCAATGTAAGTACTCTACAACTACACACACACACACACACACACACACACAATTCTGTTGAACTGTCAGTGATCAGGTGTGCTGCTGGTGGACAGTTCATGCGACACGCCTCTTTTTGTATTGCAGATGATTTGTGAAAACAGTTTTCCTGGTATTATAGGATTCATAAGGGTGACTGGTTGTCCTGAGAGGGCCTCCAGATAAATTGGTGTCAAATTGCAGACCACACACCGTTTTATACTGCTTTTCCTAATGAACCCAGCGTGCAGCTCACAGGATTCAAGACAGAGATGTGCTGAGTTACAACTAGAGAAAACAGAGCCGGCCTGTTAGATAATAATGACAGGCATTATGACTGAAATGAAAGAACAGCTCTGAGATGGTCTGAAGACACCTTGAGCATGAATGAGAGAGCAAGGTGTCAGTACTTTGTGTGTGTCTGCGTCTGTGTCTGTCTCCCTTTTCGCTCTAATTAAAATGTCCAGAGGAAGTGTGTGTCTGAAGGGCGTTAATCAGTGAGGGACAAGAGGAGAGCAGATAAGAGAGGTCAGGGACTTGCGTGTCTGTGTGTGTTTGTGTGTATGTGCACTCATGGGATTGTTGGGGTGTGTCTGGCACAGATAGCCATTTGAGATTCATACCCATATGACATTTTAACTACCAATAGTGATTTGAGTAGGAAAGAAAATAAAGCAGGTGGACAGACATGATGAGCAAATGCAGGGTGAGAGTTTTTAAGAAGGTGACAGAACACAGAGGAAGGTGGAGCTGAGTGGAAACATAGAAGTCTGCATGCTCATCACCAACACAGGAAATGGGAAAATTATTAGTTAACGCAAGCAATAACAGTATTCTGAACGTGAATGTTATGCTTTGGCTATGTGGTTTATATCACATCTGTCACATGATCTCCTCCCTTCCACTCCTTCTTTACTCCCCTTCTTGATTCTTCACTTTCTGCCTGTGTTCCTCCTCTCCACTGTTTTCTGGAATGATTGAATTATTCAGAGAGAGAGAGAGAGAGAGAGAGAGAGAGATCATTGTCTTTTCAAACATATTGCTGGGGGTTTAGTGGTATATATGAAGCCTTTTGGCAAACATTTGGCCAAAAGCTGGTTTTGGGTTATTAGGTGAGGATTCCTGTCTTCATGACAAAGCGGAGACAGCACTGCTCTCGAGCCCAGTGGTGGCTGACTGAGCTCGGTCTGCTTCCTGTGGGAGATAGTCCACTATGAGTGTCTGTCTACCTCTGTATCTCCGTGTTTCTCTCTGTCTCTTCTCTTTGACAGCAGTGTCCTTGGTGTGTGATTCATCCTGTTTTTTTTTCTCAGACAAGCAGACAGAGATGTCTGCTGCAAGACCCAAGTGCTCTTCAAGTCCTGTCTAACAACTAACACAGAAAACTGTGTGGTTAATTTTAGAAAGCTCCTTCTCTCTTAAAGGTTGTTTTCATGTACAATGACAAACATACCACATATTGCTTTCTTTAGGACAATTAGTAAAGGCGCAGAGTACAGTGCCTGTGTGTAATGTACATCACCAATTCTGGCTGTTATGATCTAGTTGAATGTGATAAAAAATAACATGGAAGGATGGGGTGTGTGTTGAGAGTCGGCATGGGTCCTGTCCTCCATATGGTAAATCCATCTGCCCTTCTTCCACCAAGGCAAACAAAAAAAAGCGGGACATTATCTAAATGTGTCCTGAACAAACTGCTGTAGTCGTTTATGCAGTTGAATTCATGTGGATTTTAAAATCTACATTTTACTGTATCATGAAAATGTACTTGTCTGCAAAAAAAATCTGCAGCCTGACTGACAGTTCAGCTGATGTTGCCTTAATGCAGATATTTTGGTATCCGTATATATGTTGGCAGATATGGAAAAAGTAATTGCAGTGTATAAATATTTCCAGGCTGTATTTTAATATATATATTTGATTCTCACTTAATATCGCCTATTGGGATTCGTTTGGTTCTGTAATACACACAGACACACACAGTACAGTATTTTCATTTTACACACACTATATCACAGGCTAAGAATGCAATTTTTGTCAGTGCTGTTTAGCTGGTAGATTTTGCTTGAGTGTGTAAATGTCTTTATCTGTGCATAAAGACACTTGAACATGTGGAATGATGGCATATATATAAGCATCATATGTCTAGCCTGCTTATTTTCTTTCTATGTGTTTGTTGTTTGTTTTTATGTCCCTGAATCTCAGGGCTTGTGTGGCTTCATCCCAACATCTCCTTCACTTTGGTCTCAGGGAGGATTAAGAAAAACCTCGTCCTGCCAACAAAACATTCACAGATGTCCTACCTTTTGATGTCATATCTGGTCTGCCTTGGTCTATAGATCCTGTTTAGGTCTCTAACCTGCAGGGCTGAGAGTAGCCTGAGGAGAGGTTAGGAGAACAAAGAGGGGAGATGAGGGATGGGGGGTGGTGGTGGTGGAGATGGAGGCTGTAAACTGAGGGGTGGAGGGAGGTGTGTGTTGATTGGAGGGGTGGTTTTGGGGTGGGATGGCAGGTGGGAGAGCTTTACACTTACACTATTTGATGGTTTGCACACATGACAGTGTGGATGGGGTAAGAGAGGGCATCCCCCTGTGGCCTTAAGCCAACGTCATGTTACTAATGGGACCAGTTCATTCACACATGCAGAGACAGAGCAAGTGAAAGGAGTGCTACCCTCCCTGCTTTATATTCATGAGCCAGCAGTCTGTCTGAGGTACCGTCTCCCTTGGCAACACAGGCTCCGCCCTATTTCTTTGTAGCAGCACATATGAAAGCCCCATATGTTAAGACTCCTGATCTCAATCACCAAACAGACTGCCATGTCTATATGTGGTGTGTAAGCGTGTTTTTTTAAGTGTGTGCCCCAAGAAGATTAGCTGAGACTGGTAATTTGGCGAACAAAGAAGACACTGGTAAATAGTATTACAACTGTTAATTCAAGAGTAGCAACTTAAATAATAACGCATTGTGTTCTGAGGTACTCGAAACACATCGTAATGTTAAAATGCTGATCTTCATGTTCATGTCAGTCACGCCAACAGATATGATTACTGTCAAATTTATTTCCCCATACGAATGTGGCTTAGAACAAAATAGCAAAACAAAAATCATAAATGGGTCACTTTTACCAGGTAGTGTAAATGTAGCCTTGATGACACCGGTGCAGAGGCATATGAACAACTTTGACATCCCTTGATGAATCAGATTTTCCTCAAAATACGAAAAGAAAACGTTACCAAGTTGATAAATTTCAGGAAGCCAAGACCTCCCAGACCATTGATTTCTCAAACTGAAAATGTGGAGACAACCAGCTGAAAGCACCACAGGAGCTGATTCTCTCCCCCAGTTCCATCTCTTAGCTTTATGACACGTGAGTGAGGGAAGACAAATTTCTCAAACAAATGCATTCACTCTATTTGTGATTGGCTGTGCAGCTATTTTTGTTGTCATTAAGAATTTACTAAATTGTTTTAGGCCCAACATCTAAAAATACACACACAGATACACAGTGATTTATGTTTTAATAAAAAGACAAACATGATAGTTTCACTGACCTCAATATTGTACAACATAACTATGATTAATACATTGCTGACTATGCAAAACATACACAAGGCAATATTTATACTATCAAATTTAGCCTAATTACAAGTACTACCACTGTTCAACAACCATTCCAGCCAAGTCAGAAGAATTATTAAATATTAATCCAACACTACATATTCAAATGGTGATCCAGCTGCTTTTTCTTAACAGATCTGAAATAATTTATGATAATCTACTCAATTAACTGACATGTTAAGCAGAGATGAACAGTGGTGTAACTGTTGGTGTTTTTAACATTAATATAAATGTAATTCAGCAAATGTAAAACAGCTTTCAAATTTATGCCCTATTTTCTGGACATTATAAACACTTGTGAAAATTCAAATGTTAATATGTTAGAGGTAATACCATTCCAAAATACTCAAGGCTAACAAAATTAGTTAACAAAGGCAATGTAACCTGGTACAATATTTACATTATTTAGTGCATTAAAAAAAAAAAACTATAACAGCTGCTCTTCAGGACATTGTACATTATCAATAAGTCACATGAACAAAGATAAAAAGGATAAAAATACGAGTCAGTTAGAAGTTGATCATTCAGAAACTCTTAGCAATTAAAAATTCAACATTAATGACGATCAGTGTTTTGTTCAGTAGTGATAACGGTAGCCTTCTTTAGAGGAAGTTTTACATGCAAAAGTTTGAATGTGAACATTTAAATATGGTTTGTCTAACATATAAACGTAGCAGACAAATAATTTTGTTAGCCAGCCAGCCTACAAACTTTATTAATCTGAAGTTAGACAAAATAAAATTTCACTGTGTAGTAAATGCTAATAAGTGTTTGCTTCTGACACATAACCAGTTTTCATTTGGCTGTGATGTATTTAAACATTTCCCACTAGGAGCAAAAGTTAGTTTTCTGTCTTTCCTACAATATAATGTTATATATAGTGTTGTTCACTCCAGTGCTTCAGTAAATTTCTTTTGTAAAAAATAAACAAACAAAAAAGGTCATCCTTCATTTAGTAATTTGAGAAGTCTTTTGACTGGATTTCATCATCGGTATTAAAAAGCTTATGGACCCGAATGACTGAATAATTGAAGCCATCACTCTAGAAGCCACAAATAGCCTTTGTGTTATTACTTTCTTCCATCAAACTCAAAAGAATTTGATCAAGGGTTCTGTAGATGACAGCAGCCTTTAATGTGCTGAAGTCATCAGCTGCTTTGCTCTTAATGGCCCTGCGTGAGCACAGGGATATCAATCTCTATGGCAGACATCCGTGAGCGCGTGGAGTGGCGGTGGCCTGCGTAGCTCGATGCATAGCCCTGAGAAGGAGCATAGCTCTGAGAAGGAGCATAGCCCTGAGAGGGAGCGTAGCTCTGAGAAGGAGCATAGCCCTGAGAGGGAGCACAGCTCTGAGAGGGAGCATAGCTGTAAGCCTGGTTCCCCCCTGCCTCTGACCCATACCCATCTGGAGCTGAAATCTGAGACATGTAGACCTGAGGTGGTGCAGGGGCAGCCACACTCTGTGCATATCCCTGGGAGGGCACGTACGGCTGAGCATCAATGACTGTGGGAGCGTACATCTGTGGTGGGAAAGTCTGTGGGCCATAGACAGGGGAAGGAGGATATCCATTGGCAGTTAGAGGCTGGGTGGATGGAGAGGCAGACACGGATGGCAGAGGCAACCAGAAGGGTGAAGGCAGCTTCTTACACATACAATACCACATGAACATCAGCAGGGCAGCGAGCATCAGTCCTCCAGAACAGCCTATAGATACATACACAGCAAACTCATCAGAGAAAATGTTGTCATATCTAATATTCATCTCCTTGGTACGGAACAGGAACCACACTGAGGGTGCCATGGCAATAGCTCCACCTAAGAACAAGAACATCCCAGCTATGAGGTGACAGCCTGTACTGTTTACCAAGAAGCGGATGGTCTTAATGTCTGGCTCAGGCTTGTCTGAGCAGCAGCAGGTCTTACACATTCCAGTTATACACAGCAGCAAGGCTAGTGAGCTGAACAGCAAGCCAAGAGGCAGGCAGAACTGCAGAAGCCGCACATCCAGCTGGTCCACTTTAGAGTACCACTGGAAAAGTGAGAGGACAAATTTCTGTTAGAATGAACGAGGACATAATAAACAAAAAGGAGTTCTAAACGGAAACACAGGCAATTTAAATGTTTACATAATTTCACAAAGTAATACCTCTGAGTCATAGAAGTAACATCCTGAATAGCCGTCCTGTTTCACACATTTGGCCCACAGCCCATCATACACACTGACATTTTTAGCATTGCGATTGAAGGTGACTAGTCGTGTTACGCGCCACTGTGGGATTAAACATGCCACAGTAAGCCCTGCCACAGAGACGAAGGCAATGAAGAAGGCGAAGGCGTTGGTGGCGTGGATGTCCCTGCAAGACATGGCTTGTGCTGACAGGAACAAAGGCCACTAGGAAAGTTCCTGTTTCAAAAGCTGAAGAAAGGAAACCACACAGACAGAAATGCTTGGTCAGAGCAGTGGAAAACATTTAAGCTGTAATGTTTCTTATTAACGTGATTTTTTTTTTCCACAGAACTTGCAATCTTGAGAGAAAGCCATGGGTATGCAAGTGCCTTCAAATGGCCCCATTACTACTAAAATAAGCTAACTGTGCTACAGACTGACCTAGCTATGGGCAACCCCTTGTATATCTATTCACCACTATGTAGTTGACCCAATATCTGCAGCCCCCCCAGAAACAATGCTTGTATTTCATTAGCAAACAAAGTGAAATGAGTTGTGGCTGAAGCCCCCCACAGTAGATGCTNAATGCTTGTATTTCATTAGCAAACAAAGTGAAATGAGTTGTGGCTGAAGCCCCCCACAGTAGATGCTCCCTGTGCAAGCAGGGGGCATCTACTGTGATGCTGCACTCTGATTGTACAGCTAAACAATAAACAACTGAAATACGGGCATGTCCTTTCTGTGTGAGACTGCATACACCAGTGACTAATCGTAGCCATGCATATAAACGTGACGATCTGTCATATAATAAGCGACTAAAATCAATCTGACGTTAAGGATAAAAATATCATTAGACTGTGAGATCGTATGCTGACTGAGGCAACAGTCATTTTTTACGTGGACACGTTTAATTATAATAGCAGGAACAGCAAATGTGTAACTAAAATATAAGGCGTGCCAGTTTGACAGCACCACAGTCCTGATACTGGTATGATATTTTTTATTTACACCTGAGATTAACAATTCAACATGCCTGTGCGAAAAGGCCTATAGCAATGTAAATATAAAAACACGAAATATATAGTCAAATTCTGTTGTCATCGCGCGACTGAGTAATAGCACAGCTTATGATTTAAACACACATCTGGGTTAGCATAATAGCCTAGCCAGCTAGGCTATCTATTTGACAACAGTACCAAGTCTATTACTACGTTAACTTTTGCTATGAAGTAATTCCTAGCTATACATCCCAACTATTATCTTGGCAAAATCGCCAGAACGTGAAAACTGAACAACTTCTGGTACGACTAGTTTAAATAAGATGCTGTAGTAACTCGGAACAGCTAGGTTAACCTGCTTAGTTAACATTAGCCAGCTAGCTGTTGCACCCAGAATCTAAATGTGTGAATCCAAAACACGGTGACTACATTTAAAATATAATACAATACCTGATATTTTCAACAGTTCGGTGGTGTTAATGGTGAAAGAGTAGACATTTCAGCTTGGCACCGATCCACTCCCAAACCAATCAGTATTATCGCCAAATAGAACCAGCGTAAACAGGATGTGGCTTTACAATGTGTCTCAGGGTAATGAGCCCTCAGTGGTGTCTTACAGGCGACAAAAGGGATATTCCGTATATTACCTAAAGCACTTTTGATCTACACCTGTATCAAAGTGCTTATTTGTTGAAATACATTTTCTTTAAAGGTTTTTATAATGCTCATGTTTGTATGTGTGTACACATTTGTTCAAGAAAGGCTTATAATTCTTATTTCTAGACAAGTTAGGTTCAATGCTGCTGTCTCATGCATCAAATCTGGACTTTAGTGTTTAGTGTAATATAGTTTTCCTTACTACAGGATATTGTAAATAAATTACAGACCAGTAGTCACATATATTTTTCTTATATTTGTCTATATTTACTGTATTTTTCTTATATTATCACTTATATTTTACTTATATTTGTCTATGGAGTTCTCAGCTGCTGGCTTTTTGCTGAGTGAGGACATGTTGAATGTGCTCTTATTTTTATTTTATTTAATTAATTAATTTATTTATTTGGGGGGGGTGCAAGATACCTATGGAGACTTAAACTCATTGTCCACTATCCTGAGATCTTGCAAGTAGCCAAAGCAATGAATGTGTTTGTTTTGCATTTCATAAGAAAGTAACTAAAACTGGACATCAAACACAAAGGTGTGATGGTGCTTGATTGAACATTATACTATGAGTTATAAGACACATCCATTTCATGTCTTTATGTCTCTCAGGGAGATTTCAAAATTCACATGATATACAAATCTGCAGGGCAAGAAGGACTTCATGATTTCCTCAATGGTAAGTCAAAGTTGGAAGCTATGAAGACCAATTTAAAAGTAGAGGAATGAATGTTTAATTTTGATGATTTGTATATACATTTATGAAGAAGTAAAAAGAAAAAAGTATCTTTTCAACACAACTAACAAATATGGATTTTGATAGCACTGACTGGTTGTGTTTTCTAGGTGATCTTCAAGAGCTGCCATTTCCCAGACCCCCATTTCCGGGCTCAAAAGTTGTTCACAGGAGAAAAAAGAGACAGGTAAGACACAGGCGCATTTGATGAAAAATCAGTACCACAGGAATGCTTATGGAGCCACACTGACTTCCTTTTCTCTCCGTGTGTGTGTGGTGTGTGCACATATATTTGTGTATGTGAGTGACAGAGATAGAGTATTATGCTGTGAATGCTGTGTCCAATCCTGAATATTGATTTGTTTCCCCTTATATGTTTTTTGTTGAAGCTAAAGACAGAGCCCTGTTTTCATGCTCTCCAGCCCCTCTATCATCTTCCCTTCCCTTTCTCTTTTTCATAAAATATTTACCTTATGAGTGGAAGCAGCTCCACTCTTTCCCTCTCTCAGACACAGTCAGATGTCTGCAGTTGTCTGTCTTCTTTCAGAGCTCTATTCATCTTTATTGGAATTTGAAATACAGACAAACCTGATTTAGCTTTGCCAAGTTCATCTTTATTTAATTTTTTGTTATTTTTTTCTTGGTGATGCATGAGACAGCGTTGATCTCTGCATTTGCAGTATACATTGTTCTGAAAATTTTCAGGATATTGAAAAGTCTTGGCTGAAAAAAGTTGAGAAAAAGCTGCCTGTCTGTGTGTCGGTCTGTCGATCTGTCTGTCTATGATCTTTGTCTGTTTGTAATAAAGCTAACCAGCTATGTTTCCTCCCAGGCCAGACGTGCATCTCGCAGTGTCGAGGATGAGACCAAATACATTGAGTTGATGGTGATCAATGACCATTTAATGGTGAGAATATTTAAGTAGATGTCATATGGCTGTACACTATCAATAACCTTGTTATTACTATACTTCTGTGTTTTTGTTTTTTTTTTATGTGTGCTTATACATTTTCTTTTAAAAACAGAGCGTGCACTGCAACTGCTTCATCAGTCAACCATGTGCCCAAAAAATAACTGACTGACTAACTGAGAATGCTGACTTACTGGAAGAATCATGTTTTAGCCCACAAAGGATTTAGAAACCCTGAGAAAAGTCATGAAACATCTTGGTTGAATTAAGTGCAGATTCTTCCTGTAAATCATTTATTGTTGCCAAGTTTTCTTACACACACATTTCTGAAAAATGACTCATGCAACAAGAGAAATTACTAATGTGGCTATGTTTAAATGTTTTACTTACACAGTGTCATTCTTTTCCTCTTCAGAGCCACACACAATGACGGTATTTTAGTCTTAGACAAAATAACTATTCCTTTGAATAAGAAAGAAAACTGACCCTCAATGAAGGTAAAGATCTGTTATGCTGCTCAAGGGTCTCTTGGTCCATATATTCTATAATTTTAAGATTAAATGCATGCAAATTACATATGTACAGCATTTCTTTATTTTATTTGCTAAACCGTAAAACTATAGTCAGAGGCACCATCCACACTCCAGATGTACCATTACAGGTGCATTTCAAGCACTCATGAACCTGCAATGCACACCTTTTACATTTAATTGTAATTTTAATGATATAAATTTGTAGAAAAGTGTAAAACATTGTAGTACAATGTATGTAAAGTGTTCTAAAGTGTCCTAGTGACTCTCAAAGGCACAGTTCTGCTCTTTCTTTCTTGAGTGTGCTGGGTAGCGAGTCAACGCAATAAAGGAGTGGGAGAGGAAGTGCCAGCATCCTACAGTCACTACCTTTATTAAGTGTAAAGCATACTTTAATCCCAATGGGCCTGACAAAGATCCACTGGGATTTAAATGTCAGTTTTATAAACAATAAAGGTGTCTGGATCACCTCCAATGTGCATTTAAATTGCTGAGAAATCATTTGTTGTAGATTATGGCTTCTAATTTTATTTGTTTCCTCCTCCTCCTCCTCCTCCTCTCTCTCTCTCTCTCTCTCTCTCTCTCTCTCTCTAGTATAAGAAGCATCGGCTTTCTGTTGGGCTTACGAATAACTTTGCTAAGTCAGTGGTCAATATGGCTGACACGGTAAGAACTGTATTGATCTTCTTCTTGGGAAGCTTGCCACAAGCACTCCCAGGCATTGGAGCTGAGCATACATTGCTCTGAATTCTCATTTAACCAACCTCATTCTCTCCATTTAAAGCCTCTCCTGGCTCATAATATGCTGTGAGCAGCCAATAACCAGCCAGTGATGAGTTTGTAGATTTTGTTGAAGTGAAGCAGCAATGACATTTCATACCGAGGCAGATATTTCAGTCCCTGATTATCTGTTGCCATGTCGGTGTGCTGTGCTGCTGAAATCTGACCTGCAACAGGGTCATGTCTGTAAGCTGATAGGTGAAACAGGAAAAGGGTCATGCCTGTTGTCATGCCCTTGAAAATTTGTGATCATATGAAACTTTCCTTTTTTAGAAGTATTAATTTCTATGTGCTGGTACATCTGCCTGTTAACCCTCTGTGTGCCATGCTGACAAGGCACAGAGGCTTCATTCACTGGTATCTAGTGTAGTAAATTGTATTATAATTACCTAGAAATGACATATAAATACACTTTCAAAATTAATATAAATATAGAATCATATATATAGCATATATTGAAAATAAATATATATATAGCAGAAATATCCTTGTTATGCTGATATATCTGTAATACCTCCCTCTCTGATCTGTTAGCCGTCTTTGTGGCATCCTGCTTAAAGATTCTTTGCTCTTTCCCTTTTTTCCTATGTTTGTCTAGCCTAAACCACAACAGATTTCTAACTTATCCAAACAAACATTATTAATTGCCATCCAGTTTGCTCCCGCCATGCCCTTCAGGAGCTTGTTCCCTTTGTTGACTTTGTCTAGCTGTCTATAATCTGCTGCTGTCTGATGGAAAGATCATCACTTATCGTTAGACTGCTGACTACAATGAACAGCTGGAGACACGAATATGAAACTTGCTTATCAGATCTAATATTGATCAGGCAAAGTCGGCTTGATACTTTCTGTCACACAAGGACATTTGACACTCCATCAGTTTGTAAACAGATGCATTATAGTTTAGGTCTTCTAAGTATAATTGATATTGATCTAACTTAGATTTTTTTCTCTTCAGATCTTTAAGGAACAGCTTAACACTCGCATTGTGCTGGTTGCCATGGAAACATGGTCAGCTGACAACAAGTTCAACATTGATGATGACCCCATGGTGACCCTGAAGGAGTTTATGAAATACCGAAAAGACTTCATTAAGGAGAAATGTGACTCTGTTCACCTGTTCTCGTAAGTCAGATTGTTCAGGATTTGATATGTAGGAGGTTCAGAGTATCTTTTTTATTAAACACTAAACTTTCTCTTCTTATCAGAGGGAATCGTTTTCATAGCAGTTGGGGAGCAGCCTCCTATATGGGTGGAGTTTGCTCCCTCAGCAAAGGAGGGGGAGTCAGTGAGGTAAACCCTGCACCACAAATTAAGGATTGTGTACCTCCAAATTAACTGATGCAAGCAATGATAAATTTGCAGACAAAAAAACAACAAATTTGGACATGTGACTGCAAGTGCTGTCAATATTTTCACGTATTGTCAAGGTTATGATACTTAACTTCTATAACTTTAACATCCAGTCACTTTTCCAGTAGAGAGACCATACTGAAAAAACTCCAGTTAATCCTCATCAGTCAGTAATTTAAAACCTACACGTAATGACAAATTTCATCAAAAAAATTACTTTTTTGTATGTTTAATTTTTTAAAACTCCATTTCTCTCTAAGCTATTCTTATATTCCGTGCATTAATCTATTAAATATGCAAAACCTTTTTTTTTCTCACCTGCACAGTGTGTAAGTTAATTTTCAGGGGTTTTTTTTCCCGATATGTACAAATAAGTTAAAACCTAAACCATATTGTTTTCGTTCATCTCTTCAGACTAATCTAATATTCTGTTTTCTGTCTCTGCTCTTTCTTCCATCTTTGTCTTTCTGTTTGTCTCTCTGTCTCCATTAGTATGGGAAATCAGATGAGATGGCCATAACTCTTGCTCAGTCACTTGGACAGAATATTGGAATCTTTTCTGATAAGAAGAGGATCCTCAACGGTACACAGCTAAACCTTAAGAAATCATTTGTTTGTTATTGTAACATTCAGTACCAGCATTCAACATTTTTATGGATTTTTCCACAGGTGAGTGCAAGTGTGATGATCGCTGGTCAGGCTGTATCATGGATGATGTTGGGTAAGTTCCTATTGAAGCACATTTCCTCATCGAGTCATAATTCTGCTTGTAAACCACATCAGTCTTGTTTCACAGATGCTCTAATCACATTACAATTAGAATGCAGAGTTGCATAAAATGCTACACTCGAGCTATTAGTGCTAACATCACACTCAACTCTTCATCTAAATCTGTGAAAAAATTTGCATTGTACAATTCTCCATTTTAGTACTTACCATATTTAATTTTAATTTTAAATATATTGGTTTTAGCTACTTTATGGGACATAAAGTAGCTAAAAGTTGATAGCCTGGTCCTTTAAACAAGCAAAACTGAAGGGTGATCCCACATCTCTAAGTAGTGGATTGAGGACAATTTTTGAATTTATATTGACAAAACAAACAGAACCACTATGTTTTTCAGTGTTTTTGTGACATTTTTATTTGCATTATGTTATGTGGGACTCAACATTTTTATAAGTCAGACGTCTACTTATTTGTAAATATGCTGAAAAAATATCTACTGGAGTACTATTGTAGTTTTACAATTGACCACTAGGTGTCAGTCCAGGTTTATTTTTCATATGACTCAACTTAATTGGGCTTCTTTCAGCTGTAAGTTTTTTATGTAATCTGTTGCGATTTGCTTTGATGGCAGACCAGCCTCTATGGTTTGAGTTGTCAGTCTCATGTAGAAATCATGGCAATATTTGTCTTAAAATGTGTTTATGTCTACACTTCTACAGTATGTACACACTTGGCATGGCATTGTGCCACTTTTAGCATAAAAATGAGTGTGCCTGTTGTGTGTGTCTGCGATAGGCTCTGTGAGTGTGTGTTTGTGTGTTTACTCCTCTTCTTAAATACCTCTTGCATTTCCCTTCTATCCCAAATGGGACAGCAGGTGAGCAGAAGCTTGGCTGGAATGCTACTCATGCAGTTTGAACCAAGTGGCTGCCTTGGAAGGGTTGTCAGTCACCACAACCTTTCCCTTTTCATCCAGCAGCACTACAGCCTCAGTGGCTCAGTGTCCTGCCCGAGCTTCTCTGTTTATTCAAATGATATGAACAAATGCAGCCTGATGTCCCTTATTATACACTGGCTGTATTTTCCATCATCATTTTGAACACTTTTAAGTGTACTTTGAGTATATTCTTCAGTTTTTTTGGCTGATTTCACCGGCTGATCAACTTTAACGAAGAAACATTTTTACTGATTTTAGTTATCCTAGGGGTGTCCTTCTACCTTTGGCCCAGTGAAAGTCAAGTCTTTTCATAATTTCCTCCTCCATCTCTAACCGATTGATACAGTCTGCAATGTCATTCTCATGTTAGGCAAATATTTGTCATTCGTTCATTTCCTGTAACAGCAGTACACACCCCTAACACTCTTGTTCAGATCCTGTTCTGATTTGGGTTACTACAGTAAACCTGCCATGGAGTCGTGGTTACATGACAAGACAGTTGAAGCCCTATGACCCTGTTCCCTGTGAAAGGACCCGGTCCAGATTTGTTCTCAAAAATGCAGTCAATGGTATTTCAGACACTTGTATTCAATGAGCAATCTGTCATGCCCATTGATGGACACTTCTTTTATCCTTCAGCACCTGCATGCCCCATCAGAACAACAACCTAACTGCTTTCAGATTTTTTCACAGGATTCAGCTGTGTGTGTGTGTGTGTGTGTGTGTGTGTGTGTGTGAGTGAGAGAGAGAGAAAGAGAGAGAGAGAGAGAGAGAGAGAGAGAGACTCAACTTGTCTATGTATATATGTTTTTGTACACAGTATGCATGGTGTGTGTTGACTTATTATGGGAATCTTAAATCCTAACTATACCTACACAGTCCTTAGAGAAATAAAGACACATAATTTATTATTTGAACATGGCTAAAGGTCAAGTTAGGATTTTGAAGTTGTGAGATTTTTGTAGTTTTCCTACTTATTTCTTTTTTTTAAATTTTGTTTCTGTGAAAGAATGGAATAAAAACAGGGCAAAATGTGTATTTTAAATGCAGAATGGGTAGATAAGAAAAAAAGTGTCTGATAATGGTTTGAAAAACAAGCAACACATATTATCATAGACAAAGTGCCCTGCACAGTTTAGCAGCATTGCAAAGACAAGTGATTGACTGATTATTGTATGTAGAATCTGCCATGGCTCCTCACTGCCACTAGATGGCAGATACTGTGAAGGAAAGACTCTGTAGACTACAGGTAAACATCTGTGACGTTATAATCCTTTGGAATACATATTTTGCCCAAATGCTTGTTTGTACAGTGAAATATTAAGTCTTGACTGATGAGTAATGTCAGTCCACAAAGTTAAAACAAATAATTGTATTTGTCTTGGTTATCAATTACTCTTTCAAGTGTGTTTCACTATTATTGTTGATAAAGAGGGATGAGCACTACAAGATTTTGACAAGATTCAGTCCTGGCACAAAAGTAGAACAGTGGTATGCAATTCCAATGAGTACATACTAAGCTGGGACATTTTTACATTGATAAGTTTAGGAAATCTTCCTAAAATATTGTAGTGTACCACATCCATCATCAAAGTATCATTACTGACTCATGCACATCCCTGATCACAGTTGACTGCCTCACATTACATATTAGACAGACAAACTCTCAGTGAATCGGTTATTGCATTGTCTCCTGCTGCTCAGTCAGAGACAAAGCATCTTTGATTAGAAGACTGAAATGAATTTCCTCAGAACTAAATATGTCAGGGGTTGATTGGGCTCCAAGTAAAGCTTTCTGTTCTGAGTATCTCATGAAATTACAAAATAGTTTAAATACTGATGATATGACAGTTTTAGGGCTATAATACCAAATGATGATGCAATAACTCTTAAATGTGATTCATCCACAATACTGAATTTCATCTCCAGGATGAATAACTTAATGATTCATAAATTCATCTTTGAAATCATTTACAGTCTTCATATAATGTACAGTATCACCATACAACCATGACAATCTTAGCTACTGTATATACATCTGTCCTCATCTTATAGTAAGGAGCTCCTCTGAACTGTGAGTATGGTAAATCTGTGGTAAAACATGAAATGTTTTTTGTATCATATCTTCATCGTATATACCAAACACACTGTTTCTCCTATTAACGTAGCCATCATCTGGTTAAAAAAAAAAAAAAAAAAAAAAAAAAAAAGCTGGATTAAGTGTCAGGGCATGAAAATTCAGTTTTTGAGTGTAAAAATGCAGGTATTGTCAAGATTAATATTGAATTGTTTCTTCTTTAAAAATGTTTCGTGAACAAGCCCTCTATTTCTAATCGTACATGTATGAGGACACTGTACTGAAGACATAATAACTCCATAATATGTTATTAAACAGCTTCTACCTGCCCAAGAAGTTCTCTGAGTGCAACGTGGAGGAGTATCATAACTTTCTAAACAGTGGTGGAGGAGCCTGTCTGTTCAACAAACCCCAGAAGGTAGCTCACACGCACGTACATAAGTACAGCACACACATACATGTGCCTTCTCTGCAATGTTAATTTTGCACATTCTGTCTCAAGCTATTGGACCCTCCAGTATGTGGTAATGGCTTTCTGGAGCCAGGGGAGGAGTGTGACTGTGGAAGCCCAGCGGTGAGTTAGATGAGATCAGATAGACACACTTAGGAAAATGTAATCTAAAGAGTTAAATTAATAATCATCCAAGGTCAAAGTCACAGGCTAATTACCCAGCAACAAAGCCCCCTGCTGTGTCAGACTTTGCCTAATCAAAAGTCATCTATTTGAGAAAGCAAGGAGCCGTACACAGTGTTTACAGTTGCTGCATGATTACAGACGGAGACCTGGCAGTTATGTGACAAAATCATGTGTTGCATGAAAGACAGAAAAAACTAATATCAAATCAGTCAGCAAACACCACTTCCTCAGATGATAAAGACAAATGTGAAGGTTTTGAGCAGATTCTGTTTTCTAGGAATGTGCACGTGAGGGAGAAAACTGCTGCAAGAAGTGCACGCTGACCCAGGGCTCCAAGTGTAGCAACGGACTCTGCTGCAACAACTGCCAGGTACAGAAATTTCCAAAGTTACACTTATTCCTGTGCTGGGTTTCTTTTTTTTTTTTTTTTTTTTTTTTTTTTTGATTATTTATATCCTTTAGGGCTATTGATAAAAGAAACCAAATAATTGGACAAATATATAGAGTGGGGCACACTTTTCTTTCTTAATTAAAATATTGTCTGTAGTCCTGAATTCTCAGTGAATCATAAAGAGAATCAGAAGAATCATTTCTCCCATTTTCTGAAAAAGACAAAATGTCAGTTTTTGTGTAGAGAAGATCTCTCTATGTCCATCCACTGTTTGCTGGGGGGCACATATAGAAACTTCAATTTAACTTCAAACCTTTGTTGTCTCACAAGGGGAAATTTGTTTTGTAGCAGGGCACAACATATCAAATAGTGACACAAAAAATAAGTAAAACATAATACAGTGACAATCACACCACATTAAAATACAACCATTAAAATTGATCAAAATCTGTCTGTTTATAAAATGCATGAGTTCAATGACTTTATTGCACATGGGATAAAAGAGAATTTATATCTATTGCACTTTACCCTCTGTAGTCTAAACCTCCTACCTGAAGGAAGAGTTTCAAATTCCCCACTAAGAAGATGGAGTGAATTGGCTTGAATTACCTGGGCTTTTCTTAAAACCTGATTAGAATTAGACAGCTGACAGGGAAGACTGCTGCTTACCAATGATATTGCTGGCTGTTTTACACATATAATAAAATATACAGTATTGTTCAGTCTGTTCTTATTTTGAACATTTAGATTTCCATACCAACAAATCAGTGAAAATAAGACCGATTTTATCATCGATTTGTAAAAAAAAAAAAAAAAAAAAAAAGCTCCATCAGTTTTGTGTCCACACTGAAAATCACTACAAAATTCATAACTACAAAATTGAGCACTTAACTCACAGCACAAAGCGGACACTGGGCCCCGAAATGATTTGGACTAAAATGCTTCGTGTTCATCTCGTGCACATTTTCATTTCCAGCTTTTCTTTAATTTCCACTGCTCTGGTTTTGAAATACAGTTTAGATATAGTTTACAACTGCAAACAAATACAGAATAAAGCAACTGCTGTTTTATACTGAACCATCAGGAAAGAGCAGGAAATTCAGGTACACAAGCTAAAGAAATGTTGTAGGTGTAGACAGACATTTCTCTGAGATGGAGTAGTGATTGTGTGGTGTGGTGAGAGGAAAGTAAGAAGTGACATCAAACATATAGGGTGCACACACATGATCCGCTAACTACTTGTAAATTCAGTTTTTTGGTCTATACTGTTTGCTACTACAGATGGAGTTCATGGGAGTCGTGTGCAGAGAGGCGGTGAATGACTGTGATATCCCAGAAAACTGCACAGGAAACTCAAGCCAGGTGAGCATCAGCTTCTGTCACACAAGTTTGAGCTTATATACACTTATGTTGGTGAGAATCTTACGGTATCTGCATGGCATGTTCATCATCACAGTACACCTGAGGTATTCACTGTTTTTTTGTAGTGTCCACCAAATGTGCACAAGATGGATGGCTACACATGTGAAAAAGACCAGGTGAGATGTTTGGCAGTAGTTACAATACTGTACTTTTTAAAAAAAAAAAGAAGAAGAACCTTTAGTGCTACACAGATAAATGTGTAGCACTTTTTGTGACTCACCATGTTTCTCTCTTCAGGGTCGCTGCTTCAATGGAAGGTGCAAAACCAAAGACAGACAGTGCAAGTACATTTGGGGAGAGAGTAAGTCTAACATTCCTATTTTCAAGTCAGTTTTCTACAAAGCAAGCATCAGAATCAAATGCAGATGATAGATGAATTCCTTGCATTGGAGAACTTAAAGGCGAGTTTGCGTGTTTAAGCACAGTACCTACAACCTGCATACATATTACATTATTGACAACCATAAAACCATATTTTAGTTTTCCAAATTCCCTAATCTTTCGAAATTAAGTGTTCAGGTGATATACTCTCCTTAAAATTTTATGTTTCATCTTCTAACACTTATGCATGATTGTACAAGGCACGGTCGTTTTAATTTCTTGGTAAAAGCTGTTTTCTCCTGGGACTATATTTCCTGGCGGAGACATACATTGTCTTCCATGCAGCTCTGTATTGGATCTGTTAAATAAAGTTACTTTGACAAAAACTTAATAGACATAGTGTTCGCTGTGATGGATTACTTATCTTAAGCACATTTCAAGTCTCTACAAGTTGACTTTTATACGAATGAACTGAAACCAATGGCAGTCTGGAAGGTAGGGAAAAAAAATTCTGAAATTTACCTCTCCAGTAGTATATTTTGGGAAATAGTAAAATATGTAAGTGGGTTGTGTATATTAAGCTCAAACATGCACTATCGCTGGCATTGTCCTTTAATGTGTAAGTGGGTTGTGTATATTGGGCTCAAACATGCACTATCGCTGGCATTGTCCTTTAATGTGTAAGTGGGTTGTGTATATTGGGCTCAAACATGCACTATTGCCGATATTTTGCTTTAATGTTGGTTGTGTTGTGTTTCCCTCAGAGGCCACAGCAGGTGATAAGTTCTGTTATGAGAAGCTCAACATAGAAGGGACAGAAAAAGGCAACTGTGGGAAGGACAAAGACACCTGGATCCAGTGTAACAAGCAGTAAGCCAGTCCTCTTTTCGCTGTTCAAGACTTTTTATTTTGCCATCTTCTGGATTTCCCCTACTGATGTCTGGTTGGGTTTGTGTGTTAGAGATGTGCATTGTGGGTACCTGCTGTGTTCCAACATCTCACCTGCCCCGCGACTGGGAGAGCTGCAGGGAGGTCTGACATCCTTCTCTGTAGCCCGGCACAGTGCTTCTCTGGACTGCAGGTACACATACACACTGCTAAAAGAATATACGCCTTAAAGTTTAGGGAGTGTATTTGTGTGTTCTGTGTTTAATGGGTTTAGGGCCTAAACCCATTAAACACACCTATGGGCTAGTTTTGTTGTTTTGTAGTGTCAGTTCCCTAAAAACAAAGCACAATTGAGAAATATTTTTCCACACTTATCATTTTCCATTTTTCAGGAGAAATTAATCATGGCCAAGGAAAAGAGACATATTTTATATTGACATTAGCCTCAATTTTCTATAAATGCAATGCAGCAACAAAGCATGTGATTTGAGTAATGGCTACAAACTTTTTTTTTTCATCTTGAAATATCTCACTCTCATCATTGTTAGAAGCGAGTTACATCTTTACAAAAAAGCAAAATAACTCATGTTTTTCTGTGGTTCGTATCTGTGTGTGGATATAAGCTCATATGTACTGTACTTTACAAACTCACAATGACCTCACGTATGTTCTGTTCAGCACCACCAGTTATGCAGGTTAAACGCAAATCTATTCAACACAATCTTTACCATGTTAAACACTGTGTGACTGACTCAGCCGTGTGTGTGTGTGTGTGTGTGGCAGCGGTGGTCATGTGCTGATTGATGGAGACACAGACCTGGGCTATGTCGAGGATGGGACAGCCTGTGGGACAGACCGAATCTGTTTCAATCACAAATGTCTCCCCATTCAACAGTTCAACTTCAGCACCTGCCCTGGCACCACCGACAAAACCACCTGTTCTGGACACGGGGTACACAGATACATTACACACACACACACACAAGAACATTTAAGCACTGAGCATTACGTTTGCACCATCTACACATCTCTCCTCACAGGTATGAAAGAAGTTGTTATCGAATGCTCTTTTATGAAAGAAGTTACTCTGATTTGTCTCTTGGCTGTCCCATGTTGCCTATAATGGCAATTGTTTCTGACATCATTTTAACAATAAATGGATAAATTGCCTGTGGCCAAAATTGCAGTGATGTTTTAAATACAATAGAACTTTGTCTCAGAAATAAAAGCTATCTGTGTCTTTATGTTCCTAAATTCTCAGAGCCCAAGAGTTATGTGAATGTGGTTTGGTATACTTCTACTGAATTTTCCATATTTTGCAAATTAATTTTGAACCCATTTATTTTTTATGACAAATATATTAACATAAGGGTTCACAACCCGATCGTTCAGAAACAAGAATTTGTTCAAGTAAGCATGTGATCTAAGGCCAACTTCACTTAACAATATGTGCTTACAGTAAAATATCAGAATAAATTTTTCAGAACCCATATTGAGCAAAGCGTTTTTATACTCAGTAGGTAGCGTGGTGTTCAAATCTGAAATTTGAGACCTCACAGTTGTGGGACAGTTCCAAAATAATTGAGATATTTTACTATTCTCTTTCCATTTTGCCGATGCAGGTGTGTAGTAATGAGCTGAAGTGTGTGTGTTACCTGGGCTGGGCAGGAGATGACTGTAATTCCACGTCTCCTCTCAGTTATCTTGTGGTGGGACCCACCGCCTCTGTTTCAGGTAGTGCTGCAGCCTGTGTCCAAACTGCTCTCCATCTCCTTTCTCCCTTTCCTCTTCTCCTTCCCAACTCTTCCTCTCTGTTTTCCCCCAGTACCTCCACCTCTCCTCTCCATCCACCCCAGCTCATCCCTTTTAGCCCTTCCTTTAACACCTCAGTCCCATTGAAAGAGATTAATATGTTGAATACACCGAGCTTTATTTGTTTTTGTTTGATTGTTCACTGTCTGTCTTTGCTTTCACTTTTGTGTAGGACACGTCTGCTCATTACAATCAGCTGCGTTTGTATTCACTGAGCCACGCATGTCATTCTTTTCATTTGTCATTATTTTCACACTCATTCTTTGTCGACAGGCTGATGTCTTTGACGGAGTGACTTGAGGTCAGATTTGAGTTCCTTTTCACTGTATCTGTCCAGTCTTTGATATCATTTCCTGGTCCTCTTCCTCTCTTGCCCCAATTTCAGCTCACCTCTATTGGTTAACGTTAACATTATTGAGTTCAATAAAAAGCAGTTTTCTGTTATTCTGAATGGGAACCTACTTCTAGGTTCCACCACAGCAGTGTTAAAGAACCATACCAGTCATTTTGCATGTTTGAGCTTAATATATTCAATTTTCATACATGTTATGTTACTGACAACATTTCCCAAAGGATAAAACCATATTTCAGCTTTCCTGATATTTTGCAAAATCTCTTAATCTTTCAAAATCAAATATTCAAGCGATACACCCACCTTAAAAATCAATGTTTTGTCTGCTAGTAGTTACGCAGCCTTATGAAGTCACGGTTGTTAAAATGTTTTGATAAACACAGGTCTTCTTTTGGGACAATATTCCTCGGTGGAGACATACATTCACTCCTCACTTTTTATTGCACTTAAATGCTTAGTTTACATAACTTCGAAAAAAAAACGTCGTGTTCGCGGTGATGGATTACCTATCCCAAGAACGTTTCAAGTATTAACAAATTGATTTTAATAGCGTACCAGAATGAACTGAACCCAATGGCAGTCTGGAAGGTAAAAAAAAAAAAATTAATTCACCATTTCAGTAGTATGCTTTGGGAAATGATTATCAGTAACATGAAGTTTATGAAAATTAAATATATTAGTGTCAAACATGCAAAAAGGGCGGTATAGTCCTTTAAAGGGCAACAGCATTTGGCTAACCTCATTTTGTTCCCTTTATCCTCCTTTTACACTTTTCCTGCTAAATGCACTGTGTTTTTGTGTTCTGTTGCAGTTCTGTGTGTAGCCCCCTGTGTCCACATTACTCAGGAAACAAAAAAAAAAAATCACACGTAATTAACACACATTTGATACCCTCTTCATTCTCCTCTTTTTGTTTGTCTCAGGTATCACCAGTACCAACATCATCATCGGGGCCATTGCAGGCTCCATCCTCTTCCTTGCCCTCATTTTGGCTGTCACAGCCTGGTGCTACAAGTAAGTGTCTGTTGGCTGTGTGATGCTTAATATTATGCAGCAATTGACAAAAATTATATTATGGATTCCAACAATGATACTTCTACTGCTTTTTACAGAAACTACAGGCAGAGGCGCTATGTTGAGTCTGAGGTTCACCGAAGATTTTGCCGGTTTGCTTTAAGGCTTTTATGTGTTGAAGTTGTTGTTTTTTTTTTTGTTTTTTTTTTTTTAACATAATGGTGCTGTTGTGGGTGGGTGCCACAGAGGCACACTATTTTTAGTGCCACAGAGGCAGATAGAGGACTTCCCTCCTGCTGTCAGCTACTAAACCTGTTAAAGTGGGGTGACTGGCTTTGACAGGCACAAAACATGGCTGCTCACTGGCTCTGCAAAGCATTTTAGTTTGCTGTAAACTGTTCTGACTCAGGACAGATGTGCCAGCTGTAATATCAGGAAGCAACCGGCTTCCCTCTTTGCTTCCAGCCTGTGCTAATACGCAATAATGTCAGTTTGAGCTGATATTAAAGGAAAATCCTCCTTAAAACATGCTACTGTTACAAAAACAGCTTCTGATGCAATGACTTCTTTCTGAATCACCAGTACAAATTTACAGATTTAACTCTAAAAATCTATAAACGAGTCAGCACTTTTTGAGATGTGGATTTCCTCAAGCTGTATATCATTAACTTTTTCCCTATTTTAATTGTGTGTATCCTTCAAAAATCATAAAAAGTGCAGTTTTTGATTATCCTGTTGAACAAAATGTGCTAATATCATAAGACATATGTTTGTTACAGAACTTATTTTCTTAGTTTTGGCCTGTATCATGACAACACCAAAGGCACTGCTGTTCAACAACAGGAGACAGATGAATCCCTACTAGAAAAGACAGTGAAACTGATTTCTCCGCTATTAGGAGGCTGCATACATCAGTATCTATGGAGCTATGGAGATATGTCGCATGTTGAGTACTAAGAGCCAAATTTCAAAGCTACAACTGAAAATGTCATGGAAAGCAATTTTTGGGAAATGAAAAAAAAAATTCACTGAGGGAAAATGAGAAAAACTCGGTTCACCCATAAAGTAAATTACAAGATTTCATCACAAAATTATAGCAAAAAAAATACTTTTTTGAACATCATAAGGCAGTGATCATGTCTAGTGTAAAACTATGAGAAGGTGAACATTTCCTATAATGAGGGTTTCTTACTCCTGTCCTAAAGCATTCTTCTATATTTCCAGGCAAATGCCCCCAGGTGACTATGTAACAAAGCCTGGGGATGCAGATTCATTTTACAGTGACATGCCTCCTGGTGTCAGCACAAACTCTGGCTGCAGCTCCAAGAAGAGGTCAGCCTGCCTGTCCCACCTGCAGATTTGCACCCTGTCCTTCACTCCCTCCATCCCATCCATTTCTCAGAACATCTCAGTGTTTGGCTTCAGGTGTGCCATCTCATCATTATTCATTCGCAGTCGTGTGTGTGTGTGTGTGTGTATGTATGTATGTATGTCTGTGCACAAGAGTTACCAATGATGCGTCCTCCGTGTCATTGGTATAAGCAATCTCAGTGTGAGCTCATGTTTTCTTTGTTAATATCTTGCCTTTCTTTAAGAGTTTTATTTCTTCTGTGAACATTTTAGAAATGAGCTAAAATGTTCAAAATGATGGTCAAAATGTTAACATTTTGGCAGCAGAGCACTGAGTAGTAAATACTGCTCATTGGTCATTTTGCTGTCTTGTTTCATGGCTCATGCTGTTACTATCTGCTGTGATGATGGCATCTTCATCTACTTCATCTTCCTCAGCCTTCCTCGTCTCTGTCTGCAGCAGGAGCAGAAAAGGCTCCAGTCTGAAAGAGAACACCCATGTTTAATGACTTATGGTATTTATAATAGTTTTGAAGAATGATATTGTATAGCTAATAATATTTGGATCATGCTGCAAACGTGTATAGATCTAATGGCTTGTCCCACTCGTGGAGCGAGAGGATCCCAGATGCCAAACACATCTCTGACATATGTGAAAATGGGCGACCAAGGAGCAACTCATGGCAAGGTAATATACAATTACCTATTCACCTTTTACACACACACGTGATTGCATGTGTTTGAATTACAGAGAATGTCTTTGTTCTGTTTCTTTCCAGGAAATCTGAGTGGTAATCGCAAGAAACTGAAAGGAAAGAAGTTTCGTGCTCGTTCTAACTCCACAGAGTAAGTTGGTCATGTCGTGAGGTCCATGAACATTGCACATGAGATACTCTGATCAGCAAAAGGTCTGGTGGCAGCCCAGCAATTCCAATTCTTTTAGAAGTTTAGCATAGTTGATTAAAAATCTCTGAAAGCCAACAACTGATTATGCACAGAAAACTAGTATGTTGCACCGAGACTCACAACCCAGACAAGTCACAAGACAGTGTGATCACTATGTGCCTTGCAGTGTGATCAGCTCATCTGGCTTTTGAGGCTGTGCTGCATCCCTAAATCAAGAAATATCAGTTTATTTGACTTTTCTCAGAAGCTTGTGAACAAAGTGTTTGTATATATGCCTGTCAGTTGTGAATTAACACGACACGGTGTGCATTGGCTACCCCCCAGCCTGGTTGGTTTGTTTGTGGGTTTGAAGGTCTTGGTCGACACCTGCTCTCACCAAGCATGAGTGTGACTGAGTAGCAAGAAGCTAACTGCTTGGAATGATGTGACATGTAACCAATATGCAACTGAGCCTGTAACACGCAACAGAGTTGTGATGATTTTCATGGTGCTGTTTTCATCTGAAACCTCACAGGTCTGTCCACCATCTTCTCATCATTTTTTCAATTGCATCTTGGTGTTTGTTTACGATATCTTTGCTCTGCCCTGCTTTCCTAAAATATCTCCTCTTCCTCTCTCCTCCCCACTTGCTTAATTCTGGAAATTTTCTGTCTTTTTCATTTTGTTCCCTTCTTTCCTCTTCTCTCTTCTCCCACTCCTTGTGTTCTGTCCATCACCCCCTCCCACAGGTATTTAACCCCTCGCATCAAAACAGAGTTTTATGATGTAACTAAATGGGTAGAAGATGTGAATAGAAACACTCAAGGACCTTACCTTAGGTATTACCTCAGACTTCTGTATCCCACACGCTTGTCTAAAACCCCTCTCACCTTTGGTTTGATTTATGGTTTGGTCAAGGAAAGTAAGAATGAGCTCCAATTTGGGCTTAATATTTCAGAGAAACTGTTACTGACAGCTGGCATGTTGCGTCAGGGTGGCTGCTGAGCATTAAAAACAAAAGAGTAAAAAAAAGAATATTTCTGCTTTATACTACAATATATGCTCATTTATGTCATAACTCCTTTTGGTTGTCAGAGTAAATACTCATTTATCATTTTTATTTTAAGCAGACCATTCTTTTGTATAGATTTGATCCAAGAAACAATAGCTCTTATCGCATCTGCTTCTATAATATAGTCATTTTGTCATTTTTATTCCTGATTTTTCCTTATTCCCTTCTTTGCTTCTCCACAGTCCCTTGTTAACTCTGCATGTTGAGTGTTGTTCTGTCCGTGTTTGTGTGTCAGCCTCATTGCTTCCATTAACCTCACTTGCCTTTGTGTTACTGTGATGTCACTGCCACGCCAGACAGTTTGTGCTGTGACATCATCACTGTGCTGCTGTGATAAACTGTAGGCTACTGCTCTGATCTTTTCTGAGGTCTATAGATAATCACATCCAGACACAACCAGCTTTCCTTAACAATGAGGAAGCTCATGGGCACATGGGTTCTGTAGAGCACTGGTCCCATGATCACCATGACCACTCAACACACAATCAACACCAATCTATAGACCTTCACGGTGCCCAGAAGCACATTCCTCCCCCTGAAGTTTAGAAACAGCCAAATAGAGTAGAAAAGTGGGTAGGGAGCCAGGTTTTCAGAACTGAGAAGTCTGTTTCCTCAAAGGCAATTTTGTGTGACTATTTAATTCCAAAATGAGAAATAAAACAATTAGCAGCTGCTCTGAGAAAATAACGATTCATGCAAAGCGATTCAGAGGTATAAAAAAGTGCACAAACTTTAGAGGTCTACATTAAGAAAAGAATGCAAATACAAAGCTTAAAATTCTTGTACCCACAATGATAATTGTGATATGAAGTAAGACATTGAGCTTTGAATATGTGGAAAAATTGGAACCATTTCAGTTTTAGGTTTTAGGATCGATGTTTGGAGAAGAAGATGGCTTAATTTTAATGTAATGTCTGTGGTTGGCTAAGACTACTAATGTCCATAACTTTATTATTTAATTATTCAGGAAACTTATAAGTCTTTGTTAATTAAATTTTTGTTAAAATTTACTTTCATGTGAGTATTTACAATGATAAACCATAAAAACAGAAAAACTCCTGGAACCTGCAGCTCTACTTACTTCTCCACTCTCCTGATTACTTTAACCAGTCCAGGTGTCTCAGATCCCTATATAGCGCTTGGTGCTGTTATGGCTCAGCTTGTCTGTGGCTCTTTGACAGGACAGAACTTCTCCCTCTGATTCACTCTGTTGTTCTTACCCAGCACCGGTCTGGACTGCTGTCCCAGTCACCTCATCATACTCACTGCTCCAGCAGTCCTCATTAAACACACATCGAACCCTTCAAGACTTCGCACATGCCTCAGCAGACAGTGGGAGTCACTTTAAGCAGCACAATTTTCCCAGAAGCTAAGCATGAATTTCTGCATTCTGGCCATTGGTGTTGCACTATGTGATGCTAAAAAAGTAGCGCCATGGTAGGGTGAGTTGCAGGAAACTATGACTATGCCCATACCGTTGCTGGGAACTGTTTACAAAGGTACAGAGGTTGCTCCTAAAGGTGAGCTATGGACACATTTGTCATGTTTTAGGAGATCACATGAGCTGTCTGTTTCTGCTTTTGGTGAATGACAATAGGAACTTTTAAGAGCAACCTCGCTCTGTAGGAAGGTAAAAACTCCGTAACTAGAGCAGCTCAAGAGGATGTTGCCCAAAGTCACAGATCTAACATTAGCTCAACTTTCCGAATCTAACCTGATTAATCTGTCTGTCTTTGGCCAACTTCATCCTACACCAACCAGAAGTGAAGAGGCAATATTTTAACAATCTCACTTCCTCTCTTCCTTAGGACTCTATCCCCTGCCAAGTCTCCCACTTCCTCTACAGGGTCAATTGCATCCAGCCGGAGGTATCCTTACCCTATGCCCCCTCTCCCCGATGACCAGAGAAAAGCCAACAGGCAGAGCGCCAGGGCAAGTACCAAACAACACACATGTATTATACCTATACACACACACACCTTCAGCCAGAAACGTACTACATCAGTGGTTTGCAATCCTGGTTCTGGAGTACCAGCACTGCATATTTTCTGTTCCTGCTCTACCCATACCTGATTAGTTAATGGGTGTGTTCACCGATGAAGAGCTGGTACCTACTAGATCTTGACTGGCTGAACACACATGATTTAGCTAATCAGGTGTTGGTAGAGCAGGGATGCAAGGAGTACTGCATGCATGCAAGCCAGATTATAAAACCATTGACTGGCTTTCATGACAGTGGAAAGACTGAACAAAACAGAGATCACTATAGACAGCTGACACATTACTGTATCTTGTAGTGTGTCAGGATTTATGACTCAAATCTATTGCCTCCATTTTGAACCTTAAGCTCAGTCAAAGTCATCAATAATTTTAAACAGGTTAGATTTTCCACAACTGGAATCTGAATGTGGATCAAAGGCATGATGCTGAGTTTTTCACAGATGGTTAGATCTTTACAAACACAAAACAATGAACACTGTAAAAGCTGCTTTTCCTCTTCACTTATTCCTTTTCCATTTCTCTTTCTTTGCTTTCCCCACATTTATTCTCTCCTTAGCTGTGGGAGACTTCAATATAACAGCCTTCTTACCTACTCTGCTAAAGACCTTAAGGAACTACACTTGTCTCTCCTTTTCTATGAATGAAAAACAAACAAAAATGAAATTGAATCTACGCAACAAAGAGAGAGCGCGGGCCCCACACTGCAGTGGAAATAGGCCGAGTTGTGAGTGAGTTAATGTGTGCAAGCACCTCTGCACCCGTCTTACCCGACCGTGTCATTGAGTAAATCTCTACAAGACGAGAGGAAGCCTGCTGAGAACCCAGCTCCACATCCACTCCAGACCAGCTGGAGCTTAGACTCAGACGAGCTGTCCCTGTCTGCTCAGGCCTTGACTGTGGGACTGGAAATCCCACCACTCCGAACCTTATGAACCCCAATTCCACCCTCACATCCCTCCTCCGCTCAGCTCTCGCCACACTCCAATGCCACCGCCCCTCTTCCAGCCTCACACCCTGAGTTGTCCTTTCTGAGGGCGCAGAGGAACCAGGAGCAGGTCATGTTATTGCTCTGCATTGCTGGATTTGGTGGGTCATTTTGAAGCACGTGAATCACTGTAGAAAATTCAACACTGTATGCATGAGTCACACGTTAAACAGTAACTTCCTCCTGTTGGTCAAAAGACAAGAAGAACGGCGGTCTGATCCAGATGGAAAGCATGTGAGGGGAGAGTAATTTTATACCTAGGCTTAGAAGCTTTCTCTCCACTATCGGCAACCCATATTGTATCACTACTTATTATAACCCATAATCCATGACATGGACGTAATCCAACCCCACCCTGCTCTTCATCCCATCAGTTGTTTGTGTGTGTGTGTAAATATGTACAGTAAAATACACACAGAGTATGGATTTTTCCTTTGGTTTTACTTGGAAAGGGGAAAACATTAAGAGAAATGCTGTCTCCCTGCTGTATTGTGTTATAGACAGAAGTGGATCTCTGTAGGTCTGTGTAGAGAGCCTGCACTCCTTCTTCTGTCTGTGTTTCTATTTTTTGTCCTGTAGGCCTCATTACTTCTCCCTCTGGCTTCTCCTGTGTGACTGTGACCTCTATAGCTTCTTCCATCCACAGCAGAATGTAAAAGTGTTTTTAGCTTAGCACTGGGTTCTCCTGGAGAAAAACAAAGACATCAGTAAAGACTGATGAAGTGAGCAAAAAATGTTGATTTTGGCACATTAAGAATGTTATTGAGTTGGATGTTGGTGAGTATTATTTTAGCTAAATTTTAAATAGATTAATGTGCCAGTCTTGAGTGCAGTGTTTGGAGAGAGAGAGAGGCGCGTTTTGTGTAGTTATAGACGTGAATGCCACCTTTCACTGATGTGGTTTTGGAAATTTTCAGTGGATAATGTCAAGATGTATTTAGTTTCCACTGATTCTGCGTTTGGATGTTTGAGACCATACTGAAAGCTTTTCACTCTGGGAGTGTATCATGTTACTCAGATCACTTGAATGTGAGAAGCGGAATACGTTACAGAGTATGGTTAATAATTTAAGCCACTCAGAATCTGGAAATTGTGATTGAAATGTGCATTTTGGATTTCAGTGTGATGATTGAGACATTTAGCCTTGTAAATGACTAACTATGCTGTACAGTGCTTGCTGTTTGAGCTTGTGAGGACCAACAGCATGACAGTGCTATAACAAATTAAGTATTTCCTCTGGTAGGCTTTTTGTGAGACCATATTGGGAAATGAGCATGTCACTGAAAGACTTTCCCTTCATTGCCTGTTGCTGTTGTCTTAATGGGTTTGTACACCACAGACTACACCGATTGTCTAAACAAGTTATCGTTAGCCAGATCAAGGTAAGTCATGACAGGATTAAACATGACGAACAATGCAGGCGCAGATTCTTTAAACATACTGAAACTGTGACTGATATTATGCCACTATTTTTTGGGGGAGGGAGTATCCCATATCACTCCCAAAAGCAAATTATTTGTACAGTTACACTACAATTCATTGCTCTACCTTGTGTAGAAATGTTGTCTTAAGGCCTCCTGTTTGTCATTTCCTGCTGTTTTGTTTTTATTTCAGTATGTTTCACTGTTCATCTTCAATTCATGTATGCATTAGGACTGTATAGGTAATATGATCTTCACATGATACTGGATTAATACTGCTACTAGTATCTTTTTTTTATTAAGTACCTTTGTAATGTCCACTTTTTCTCAGCATCATGTACAGCAAGCATTCAGATTAATTAAGTGCATTATTGTAATTATGTGTGTTGATGATTTTGAATGGAGACATGTTGAGTTGACATTTTGAACACACGTTTCCAGGGGCCAATCCAAAGTGTCACATCATCTGGCACGTGCTGATCCATGCGGTTTCTATGCTGTAAGGGTAGGACACTACTGTATGCCAGCATGAAGTTTAAACATAAAGGAGATATCCAAGAGCTCTTATTTGCCTTCTGTCAGAACTCTCCTTTTGCTCCTGTCTTCAAAATGTTTTGGTCCAGTAGCCCAGTCTTTCCTGGGTCACCTAAGGTTGTAGAGAATGTCATCTCCGAACTCTCAAGCAATATTTTTAACATCACAATACTGTGCTACATCAAAACTGACATTTTATCTTGGTGTCATGTATATTGCCCTGTGCGAAACTTTGTGGATGTTGCATTGGTCTGCTAAGGATGGGACTGCAAGGGTTACAGTGATTTCTGGGATTGTACTGATAAAAAACCATCTCCAGCCACATAATTAAAAAAAAACAAAAAAAAACATCTGCCATTTCTGACTGCGAACATGACAGAACTGACATAATCTAATCAGACTCCCTGGCAAATGTTCCCATAGCTGAGCTGTGTGTTTGCTCGGAGACTTGAATGTAATAGTGTGCTGGAGCACAACACCCAGTGCAACCATGTGGTCCCATCCAAGCAGCTTTTTTCTCCAAAAGCACATCAGCACTCTCCTCCTGAAACCTTAAATCCCACATGTGCTACTTCAGATCTACCTACACACTGCAGTTCCTGTCTTTTTTTTTTTTATTGCGGTATGCTGTACAGACTGATGATGCAAAAATCAATGCCCATGTTTTTTTTCCTCTTAATCATTCAGTATTGTAATATATTTAATATAAAATAAAATTTTCGTCAAGACATTTGTGTGTGCTGGAATTTCTACCAACTTCAAATTTATATTCAAGCGTCTACTAGAAAAGAAATAATCGTGTTTGCAAACTGACTCTCAATGCATTAATTGTTTTATATTCCAACACATAAATTAGCAACATAAAAATAATCTTACTGTACAATCTCGTTAACTGATAGATATAAAAGCACTCCTCCTTCAAACTGCTATTTACTCACTTAAGTGAATATTACGAAATTTATACAGTGAAACTAGTAAGTCTTTGGAGCATAATTCAGCTCTTGCAGAATTGGTGGAGTCACACAACAATGTAGATTTTACTATGAAAGTCGACACAGAACAGGTGACATCAGTCACATTCAAGTCTGCTTTGAATAACCTCTCATACCCTGTCATAAGTAAGTCTCCATTTTAGACTGCCTAAAGTTCAGTTAATTTAAATTTTTAGACAGAGTGTAATGAAATTGTTCACAAACTGTATTCTGTTAGTCCATGGTATCCATAAAAATGTCTCAGTGAAATTTGTGAGATATTGTCCATGTTTTGATGTTATCACAAATATTCACGTGAATGGTGCCTCAATGCCTGCAGCCTTTCTTGGTGGAAGGCTTTAGTTACCATGACGGCATCTTCATCAAGTGAGTCTCTGATGCAGGTTTTCAGATGGTCAACACCAAACCCAGTTGAAGCAGAAACAGGAACCACATGTCTGAAGGTTATATAGTTCTTAGGTATCATGTCATCCGGCAACAAATGAGAAAACTCTGTCGGTTAAAAAAAAACAAAATTAATGAACATCTGAAGATCAAAACAACAGCCACCAACTGGGTCCTAAACTAAGATTCTGTAGGTATTTGGAACATCAGAATGGCATTCATCTGTTTCTATACAGATGACAGATTTTCTTTAGAGGGACACTTCTGACTACGTACAGTATTTCAGCTACATTTGTAAATTACTTAAATCAAATAAATAAAATTATGGAAAATCCATCCAAATCACCTTCTGGGTTTTGTAGTTGCTCCTTCAACTCTGCTAGTTTGTCCTCAGCTTCAGGTAGATCCATCTTATTCACAACAAGTAAAGCAGGCTTGGACACAAGCTCCTCCTTGTACAACTCCAACTCCTTGAGGTGAGAGAGAGAAGGGAGAGGATGAAGACAATGGGAGATGTAAATGAATTGTGATCATGAAAGGTAGATGGGCTAGGACCTGATAGAGAGAGTGAGAATCAGGAGAATGAATATGATGTGACTCTTAAGACCTTTACGGTAAGTGGGCAGTTGAAGATTATTTTCAGTCTCACCTTTGTGAGAAGTTGCACAGTTGCAAAGGCCTGCCTAAATGGTGTTTTTGTTGCCAGCTGGAAACCGCAAACATCCACCTACAGAGAGATAAATCTTAACGAAAGAGGACTCCATTGCCACCATCATCATCACAGTTTACAATACTCATCTGCTTGTTACAACTATAAATAAATTCTGACAAGCATCTAAGTGTCAACTGCACAAGTTATGAACAAGAGCTCTCACACTTTTTACCACTACTCACCACAAACAGCAGCTGTTTGGTCCTCTCCACATGCTTTAGGAACTTGTGACCCATGCCTTTGTTCATGTGAGCCCCTTCAATCAGCCCTGGGAGGTCCGCAACAGAGATCTACCGGTGAGAAACAACCATCAGGATATCACTCAGAAGCCACTTAGATGTAGAATAATTAACAGAACAGACAACATACCAAGCACTAATATGCTTTCCCATACCTGTTTATGATCATTATACATCAACTTGCCAATCTCCGGCCTTAAGGTGGTGACTGTAACAACAAAGATTTTAGAAAGGCACTAACAGCAAAAGATTACAGCTAAAACTGTAAAAAAAAAAAAAAAATAAAAGAATACATGTAAAAAAAAACAAAAACAAATTTGCACGTGTGTGTATTATGGTGTACTTACAGGCGTAGCTAGCAATCTGTGGTGTAGCATTAGACATGGTTGTCAGAAGAGAGGACTTTCCTGCATTGGGGAACCTGGTGGTGATATAAAACATATATATATTTATAGAAAAACTTTACACTCTTGTAATTTATTTTAGTTTTGTCCTGTAATTATTCAAGTGTAAAGGATGAATTAGAATAAATATTTTATCAGCTGATTTGGAACCCCTGGATGTATATATTCGTCTGTTTCTGAGGGTTTATAGATAGGTGGCCCCAAGTAACATTTGCTTAAGAAGGCATTTGTTCCTGCCTGATAATGCATATTGTTACAATGGATAAAAGAAGAACCTCCTTCAACTGTAAGAACAAGCTAGAAAAGAGACTAATGCATATTTGGGACAGATCTGACTATCTTTTCTCCCATTTTTTGGTCTTGTTGGGTGGTCACACTGTCTCTTTTTTTGTATTTCCAAAATATTTATATTGATGTAGAGATTTGATACTTCCATGTACAGTATGAATTGTTTGTTTTGTATAGTTTTTATTTTTTTATTTTTATCCCACTGTTCTACAATTATGAGGATACCAACAGAAATATAACACGTCCATGCCAATTCCAGCTTCAGCCCAAATATACACTCAGCTTCTTGTACAGTATGTGTTAAAATATGTGTGTTAGTACTCTCACCCCACCAGTCCCAGGTCAGCGATGAGTTTGAGGTCAAGTCGGATGTGTTTAGTCTGGCCCTTACTGGGCTCAAACCCAGAGTAGAAGGACCCTCCGTGGCCGCCCTTTACCACCAACAAACGATCACCTGCAGCATTCAGGTCACCTTGGAGGGAGAGAGACGGTGGAAAACAGCACATTGAATAAACTAATGAGGCTTAATCTGTTGTAACATCAACAGAACTGGAAAACTAAGTATGAGTGGTAAAAAAATGAGAGTTTACATACCAAGTACTTTGCCATGATCAGTGGTGATAGTAATACCAACAGGAACAAAGATCTCCTGATCCTTTCCCTTTTCCCCTTTCAGTGCCCGGATACTATTGGTCAATAAAATTCACAATGCTTACAATACACGCAGAGAACACAGTATATACGTACGAAAACACATCTCACAGATACATGTCAATATTTAACATCTATAGACACAACTGAGGATGGCTGACAAACGTACATCATCAGTGGCATCGCTGAATGGTGAATGATTACCAATGATTACCGTGACTAAACCTTTGATTTAGGATTTGGAAACTAAAGGTTGTTTTTGGAGAAACAAACCTGCTGTTGGCTCCTGCTCCAGCTATAAAACGTTTCTGGGGATACTTGTCCTTGATCCTCTTCAAGGTCATGTCCTTCGCAGCCACCACCCAAACATTTCCTCCATTCCCTCCCTGTCCCCCTAGACGAGGTAAACCCATACCGCCACTGCCTCCACGGACATACAGACGGAGGTTGTCCACAAAGTTTCCATACTGTAGGAAGGCAGTAAGAGAATATACATCAAACGAATGATTAAAAGTTTGAACTGAGCATCAAAATACCATTGACAACTGCTACATGACAGTAAATGGAAATCTGGAGTGGTAGAATAATTGAAACGTCCACCATCTTTTAGAGATAATTTTTGATATACAACAGAGGAAAAAAGACAGAAAACCCAAGCAGAAAGAGAGAGAGAGAGAGACGTGACATTTAATAAACACCCTTTGCTGGATTTATACAGGATGTCTCAGCACACCCTAGGAAAAAAATTCCTGTATGATGCTACAATCATCAAATATACAACCAAGGCTTTAAGACTTCAAAATCTGACAATAGACTAATAATAAGAATAGACAAATCCTAGAACTGAAATTAATGATCTAACTAATGTAATCAATTGATTAGTTGTTTCAGCCCTAAAATGTTTTCAAGATAAAATAAACAATTGTAGAGCAAACAAAGTAATCTTTGAATGATGAAATCTAGTGGCAGCTCTTTTACTATACAATGATTGTTTGACACTGTCTTGTGTTTTATCAATTTTATGATTATTATTTCCATGATTATCAAGCTGTGTTGTACAGTCATAGGATCAAGTTTTACCTAAGAAGGAATCCATCTAAGATAGATATAAATCCATGAAGATAGTCAGATCTTTAGATTACTGAACTATATATTATATTCCTGATGTTATCTTACTGTATTTTGAGGATTAGCGATGATGCAGAAAACAGTGACCACATGACCCTATGCCAGTTTATGTATCTGCTCAGCATTGCTACTGTAGGACTGATCGATGCAGTCATATAGATCTAGCACAGCCTAAGTTATATTGTTACACAGATTATACAGACAAAGGCTAAGTTGTTTTAGTGTGGCTCCATTCTACTCACGTTTTGACGTACTGTGGGCTGTGCCGATGATACACAGCTAACAACTTACTCAGCCTTAAGCCAATGTCACTGTCATAACACTTAGAAAAAATGTTGCTACTGATTAAACTGCTATTTCAAGATTAAACTTTGGTCTGCTACTTACCTTGCGGAAGCAAATTCTACTGAACTGAACCATCTTTGTCAGCGTCTATTGCCACTTTTCATATTGCTAAGCTAACTAGCTAGTTTACATGTGTTTGTAGGAGGGACAGGAAACCCTGAATACTCTCATTTCATTGGATAACAAAGACGAAGGGGCAGGACTCCGGGAACGGACGAAGACTTACGGAAACGGACGATGGGTCACTGCAACTCCGCGCGTTTCCTGTCCTGCTGGTGCTCACATAATTAATGAATACATTTCCTCATTTATAGCTCGTATAATCTATTTATAAACAAGAGCAAACTTACTACATATTTTAGCAAAATTACCACAATGAAAACTAGCTTTCCTGCTGTCTTACCCGCTATCTTTTCTCCTTAAAGGGATAACTCCAATTTTCTGACAACTTTTCATTTTTACTCGCAATTATTTAAGTCAGTAAGTAAATAACATTTCCCCTTCAATCTGTCTCTGCCTCACAATAACCTGGCTGATGCTGCACGTGTAAAGGGTCCTGTGTTTAATGCTGGCAAACCCATGATGATGATGTGACTGGCTTCACAGAACAGGTCACATGATCATTAGATATGAAGCTTCACAAATATCAAAAAAAAAAAAAAAAANAAAAAAAAAAAAAAAAGCCTATATAGCACCTGACAGTCATGGAATCCAGATTAACCCTTTTCATTTTGGACACTGTCAGCTTTATTTTTTCTGCTACCCTCAGCTCAAAATAACAGCTCAAACCACATTATGACCCCATTGCCTTTCTCTGCAGCTCTACCTTCTCTAGATAAAACTTTACAATTTTTATCCCCACTAGAGACAGAGAATTATAACACAAGTCTGAAAAGTCACAAAGCTTTCAGCCTCTTTTAGCTCATTTTTTGTTTCCTAGCCTGCAAATACAGTATAGCCTCAGTCACCAACCCTCAGTGTAAAAAACACAGAAGGCTGTTTCCAGCAAACAAGCTCAGATAAGCCCATTGTACCATGCCTGTCCAGCATGAAATCACTAAGAGACAAAGTAAACAAGTACTGTAGCTGATGAAGGCAGTTGAACAACAAGCTAAAGACCTAACTATTTTTCTCAGTTGGCAGGGAGCAAAAGAAGCTTTAGAAGCAGAATGAATTGGACTTCAATTCATCAGGTGGACATAAAGATGACTCTTGTGGGATATTAATGTTGCTGTAACTCCTGGACATGTCTTTTTTTGTTGGTTTTATTTTTAGCTTTTCTACTTTACATGAACATTTGCTTTTATAAGTACAATAATAATAAGCTTTATAATAATTACTATCATTATGGAATGAGTGTAAACACCACTGAAAAGAGGCACATTTTTATTCTCACATGACAAACAGGTATTTTTTTTCCTTCCAAATGAATAAAATTAAATCCCATTAAATTCAGGTTAGAAATTAATTTTATACAACAAAATAAAATAAAAGTGGTCACTGGTCCTGGCACAGATGGCAAACACGCAACGCGGCGGCGGCGCTGTGAAGATGCTGAGAGATGCTCCGATCTTCCGGTGTCCTGGATCTGTGAACGCGCTCACGCCTGCCGGTGCACAGCGAGATGTGCATGTGACGATTCAACCAAACGCAGGACCCGGTTTCTCTCTCTCTCTCTCTTGCTCGCTATCTCTGTTTCTTTCTTTATTTTTCTCTGTTTTCCACAAAGACACAAAAGAAGATCTACCCTTCAGACGACATTTAAAGGTCTGGTCAGACCTGAATAAACCAGGTCTGCTCGGATTTAACTGCACAGAGGTAAGTGTGTGTGAGAGAAAGAGATGACGAGAGAGGCTGGCTTATTATCTCGTGTAAGACCCCGGCCAGTTGCATGGGTCCTCCCACCGGTGTCTGCCTATTTATACCGTTAGAAAGCTGCCCTGGGTCGTGATAACGGGAAAGCGGCTGGGACTCAGAGATAAACCATAGCGCGGTAAGAGATCCCGAATAGTGCAGATGCCTGCGAGTGTGTGTTTGACTTGAATTATGCAATGATGGTGACATAGCCGCTATCGCATGTGCTCCTTGTGTCTTGTGGGATGCAGTGTGCACAGACCGCTGCACACGGAGTCAGGAGCACAGTGGGAGGTTGGAGTCTGTGATGGGATAACACACAGTACAGTATCTATATGGACTAGAAAAGATAAACAGGCTAGGGTTGGTTTAAAGTTAAGTTAAAGTTAAACTAACGTGTAGATCACAATCAGACAGTCAGAAATAACAAATTCTGTACAGAGAGCAATAATATTTGTCTTAAATGGCACTTATGTAGGTTGGTGGATTTGAGTATTTTACCTTTTAGCACTGACATCATTCATATTGCAAATATCTGTGTTAAGGTTGGAGTGTTTTCCTTCGATACTGAGCACACCATGTTCTAGGAAAGTATGGCCCAGCCTCTACACAGATGTGTGCAAAGGGCACATGAGTGGACACAGCAACCAGCAAGACAAACGTAAACTCATATCATCTATTTAATATCTTTGTTTGGGGCTTTTTATTTAACAGTTCATTAGATTTACATTGTGTGTTTTATTTCAAGTGCTCTGAGTTTCCCCATCAGGCAAAGCAGTTTAGATAATCTGCATTTAAAGAGGTTGTGATTTGATATTATTGCATGCAACTGAATTAGATGATGAAGTTAACATAATATGCAGATTCATTCACATTATGTACTCTTTTCAGTGTCACCTTTTTGGAAAATACAGGCAATATATACAGTTTAACAGGTGAACAGCATGTCCCTGTTGTACTGTGATATAAACCTGATCCCTGAGGATCCCCAAACAGATATTATGCTACATACTTTCTATTTTGCTTTTACCCTTATGAGTAGATGTTTGCTATACAGAACAAGTGCTCTAAAATATAGTTGAACAGATAAAAAATAATGGCAATATCAAATTGGAATAAAGTCTTGAGAATTAGATTGAAACATGGACCCCTCATATTTACTGAAGGAACCATTTCAATAACCACTGATCTAAGAAACCACAGTGAAATCTCAAGCAAAAACTCTCATGAAAGTTGATCCTGCATCTTCTCTTGCTGCTCACAAGTATCTCTTTTATCTCACAAAGACTGTTAACATTGTTGAGTTTGTTAAATTGAGCGGTGGCACTGAAACACCCATTCCATCCTGCCAAATGGGGTCACAACATTCTCCAAACAGGGCAGAATCCTAGTGTGTGGAATCCTAGTACTTTCATTAAAAATGGTAAACAAGCTGATAACCAGTTGGTTTACACAAGGATGAGGTTGGGTAAGGGGAGGAGGCACTTTGAATTATGAGGCACGCTGTCTTGGCAACAAAAAAACATGGAAGTTAAGGGAAATGAGGAAAACTTAAATCTAAGATCCCATTTAAGATCAGAATGGCATGAGCAGTGTTAGGGTTATATGGAAATGGTGCAAGTGGGTTCTCTTTGCTGGGGTTGTTAGATGTTTTGGCCAGATGTATGTGTGTGTGCGTGTTGTGGGTATGAGAGGGTGGAGCTTTAATAGTTTGGTCTGTCAGCATGCCAGAACAAAATTCTCATCCTACTGCGTTGAAAAGGCCCGTAAAGACATAAACAGGTCCAGTGGGATTAGGGCCCACTAGGAGGAGTGGTCACAGGGATTTGCTGCCCGGCGGGCATACAATGGCACTTGCATGTAACACACAAACACACATAGCACAAGCTCAATGGCAACGCTTCATAACAAACCGAAGCCTACAAAAATCCGATTAGAAGTCCCTTTTGTTCGGGAAGCGGCACTAGAGTCAACAGCGTCTAGGCCATGTTTGATAGGACAGGGTGTGTTTGGAAAGAGGCAGGACAGCAAAGAGCAAGGCTGGTGGCACATTGTGTTATGGCGGGATGTTTCCACGTGTGTGAAGCCCCAGACAGAGGGGGGAGGGTCATGGATGTTTGTGCAAGAGAAGAGCACAATAACAGGATGAATAGATGTTTCTTTAGTCCCTCTCTGTGTTTGAGTCAGCTGATGACAGTGGATGGATGGAGCTCTATGACCTAAACTAACATAAAACAACAGCGTCAGGCAGACACAAAGAAAGAGAGCTGGTTTGAACCTGTTTCAAATAATGGGAGCCCTAGCATTGAAACCATCTTCACCTTCCTCCCCTCTTCCTCCTCAGTGCCTGCTTTTGCCTTGGCTGCAGTCATGCCTCTGTTGGAAGAGACCACTCTGCCTCAAGAGCACCCACCCACTCTACCTGTGGTGATCATAGGTGAGTGTTTTGCCCTTTCTTCATTTTCTTCATAAACTTTAACAACTGTCTGTATTGGCCCTGTCCTGTCTCAGATAAAACAGTCACATTTTAATTTTAATCTTAAAAGTATCTTTCTTTTGCTAACCTGTCATTAACTTTTGGTTTTGGGGGATTTAAAGGAGATTAAGTGATGCTAAACCATGACTGTCCTGCACCTGCGTCTGTCTGTAGGTAATGGACCATCAGGTATTTGCTTATCCTACCTGCTGAGTGGCTACAAGCCCTACCTGGACACAGGAACTGTGCACCCAAACCCCATATTATACCGAAAACTGCAGGAGACCAAGCACCTCCCCATCACTGAACAGGTAAACATAGCATATGTACATGTGCACACACAACCACACATTTAAGCATGTCATGATAGTAATGTTTCTGCAGGATCTGGAATATTTGAGTGAAGGGCTTGAGGGGAGGTCAAGGAATCCTGTGGCAGTGCTGTTTGACACACTACTGCATCCCAACGCTGACTTTGGCTATGAGTTCCCTCCTGTCCTTCAGTGGAGGAGGGAGAAGCAGCAACACATCCCCCATCTGGTGCTGGGAAGGGCAACACCTGGAGGTGCCTGGCATGTAAGATTAACGATTAAATCTTGCTTGTTCTTGTTCCTAGCCATGTTCTCTGAGAATCACTTTTCAGAATCAGAATCAATCAGTAGGCATCTGATTTTCCTCCTTAATCTCAGGCGATGGAAGGCTCCATGCTCACCATCAGTCTTGGCATCTGGATGGAGCTTCCAGGGGTCAACTACAGAGACTTGACCAATGGGAAACGCAGGTACTGAGGGGGGGACAAGGGTGACAGCACACATATTGCCTATGCCTTGCATTTCTTCTCTGATATCTCCGTCGTGATCTCTGTCTTATTTCTAGGGATGTAACCAGTGACAGAGCCACCCCAGAGGAGATCTCAACCTATTATCAAAACTATGTGAATCTAAAGGGTCTCCAAAACAATTTTGTTGACAATACCTACGTGACCTCTGTCCAGAAACTTAGCCGGGGGCAACAGGAAGGTCTGGAGAATAGACATGCTAATCAAGAGGATGGAAGGGTAGGTGATGGAGGGAATGAGGGTTTTGAAGGAAATAGCGTTGTAAGTGAAAAGAGTGTGGGAGGGGGAGTTCTCTGGGAAGTGAGGGGGTACCAGCAGGTGCAGAACGACACCCACGTTCCCTTTTCTCTTTTTGCTGAGAATGTAGTTCTGGCCACTGGTGCGTCTGATTCACCAGTTCGGCTGGGTGTAGAGGGGGAGGATCTGCCATTTGTTTTCCACAGCATTTCAGATCTAGGATTGGCTGTAAGCCAGAGAAAACTAGATCCAAAATCTGATCCAGTTTTGATTGTAGGTGCTGGTTTAAGTGCAGCGGATGCAGTTTTGTGTGCTTGCAATAGCAACATTACTGTGCTGCATGTCTTTCGTAAGACCATCGACAACCCTGACCTCATTTTCAAACAGCTGCCCAAGACACTTTACCCAGAATACCACAAAGTCTACAACATGATGTGCTCTCAGACCTACTCCAGCATGGCTCCCTCGTCTGCTCCAAACAGACCACAGACATCCAGTATTGCATCCTCAGTCTGTGCCAAGATGTGTTCAAAGCCACAACTTGCCACAGGTAACATGGCTGGTAAAGCCAGTGTCAGCTTGTTTCCTGACTACACAAGTTTTCCTGAACACTGCGTGGTGTCCTTTCAGTCTGACATGAAATGTTTGCTGCAGGGGAACAATTCCCTCAAGGCATTCAAGATCTCCAGGGCTCTGGTGCTGATTGGGACCAACCCAAACTTGTTTTTTCTGAAGGGACAGGGCCAGTACCTGGGTCAGGATCCAGCAAAGCCCATTTCCTGCAAGCAGAACCCCATTGACATCCACCCCTACACATTTGAGTGCACAAAGGAACCAGGTCTGTTTGCCATGGGCCCACTGGTGGGAGACAACTTTGTTCGCTTTTTGAAGGGTGGTGCTTTAGGCATTGCCTCTTGTCTGCTGAAGAGACTCAAGAAAAAGGAGAAACTCATCAGCAATGGAGGGAATAACTTAATCTGAAACGGTGCTGGAGAAGAAAGAAGTTAATTTTGATTATGTTGGCTGAAGGCCACCAATTGTAAGCACTTTTTTTTAAAGATGCTTCTTTTTCATCAAAACTAAGGCATTTTTAAATTTTCTGAAAGACCAAAAAACAATGGCTGTAGACTCATTAGTTTCTAAAGAAACAAATGACAGCTTTCAACAGTTTTGTCTGACTTCATAAGAAGTTCACAGAAGTACAAGCTAGCGGTTGCCAATGTTTTGTACTCCAAATATCTGTAACGTCACATCTCCTCTACATGGAGCTCACTTCATCAGGGTTATTTATTTGTTCAACGTGTCTTTCAATAACGCACAGATATTAGTATGATTTTTTTTAAAAAGGCCAGCAAAGTCTTTTTGGAGAATAGCTTATAGAAGAAATGCTCAAGAAGCAGAAGCCACTACAATTCCATGATTTCAAACAATGTGTGCGACCATTTGTGCCACTCTGAATAATTAGGAAATAGACAGCTATAGTTCTGTAAGTGATGAACGCTGACAGCCTAATGTGGTCACATTTAACAACCTAATCCACTAACACCATGAATGTTATCCATCTGCCTTATAGGATCCACAAAAGATATAATTCACAAAATGTGGCCCAGCAACTTCATGGCTAAACAATCTCAATGTTCCCAAATATTCTAAGTCTAACCCATGTCATACTTCATGTCAAATGGTCCTTTCCTTCCCTTAGCTGCTATTGTAGGTTGCTGGAACCATATACATTATGTAAATGGTGGAAATGAACATAATATATCTGACCTGCTAATTTGGTTATTGTGATACTTATAGCTTTTTATGCAAATAATTTCATTATTTGCAGACCTGAATGTACTTTTGGACACTCACTACTGTGATGCACACCCTGTGTGCATCACATTTGTATTCATATGATATAATATGGTCATTAAAGGACCATGCTGTTGATATGGTCACTAAATGACCATATGATATGGTCATTAAAAGACCATGCTGTTGATTTTCCATTTTTCCTGCCTTTCAGGAAGCCAGAACTCTTGATTTTCAGTTATTTCTGTGTGATATCATAAAAAAGAAAAACATTCACACATGCAGGATAACCACCTTTACCTTCATACCACCCAAACATTATTTCTGTACCATTCCAAAACCAAATTCAAGCTTCTCCTCTGTATTTCTTTATTTTTCTTTATTTTTTGTCAACATGTCGTTAGGGTAGTGTTTTTTTTTTTGTTTTTTTTGGGGGGGTGGGGGCTGCAAAGGCAACCATTTAAACCTTGTCTTGAAAGTACCCACAGGACTGGGCAGTAATATATCAATATTTATCGCTGATCATGTCATTGTAAACATATCAGAATTCTTATATTACACGTCATAATACAGAATTGTATTAATTGACTTAATACTAATGAGCAGTTACTGGCAGAATTTCTCTGAAATCAATGGATTTTCCAGTTTGACATGGCATCATCCTGACCAATGTGATGAACACCAACTTGACAGTTTTAACTGGTAATTTTCACCGCTACAGTGATATCAGAAGGACTTCTAGATACATGTATATTTATACAGTTCTTATGTCATTTTTGTATTCTTACAGTGAACAGCCACTGTTTTGTCAAGTGCCAAACAACTCGAGAGGTTGTAAACAGTCACAGGAGCAATCTGTTTTCTCTTTCTGCTTTATTCCCATTCATTTCAGCCACTGAGTCACTGTTTGCAAAGAGTGTATTTCCATATGCATAACTTCTGTGTGTGCCTCTCATGCACACTTTGTTTTTCTTTTTATTCTTTTTTTTTTGATGTGATGACACTTTGATTCCTGTGCAGAGAAGTTCTACTTTCGCTTGAAGGTCAGAGCCAGTGTTGAGGGTAATGCATTAATAATATGTTCATGTTATCACATTACTTTTTTCCAATAACAAAGTAGTGTAAAGCATAAATGTTTAAGTTTTGATAAGCATATTACTTTAGGGGAAATGTTACTTATGTTACTAATTGAATTTACTTGATTTTTTTCTGCTGGCTTCTGAATATTGCCTTGATATAATTATTAAATATTTGCATGTAGGCATGAACTGCTGGAAAGACAGGCTGGAGAATCAAGTTATTACATTTAAGGATTAAAGATGTGACTGGCGTTTCAAAATATGGAAATAACCTTCATTACTATTTTGAATTTAATTTCAAATTTAAGATAACACCATCATCATAAGACATAGGTTTTATCCAGGTCAGACACATCTATCCATCTCAACTCCACAAGCAATCTGCTTGATTCAGAAAGACATTTAGTTTGTTTCCTTCTATGTATTTTCCATTTTGATATAAAATGTATGGATTTCAGGAAGTAACTCAAGTATTTAGTGGTGAGTTTAATTTTTTAATCAAAGTTATCAGTTAGTAATGTTTTTTTTTGTGTGTGTAACTATCTTAACACCAGCCAGAGCAGAGCGTCAGAGTTGTTAGGGCTGTGCTGAAGAAGCGACTTGCTAGTTTTAAGGTTTGAATGCTGATTCTGACTGGTCTCACAACTCATCACTCTGCTGCCCCAAAAGACCATTATAACTGCACAATTTATGCTCAACTCATTAACTCATACAAGTATATGCACTTACTGTGAATATGAAGAGAGACAGATGGGCTTTTACTCTCTACATGCTAAAAACCTGCAGATGTTTGGCAAGATGACTGCTTATATGTGTGTTTCAGATCTGTGCATGTGCCTCACAAGTTGGTTTGGTGGAGACTACTTGAATCTCTCTCTCTCTTCTTCCCAAGTGAACCAGTTGCTATTCAGCTAAAACCAGGGAACAGCTGGTCTTAATTTGTAAACAGGAATTGCTGCTTTAAGCATGTAGAGTTTTGATGCCGCTCTCTTGTACAAATGAAGAGTTTTTAATGTTTTGTAAGCTGTATTTTTTATTACTGACAAATAAAAACATTGAGAATAATCTTGGAACATGAAACCTTTTTGTTACATTGCTTGCTGTCAGTGGCCTAATTAGTGTAGACATAGGATATTTCAGACAACATATTGCTAGCGACAACAGAAAGAACATAGAAAAATTAAATGTTTGCCACCAGCAAACTTTTCTGGTCCTTTTCATCCGACTCACTGCATTATTGTTCCAATACAGATAACATGAATTCTACCAAATACTATTTCTGTCACCTTCTATAGGATGTTGATGGAGTTTGACATACAGCGCTTCCTGTGCCTCTGTAGCACGTCAAGGTAATTCATCTTCTCTTTGATAGCTTGGTGGGGTTGTACCTAAACACGCACGCGTACAGACACACACACAAAATGAATCTCAGAGGACTGTATGTGATAGGATGCTTAGGCCTGAGGTTGGGCTTTTAACATTCCTCATGGATCATTCCTCAATGTCCTAAGAGGCATTTTGAACAAACAATAAAAACAGCCCAAATTAAGTGCTATAAAACATGGATAGTATTTAAACATCTTAAAGTAAACATGCTTCCTATAAACCATGTCTGGAAACTTCGTTTAGACCTACCAAAAAAACACAGCACTGTTTTTTTTAGAAGCAGAGTCTGTTCCCCGCATACGCATGACTGACTGAGCATGACTCAGTGATCAAACAGCTCAGCCGTGACGCGCGTGCACACATGCACAAGCACGCCCGCATGCACACACACACAAACATGCGCGCACGTGTGCGCACACACACACACACACACAATCAATCTCAGACTGTCTCTTTTCTGCTTAGTCAAAGAAAACACTGCAGCGCCAGCTTACATCACCTCTGTTACCCTGGCAACCACTCACACTGCTGTGACGAAAGAATTACTAGGTTCTCATTGTAGTGGCTCCTCAACTCCAATTCTAGAGGCTAATGGCTGAGACTCCTCAGCCAGCGGCTTTTTGAATTAAGAAAATACACAAGTACACCTAAACATTTTTGGGAGACAGAGTGATAACAAGCTTATCTTCCTCAGACATGAAAATCAAATCCAGGATCTCACCTAAAGAGGTCATCTCCTATGCTCTCGTCCCTTCTGCTTTGACGCTCCTCCTGAAACAAAGAGAAACTCAAATTATGAATGTAAAGCTCGGGCATATCAAAGACAGAAAGAGAGACAGAAACACAGTACCTCAGCTGCATCTTTCAGCCATTCATCCAGGTCAGAGTTTTTGCCCCTGCTGTGAGCCAGCAGATCAGATCCTCTGATAATGTGAAGTGAGTCCTCTGCATCTGGCACCTGGATCTGTGACATTTTCAAACATTTCACTGTTAAGACATTTTATCCTCCTTAAGATACAGGATTATTGGTTTAATGAGGCTCTCTGCTATACATTTCTCTCATCTTTGTCTCACCTTGTGGAAGCGTTTGAAGTTCTTTGCGTAGCTGCTGCTCTGCATCTGCTGTGGTTTGGCTTTGGGAGCTGCTGTCACAGTCAGAGATCTAAACTCCACTAATACCAGCTTTTTGGGAAGGTCTTCTTCCATCGCTGATACCTGCAAAACAACAAACCAGGAACTGGACTTTTGTCTGATGAAAAATTGATGCTGTTTTAAATATACATTATATTGTACGTTTTTAGTCAATTAGACAATTCTTGATGATACAAAACACTGAATTTTTTGTCATAAGTGACATCAACTGATATTGAGCCATATCACATTGTTTTGACACCCGGGAAGGGGGGGGAGACTTTCACAGGACTTACTCGGGGCTCCTGTTTGACTGTAATGGGTTTCAGAGGAATCTCAGTTTTAGGCTGGCAAATTTCTCCTTTAAGGATTTTTGAGTCCTACAGCAAAGAAAGTTGGAAATTTTTAACTGATAATGAAACAGAAAAATTATGTTTTTCAAGACTACTGAAATCCTCACCTCAATGAAAGAGATCTCCTCCTCTTTAAAAGGCTGTGAGGTATGATTTTTATTGGATGACATTTCCACTCGCAGTTTGCTGGACATCTGATTAGTTGTTCTGTTTTCTGTCGCCTGCAGCTGCTGTGACTTAAAAGAAGACATTTGCTCTTCAGTATTTTTACATTTGTTGCTAGTGGACCCTGAAACTTTTTCCTGGTCTCCCTGTGGCTTTAGATTGGGTCTGCCATTGTCTTCAGAGTGGAGCCGTTGCCTCTTGTTTGAAGATGAAGGCTCCGCAGTATTTAAGGCCTGTTTCTGTCCAGCTGACTTCCAGTCCTTTATTTGTGCTTGCTGGGTTTGACTGGCTGAGATGTGTTCATCAAAGCAATCCATGTCCTCAGACATAATGGACTCCAGTTCTTCCATCTCTATCTCTGCTTCCATCTCCTTCCTCTTTCTACCCTGTAGTTCCTCCTGGGCAGTATGGGAGGTCCTGTCTGACAGAGTCTCTGAGCGAACCATGAATAGGTCAGCTCCTGACACCAGAGGACTCTGGGTCCTGGTTGCTGGGGCTGTTTCTGCCAGTGCAGCCCGCTTTGGCTCTGACATAAGAGCGGAGAGTTCTTCCTCTAAAGGCCTTGATGACATAATGGTGCAAAGAAGAAGACAAGTTATTTAAGACTTTCAACCAGCACAGCACAATTTGGCAAAACAAGCAAAAACACTGGTATGGCCCTTTAAGTGCTCAAGAAGTAGATGTTTACCTTTTCTTGCCGATTGGCTGAAAAAAAATGGTCAGAGAAGATTGTTTCTGTGGGGAAGTTTGTGCTGAGAATTTTTGTTTTTGGGGAGATTTCTTTGGTGGGAATGTCTTCATGCCGGTTTTAGAAAAAGATGGCTGGGACAGAGATTGATCATTTCCTCCATCTAAAACTGAAAGACAGGTGACCAGATGGGCTGGATGTCAGAATGTCATAACATGACCCTGCAGTTGCAATAATGACTAGGTCACAACCAAGAGCATTTAAAGCACAATCAGGTCTGACAAATGGATTCAGATATATTCATACAGCTACCTGGCAGTTTGGCCTCAGGTTTCTTCCATTGTGATCCTGTGTTCTCTACGCTGTTGAATGATGAGCTCATTGTATCAGCCACAACAAACTGGCTGGCATTTTTCTGAGCTACATGTTTGGATTGGCCAAGCTGACCGGTGGTCCATTTCTGATTCTTCTCAGGAGTCTCTCCTACTGTCGTCACTCCGGTCACATCAAGCAGCTCCTTCCTGACAAAAAAAATTACACATGTTGGACTTTCTGGAAGGACAGAAGAAATAGGCTAGGCTAACTGTAACTTTAACAAAAGATGGACTGTGGCTGTACCCTTGTGATGGCTCAGTAGTGTTAACCGCATATGCTGTGACCTTCTGAGACGCTGCTGCTAACACAGTCTCCTCCACTACTGCAGTCTGTGAAAGCGAAGCACTTGGTATTCTGGGTCTCGCATTTTGAACTGAGTCTGAAAAATGCCCAAAGGTAGACAAAAGAAAAAAAAAAAAAAAAAANAAAGATTAAGACAAAGTAAAATAATATACAAAAAACCCCCCAACAACTGCCAAATAAAGAGAGCAAGCAGTGATTTTCCTAGTATTAAGTATGAAAAGACCATCACAATAACCCAGCCTGCAGGTTTCCTACCTGAATCTGGTATTACGCTGGATGGATTGCAGTACTTGTCACAGGAAGCGTAGATGGCAGCCAGTCCAATTTCAGACTCTGTGATGACTCGAAGGCCTTTTCTGTGTGATCGGAAAAAAAAATAGTCAGAGAATTATATTTAAAAATACAGAAAGATGTCACATAGACAAGCAAACTGCCAATACAGATTCTTGCTTTTCTACCAGAGAAGGACAGCTTCTGCAAACCTTTGTAGAATGTTCTTCACAGAAGTTGCCCACTCTGTGCTGGAGGAAGGAAGCAGAGGCTGGGAGCTGCCTGTTATAGCATCAACCACACAGCTCTGGGTAGACTCCAGCAGGCTGGGGGGCAGCGAGCCCTCCTCCAGTAGCTGACTTCTGCCACCTCCAAGACTCACTGCTGTGCTCAGGCGCTTCAGCTGCCAACAACATAAAACAGGAAGTATTACACCACCATGACATTTATGTGCACAGTCGATCAGAAAGACTCTGACAGAGACTGTGTCTACCAAGTGTCACATTCTTATTTCCCCTCATTTGACTGCATCCTAGTTGAAAGTGCAGACTCTCTCTTCTAAGTCCAATGTTGATCCAAAGGTAAGACAGGTCATAAATCCAAACCAAAGTTTAAACAATTCATAAATATTTAAATCATTATAAAAGCATTTGATGAAAGAGATTTTCTATAATGCTGTTCAGCTGATCTAAAGCATACTTGCACATTTGAACAGTGAATAATGTGAGTTTAGTTTTTTTTTACCCTTGACTGAGGAGTTTCACAAATTCACAATGCAAACACACAGGAATTATGACACCTTTACCGTTATAAAAGGACTCAGAGATTACCACATAGTTAGAATAACAAATATTAGGATGTAGCCGACAAACCTGTTTGGCACTGAGAAAGAGAAAGGTTTTGCCGGTGAAAAGCTGTCTTCGTGCTGGAATCGCTCCAAGGTTAACATCCTTTTTATTCAAACTGGGCTCAGCTATCTCAGGGATGAAACTTAAATAAACAGAGAGAATGAGACAGCGCATTGGTGCGGTGTAGCCTCTCATGTTCAATCCAGCCTCAGTGCAAATGTGTATGTTTGTGTATGTATTCTACCTCTCAGCTTTAGGAGGGGGTAATTTTTGCTGAATTGCTTCTCTGAGCTCTGAGAAGAACTCCGGTTTCACGATGGGCCGACAGCACAGCAGAGCAGATATAGTCTAATTAGAAAAACACACTGCACGTTAACACACCTTCAGGGGTAAACACAAACATTCTGGCTAATAAGGACACAAAGTCCAGTTTTGACCTTTATGGTGACTTTAACAGAAGGCATGGTGAGGTGGGTGCAATCCTGTGTCCAAGCGTTGACCAGCTTGCCACCCAAAGGTGGTAAGACATTAGTGAGAGATGCCTTGCCATCATTGTCCAAACACGATGAACACACCACTAACTTCTGGCAGTCTACACTGGGGAGGGGAATCAAGTAAATAAAATTAATGAAATTACAGTTCTTCAGAATACAGTTAAGATGATGCCAGATTCACTGATTAAAAAAACAAAACAAAACAAAATAGACAGTTCTGCAAAGTAAAACATCACACATTATTTCAAAGACTTACACGAATTTGCTTTCAAAAACCCCAAATGTAACACTGTCCCCTGTCTTCAGGTCCACTGGTGTGTTCTCTGTCAGGCGCTGGTTGTTGAGAAATGTGCCATACTTGGACGTGTCCTTTAGAGTCAGTGCCTAGAAGGAGAAATCAACCTATAAGATTTTGATCAGACATACAAACAAGCATTCACCTTGCTCAGTGGTTCATAAATGTCTCAAAAACAGACAATCCTATAAATTCATTACAGCTAAATGTTAATGGTTGTATTTCAAGCCAATTAAATTGATTAAATACCAATGGCAAGACCAAAAGACCAAATAACAATGCAGACCAGACAGGACTGCAGCCTTTTCTGAATGCTAACCAGGTGATCTGAGAAAAATATAAGACAGCTTGGGTTTTCAGCAGAAAATAAGGCATGGGATTCTAATAAAAATTAACGATTTGTGATTTTAAATGAACAAATCATAATAATGAGGCATATTTTTGTTAGCAAGCTAGCGCAACAGCACCATCTATTGGGAAAGCATGCCATTACACAGACAAATATTTCCCAAAGCAATCCTATTATTCATCTAGGTAGATAATGATAGAAGGACAGGTGATATCAACAAGCTAGAATTTTGAGACTCTTAGAAACATATTTTTGCTGCTGATATATAATAACTACCTTTGCAAAAATCACACTACATAATCACATGCTGATGGTAATATGAAATTGCAATTAACATCTGATTTTGAAATAGTGTTTCCTAATTTGTTTCAGAGAGATTTAGTTTTTATTTGCTGTTTATCTCTAAATTTATTCCACTGAAAATGTATCATAATAACTCAATATCAGGATGAGATTCCATTTAAGGACAAGGCATGACAATATGGAAAGATTGCAGGACCAAAGTTGTTTTTGGTTGTTGGCTTGGTGCGATAGCAGAAAGAGTTTTAATTGCTGATGTTACAGGCATATTCTGTTACACAACTTTAGTCAGTATTAAAAATGAACAAATACAAGACATTTGCTTCAGCACACTTCATATTTCTCCTCTTCCTCAAACCTGCTCTGTAAGAGTGAGGACAGCATGAGCCCTGCTGATGGACTGGTCGTTGGGCAGGATGATGTCACAGTTCTTACGTCCCACCCTGTAGTCTTTACTGGACAGGAGGTAGTGTGTCTGACCTGCGAGTGATGTAACAGTTAGACCTTCTAATGTAGACTCTCAAACAGGCAGTTTATTTGCGCTTTTTCTCTCTCTCTCTCTCTCTCTCTCTGACGTGCTGGAATAGAGTGTCCTTCTTGTGCAACTTTGGCAGAAACAGACTGACGAAAGTTTCTAAATATCACAATATAGGGGGAATTCCACCAATTTTACCCATCAAAATAAGTTTAATGGTCATGGGAGTACTATTCAGTAAATGCAACAGAAAATATAATAGTTAAGTACCATTATATGAATGAGAAAACTAAAATAAACAGCACTGACAGTTTTAAAGGTGGAAAGAGTAAGAAGCCAGATTTTGCCTTATCAAACACGAAACCGAAGACTGTCAGCATAAAACGTTAATTCTTGTTAATGCTTTCTTTTTTTCTTTTTACTATTACGTCTGCAATTTCACCAAGACTGCTAACGTCAACAAGTTCTACAAGAACTGAACTCAGCTAACCTCGCTCATTGAGCTAGTTTTTAGCTAGTGTTCGTATTTGAGGCAAAGATTTAAAACGTTACCTCCAGACTGCAGAGGTATCAGCATCCACATTTTACTGACTTGTCTTGGCTTTGTCCTTACTGAAAACACAAGAAAATCAGGCGTTACGCATCATTTCAAAACTGTTTACAATTTGATTTAGCAACTTTCAACACAGCAGCATCCGCCAACAAAGCGCCTTTCTGTGACGTCTACAGTCTGCGACGCCACAATTTCAAAATAAAAGTCTCTTCCACGATTTAAATAGAAAATGTACCCTAAATAAATATAGCCAGACATATGTCTATCTCTTTAATTAGTGGTTTCACAAATTAATTAAAGGTGCAGGAATTGTCCAGTCATTTTCAGCAATCTGGGTAAGATCCTTCAGCATACAGGTCAAGGAAATGGTTTGCTGAATTTGACGTGGAAGAACCTGACTAGAGCTGGAACCTAACCCCATACAACACCTTAGGGATGACACTGATTGAGAACCAGGCTTTATTTACCAGCATCTGTGCCCGATAGACATGGAAAGTTCGATTCATTTACAAGAATGAACAGTATTTTTGGACATTCTTTATAAAATTTAAAACACCAAACACCACATGCAGACACATTGTTACACAAACGTGCTTAACAGCAACATAAGAATAAGAATAATTTTCAAAAGGAAAAAGTAATTACCTTACATAAATGTACAATAGCAAAATATAAAATATACATTTATTAGACTACTGCAATTATTTGCGCCCTCTGCAGGACCTAACTAACAGTAACATATGTATTACTATACCTGCTTCACTATTTTTTCTGATTCCAGCTTTTGGATGTCATCTGTCATGTTGGCTGCTGAATTAGCCAGTCTGCCTTCCAGTAGCTGCAGCTTGGTCTGTGTAAAAATGACATGCATAAGACAAATTAGACAAATGAGTTAAATTCATATTCTTTCTCAACAAGAGAATACATTTGAAATAGAGAAACAGAAAGCCATTCCCTGCAACACATACTCTACACACATACATACAGTGAAACTTTCATATATCCTGATTTCACATAAAAAGGCAACATTCTCATGCATTTGTCCATTAGCACAACACTGTCAAAGTCATACACAACTGCACAAATCACTCTCCAAATCTTATTTCTAACTTCATCACAAGGAATGTGAGTCAAGTGAAGCACTGGCGGAGAGAGCCTGCAAAAATGGGTGTTAAATGTCATCCAGTCTGATGACTGTTAGTGTTTGTTTATATCTTGTTGCATGAATTCAATGTGCAGAAACAGGTGATGGTGCAGGAATGCAATGGGACTATTTATATAGCTGTAGCTGTGAACCAGATCACAGACTCTTGGACTAAGAGTCGATTCTTTCTGAACTGATAATTCGTGAATCGGCCATCTCTAGTGCCTGACTTCACTAAAGCTCTTATGGCTGAATGGAAGCTAATGCCATCTTCCAAAATTTAGTGGAAAGCAAAAAGAGACCAGCTCTGTATTATCCCCTACTTTTTTTTTTTTTTTTTTTTTTTTTTTTTTTTAGATGTTCGTATGGGTGTAACATTTAGATGGCCACATACTTTTGGCCACATCGTGTATAAATATATCGCCAGTCTTCCTTGGATAATATTGAACAAGTTTAATTTGTAAATTTGAACAAATCTACCAGACAGACTGATGAAATCTACAGACAAACTGAGCCTGCTCCACACATGGGACATCTCTTAGAGCAATATGAGAACATCCATGGTGGTTTTACTAGGATTTTGGACATTCACAGGAGTAAAATATACATTTTAACACAGTTTAAAAATGTCTCCTGATGTTCCAGTCTTAGTTCTCTCTTTTCCACTAGAGAGACATGCAGGTATCTTGTACTGTATATTGATTTAAATGTCCAAGAGAATATAGGCACAAATTAAATTCAGTTTGGACGTTTCCTTTAATCTTTAATTAAATTGAATGAGTCTTGAATGAGTCTTACATTTCTCGATAAATTTTGGAGAAAGCAAGTCATGAAATGAAATGAAAAATTTAAAAACCGGACAAAGCATGGAATTAGAGGAATAGCTTTTATTTAATCTTAAACCATGCACCAGAAATGAGCCAAAGCAATGCAACAACAAACATCGTAAATATATATATATATTTATATACACACACACATATATATACACACACACACACACACACACACACACACACACACACACACACAGAAACTAAAACACATTTTGTATAGTTGACATTTGGACATACTGTTACAGAACATAGCATAAGTTCCTTTCAGTCCTCATAATAAAATATGACCCGGTTTTATTGAATCCAAACTTTTAAAAAAATATCAGCTTTTTATCTGTTGCAATCCTTGCCTTGAATTGTTGGACTCAGAATAAAGGATCATTGTCAGATTTCCATGATTGACCAGCAGCTGCTCTGAGACGACCACGTTCCCAGAGGCAGGGTAGCTTGTGATTGACCCTCATCACTACAATGCTTGTACAAGAGTCAGGTTTTCGGATGATCTCGCACCAATCTGGATAGTCCACCGGCTTGGATCCCCTGTAGCAAAAATATGAATTAGATTTAAATGCCTTTATACTACATTCAAAGAAGTACTTTTGACTGATTGTATATTCAAAACAGGACAGTCAACCTACTGATCACAGCATCCTACTCCAAAGGGTTCCATGCAGACACGCTGGAAACAGTCACTGGTCATCCAGCTCTCTCCCATCCCATACACCTGTCCCATGTGTTCACAGCTCCCTAAACATCAAAACGGTCAGTTATCATGGCATGAACACCAGGAACACAGATTCAAAAGTTCTAATACATATTTACCTTTGGTATCAAAATAACACTCCCCGCTATTATACACAGAAAGGCACGGCACACTGCCACTCAGGATCAAGATGAAAGTCGAGAGCACAACCCTTACTGTGCTTGCCATTTCTGAAAAAAACAAACAAACAAACAAACAATAAAACAATATACAGTTAATTTGCTAAAAACATGAATCAAAAAGCATTAGTATCTGTCAAGATCAGAAGAAAAATGGTAGGTTGTTAGACTTACCTATGTTGAAGTTTCCAATCTATTTTACACAAAAACTATCCCTTGTCGTATATTCTTTCAGTTTTGCTCTTTCTATTTCTATTGCTTTCATTCACTCTCGATGCCGAATTCCTCCTTTTTTCTTACAGTTCTCCATCTCTTCTCCTCAGTGTCTGTCTTCAGCTGACACATCCTTTCCCTTTGCTCCTGGATATTTATACTGCGCCAACACATCTTTATCTCTGCACTCATTTCTACTTTCTTAGTTGNCCCCCCCCCCCCCTATTAATTGTCATTCTATATCAGCACACACACATACACATTAGGCATTATTATAATCTTTGTCATTCCCTCTTGGACCTCATCACAAAAATTGCCCTAAAGTACACAGTGTGCACTCTTTCAGATAACATTTGTCTCATTGACCTTATCAGCAGATCACACTGATGACACCATCCATGAGACATTCACCCTGGAATCTACTGTCCTATACAGGAGTTGCATTTGTATATGTGTGCGTGTGCACATGTGTGGAAATGCAAAGAGGCAGGCATTGGAAATTCTGCTTGAGAGCAAATTTGAAAGAGGTTTTATTTGTTAAAGCCTGATAATATGGTATTCACATGGAGATTCTAAGATGTTATTAATAATTGCTTTCCCCTTACAAATGACCTAATGATGGAATTACTTCTAAATCAGTGATGCAGACCAATTGCTCAATTTCATTCACTGTTAATGAATCATCATTGACCTCTGAGTGGGCCATTATTATGATTCACTTCACTTTTGTGTAAGTCTGCTATTAATTTCTTTTTCAGCATGGTATGCTTTTGCATCACTGTGTTTCTTTTTAAAGGAGTAGGAGCGGAGGCATGCCAATTTGCTGATTCCTGGTTATATTTGAAGTTTTTTGTGTTGGAGGATGGGTTTCAGCGTTTTTTTTTTTTTCTCCCTGCATAACCCACCCTGAGACCTCTAACAAATTTACACATGCATGTGCACACACACACACACACACACATGCAAAATTTATATCACTTTCGAGGACCCTCATCTTTCACCCTAACCTTAACCTGAGCAATGTACAATAAAGTCTACAGTATATGTTGCACAAATGGAGAGAAGCCAGGATAGGTCTAAATGTTTCCTCTTCCTTGCTGAAGTGAATAATCCAGTTAATTCAGATTCTGCATTTTGTAGTTTGAGACAGCTATACAGGCAGCAACTACACTCGAGGCAACAAGAGATAAAAGCATAGATAACAGCTGCAAAAGTTTTTTATAATAAAAATTAGGTCAGTATCTCAATTATTCAAAGTGAGGTTATCAAAATAACACCAAGACTTTTATGCTATGGGAAAACAATTTTAAACAGATATCCAAGATGTTGAGAAACAAGCTCTATATCTGAGGTCAGTTTTTACAGTGCCAACCTGTCGATCTGGTTCTTTTTTTGATGTCACATAATTTTGTTTTAAAGAAAGGTCGTCATACCGGTTTAATTCATAAGACATTCCAACAAAGAGAGGTGTGTCTTGAATGCAGTCATCCACAGAGTGGTTGACTGCATTCTATATGCTGTGTGCTCAAACAGCTCATTATTTTCTCACAGTAGAAAATCAAATGCCACTGATTTTCCAGTTTGTGCTTGCATAGCCTTATATGCCGTTAAGACGTAACTTACTGTGCTTCCTTGGATAATGGACTATTACATAACAAAATACCCCTTGAAGAATTAATTGATGAAGATGGAGTAAGTTTATATATAGAAAGAACTGTTGCATCTTCTTTCTTCTTTCTGTGTAAAATATATTAAAATACAAAAATAGTGCCTGAATCTTATTGCTGACTATATCTGTAGCAATGACACATGAATCAGGAAGAAAATTCATGAGATAAAAGATAATAAATCACTAGGGACAAGGTTAATATGCCATCAGGCTTTATTCAGAACTTACAGAAGATAAAATGTCTGTCACTGTATATTCTTTATGACAAAAGAAGAATTGGTTTAAGGGTTATTCAGATGGTATGGAGAAAAAAACAGGGCAAGTGAGAGAGCTGACTTCTCCCTGCTCTTTCATAACACAAAGATTCCTTTTGGTATTAGCGTCCATGGTGTTTGATGAAAACCTGTATGATGTCATTTGGCTGTTGGCTGGAGCATGAGTGCATTAATACACTTAGATTGTGTTGTTGTAAAAACAAGTCTGGTGTGTCAGAAAAATCAAAGAGCACAGAAACAAAGGCCTGCAGCCTTTCCTATGAACAGACTCATGTTTACCTTTTTAAATTCAGCTCATGAAGACAATCAATGTTAATGTTTTGCATTTCTTACTTAAAACTTAAATTTCATCATAAAGCACAACGACACTTTTTAGTTGCCGCAGGTGAATAAACTGCTTTTCTATAAAGATTTCCACTGAATAATACAATAGTACTCAGTTATAGATAATGAGAAGCAATAAAAAGTTAGAAATCCAAACAATTTAGCAAAATATCTGACCTGGTGGTTCTTGTTTTTCAGTGATTAAACAAATGGATCAGAAGAAAGTGCTAGACTCTGTAGGAATATGTCTGATATTTAGTTGACAAAGTAAAGCACAAGACCAACCGAATATCAAACATATCGCACAGCATCTAGCTGGTCAGAGCCTCAGCAGGAACAGCCTGTGGCAGATAAGAGAAACAATAGAGTGTAAATAAGTAAGGGATTGAGAGAGAGAGAGAGAGAGAGAGAGAGAGAGAGAGAGAGAGAGAGAGAGAGTACTAAAAACAGCACAAGTCAACTTGTGCAGCTACATACAATACCAGTATATAGGGTTTCATTTGTGTGTTGAAAAAAGACCTGAGTGGCTATACATGTTATGAAAGATACATCAGATATTTTCAGGGAACGTCGAGGGAGAGGCCTCGACGAAAGGCGTCAGTGAAACAAAGAGTCAGTGACAATGTTGATATCTGGTTGCAGCCGTCAGTGTCTGTCTTCACTTCAGGGAAGATGGAAAACAGGGAAGAGCAAATGCAAAGCAAGGAGAGAGCACAGCCAGGTAAAACTCACAAAGAGAAGCAAATCATCCCAACACTCCATGCAAATATAAACATCAGGATACTTACCGACTCCCTCCATTCTTTTGTCCTTGGAATTCAGTAAAACAACTATAGCTACTGAATGTTTCACATAAAAAATATGCTTATTTTGAGTTGTGCAGCATGTCTGATCTGTTTTAGATTTGTAAAGCAAGAAAACATGAAAAAGTATTCATAACTTTTAAATGTGAAATGTATCTGTGTGAATGTGTGAATGTGTATGTGTGTGTGTGAGTGTGTGTATGTATGTGTGTGTGTGTGTGTGTGTGTGTGTGTGCATGTGTGAGCTGGAATATATTGGTATGATCTGATCTGAGTCTGTGAGCAAGTTCTCAGTGGGACAGCATTTATATATAGTTTGGGGGAAATCCTACACTCAGTCAGGAACAGACACACACACATACACACACAGACAGACACACACACAGTACCCCATGTAATTAGAGGAATATTGATCAACTGATGTGGCCTGCAGCCTTTTCCTCCCTACATTAGTATGATCGATAGATGTGATGTTCATGCTCTGCGAGCTTCTCACACTCACATGGGCATGGGCACACACATGCACACGCACACACACACACACACACAGAGCCAAAATACTTTTCAGTTATTGCTGATAGGGAGGACAAACTTCAACATGGTCCACTGTCAGTAGTTTTATCCTGTTTCAAACATTTTCTTTCACAAGTCAAATCTGGTTGAATTTCTCCATCTTATATCATGATGCTACAAATAGAGATACTAGCCACAAATATCCAAAATTATTAAAGATAGTGCACCAAAATCATCAGCTGACTCATCAGCTGAGCTCATTACTAACAGAAATTTTTTATGTAAATGGTAACTATGAATCACATTTGGCTTTGGCATCTTTACAATTAAATTTTTACAATATTCCAAACACCACCAACTGTGTTTATTTGTGATTAGCACAGCTGCATGAGATATTAACCATGTGGATTTTCTTCTGATGACCTCTTCAGTAATATGCAGCCAGGTTTACAGAGACTTTGACAGAATAAGTAATTTGATAAGTAAACATCTCAGTGTAAAGTTACAAGTTTTGATAGGATATTTTGGAAAGCTTTTCTCAGGAGACATAACTTATAACTTGGTACATATCTGTCAACAACAACAAAAAAAAAAAAAAAAAAAAAAAAGAAAAGATGTGTGAATCAACATGTTTCTCGGGTTGTTATGACATTTTAAATAGTGTCACACTTACCTGTATATCACTTTGTTCACATCATGATAATGTCACACACTTGTAGTAATAACTGACTCAGAACATCAGGCTAATATGAAGATAAACTATAGAGATCGAGGTGGTCAAGGTGACCTCTAGCTGATTTAACACTCCATCTGTGTGTTCAAAGAATAGTGTGAGACTCTGAAATGTGTTGGCTTCACATCATCAGTCAGATATGGTAATAAATGGACACACCATTTTTATCTGTGTAAAAATTAGGACTTATCAATCACCAACAAGCAGGTGTAAAACAAAATTTGACTTTAGATGATGAGATCTACTACTGCACAAATCTGTTTTGTGTTTAGGATACAGTACATGTGAAACAAAGAGACATATACTACTTAATTGTTCCAGAAATGTTTCATTGAAGAACATCAAATAATATCATAAGCAGACGAGAGACTATCTCATATTATTTTAACACAGAGGCAGCCTATACAGATCATTAATATAATTTAAAATCTCCATACTGTACATGCATTAAGTTAGGTGGTGCATTTTGTGACCAACAGCCCTCGTTCATGACGCCCCCTACTCCTTTCCTGATATAACACTGACCTTGTGAGCCTATTGGGGCAGAATAATAGCCCTCTGATTGTCTATTGTGAGCCTGAGGGGATTATTTTGATCTACGGAGTCCAACAGATGGAGGGAAGTGTAGGGCAAAGTAGGAGATGCCAGTGAAATATAGAGGAAATACATGAAAAAAAACTTTTAATGCTTAACTTTTTATAGCCAGTTTAATAATAATTTACTATTAAACTGGCAGATTTCAAGTTGGTTGTACAGATCAGTAAGCCTGTAAATGTAGTGACTGAGATCTGTGTAATTTTGATAGCCAATCAATTTTATGGATCAAATATCAGAATAATTCACTATGTAAAATTACATATTTGGAATTGAAAATGAGTGGAAATGACAAAAGCACCTGCCAAATGTCATGTAATCCAATACAACAGCCTTGCAGCACTCCCTATAATTTTCAGTTTGTGTTGACACTGTGTCAGATAGGTGTTTATTACACTATATGACTCTATTCTGAAGTCATAGTTAACACTGCTGAAAGTTTTAAACAAAATCTCAGTTCATTTTTTCAGAGGGATGCAGACTGATGCTAAACTACCCACAACAAACACTTTACAAACCTACAGCATTAGGCCAAGCATTATTCTTTATTTTTATTTTCAAAACATACACATCTGAACAAAATGCACATAGTTCTGTAATGTCTTATTTGATGTAGTTTACAAATATAACCCCAACTATAAACAACTTTTATCACCTTTAATGAAACAGAAATAAAGTTCTTCTTAATGGAGCTTTAAGATATCTAGCACACAAGCAGAATTTCAGCAGGATTCAGCAGAAAGGTTATAAAGAGTGGCAAGCACAGGGTTTCAATTATCTGATCAGTCCNCCCCCCCCCCCCACCACAGGGAGAATTATGCAGGAGAGGGACAAGGTTAAAAACAATTATCTGATCACTCAATACTGATCACTGTCTCTGTGTTTGTGTTTGCAGCAGAGAAAAATAACTAAAAATAAAAGAAATAACATGAAAAAAAAAACCCAAAAGCAGCAAGGGTTCTTTTCTTCTTCTTCTTCTTCTTCTTCTTCTTCTTATTATTATTATTATTAATATTATTATTATTATAGGGTTCTTACTGTAAGAAGAAAGCAAGCAGAGTTAAACTATTAAAAAAGTGACAAAGAAAAGCCACAGTGAAAGTTGTTCTGGAGAAGTCTGTCTTGTCTTTTGGCTTATTTTTGCCTCTTTTCTTGTTTCAGAATTATTTGGTATTTCCCCTCAGTCCTCTATTCACACAAATAAAATGTTGTAATATAAAAAAAAATTCAGAAGCCCAGATTTGCAATTTTATTGTGAAATGAGTCTATATGCACACTATACAATATTCTCTCTCTCTCTCTCTCTCTCTCACACACACACACACACACACACACACACACACACTCATTTTCTTGCATGCATTATAACCTCTGCAACCAGGATCCAGGCTAACAGGTAAGCATGTTTTACAACTCATCGTCCATTAAGCATCACACCCCAGCTGTTGTGTACATTGTGTTCTGCACTGAACCTTGAACATACCAATAACATTGCTTATCATCCTGAAAGACAAGGATGTTGAGGTGTGTCCATAGCAGTTAATACATTAATTTTATACTTAAGTGTTCAAGAATGAAAAAATGGCATCTCTTTTAATTGTAACATTTCTTTATTTAAATAAAATGCATAAGCAAGATATGTTTTCAGAAATAGCATGTTACCCATCCCCATTTTTCCCCCCACTTTGTCTAAAACAGAGCAGAAAAGTGATATTTCATTTCTCTCTATTATTTGAACCTTTTAACTGGATGGCAGTGTTGGTCACAGCACATAAAACAATCCCTAACTCTTCCAGCAGGTTTAGTTGTCCTTTAAACAAAGCTGACAAACAGCTACATTTTGTTTTTACTGATTATGGTCAGACAGTAGTTATTGCTGCTTTTCAATGCTGACATCAGAGGAGAAGCAAAGAAACTCTTTTGCCTTTGACTTTTCTCAACTAGCCAAATCTGATTCAGTAAAAGATTTCTTACACTTCCCTTGAACCTGGCAAGTACAATAACAATAATAATAATAATTTTTAAAAAATTACATGACAAGACGTGCATGTGTGAATCAAAATTAATATTTAAGTGACACCGTCAACAACAGTACTATAACAGCCTGATTCGGCCCTTTTCACCAACATCTTCATTAGTAACTGTACAATCCAAACAAGTAGGTATCCTTTAGACTTGTAACATAGATCCAGAAAGCTCATCGGCCAGTCCAGTCGCAGTGTATCACAAGTTACATGACAAAATACATTTTTTAAGAGGTTTTAATATCTCATCTCTTTTTAGGGGCCTCCACTTTACGTCACTGTTGCTTAGGGGCCTCTGCTTTAGCTTCCTGTTGTTTAGGTGCCTCTGCTTTAGCTTCCTGTTGTTTAGGTGCCTCTGCTTTAGCTTCCTGTTGTTTCAGGACCGCTGCCTGAGCCTGCTGTTCTTTTGGGGCATCCTTATTCACTTGATCACCACACCAGTTCCTTTGAGAGACATTTAATGAAATTAATTAGAAAATGGATTTAAAAAAAAAATCATTATGGACTGAACAAGTGCACTCTACAGGAATCACAGTGAAGAAGTCCAGCGGAAACCATACCTTACATCAGCGTCTGACTTCACATAGTCACACACTTTGCTCCGCATTGCTATTTCACTTTTCAGAGCTGCCAACTCTGTTTCCCAGCTGCTCTTCTCTTTACTGGATTTAACTGTATTAGTGTGACATGAGGAAACTGTAGTGTTATATCAAAGTAAACATTAGGACTTTCACTTTAAAATAACAAATACATGCTAAACTGTTGTTTTGTCTCTTGTCTCTTCTCTCAGCTAACAGGTGTAAGACCACTTATTATTAAGGCCCATGCAGGACTAAAGAGCTTACCCCGGAGATCACCAGCTTCTTTCTTTAATGTTGCCACCTGTTCACTTACAATTGTCTGTGGGTGGAAAGGAGAATCAAATCTTATAGTGACACAAACCATATCACTATGCATCAAAGGAAATATTCTCTACATTGTCAACTTTCCTGCAGAGACTTCCTGTCCATTTCCACATTCTCTAGAGCTTCTCTATCTTTGTAATGCTATAGTCATCCATCATCTTCATACTACAGTTATGGAGATATTTGTAAAGTCATTAGTATCAAGGCTCACAACACAGTTATTCTCCTTCAGCATGTCCTTTTTTGCTGCAGACATTTCTCCCATTTTCTTTAAAGCTTGTTGACTCATTTCACATGACTCACTTTTTTGGGTCCTGAAAGATCTTAATAATCTGGACTACGAATCTGTTCTGAGAAAAACTGGATTATGCAAGATACTCTGATCCTGAAATTTCATTTAGGTACATCAGAATAGAAATGTGCCAAAGAAATCAGGATAAACTGTTCTGAGAAGCTGGCAGTGGTTACTTGATCCAGAGTGCTTAGTCGTTTTACGGACTGTGAAACACTAAATGCAGATACCACTTTCCGGGAAGGGTTTATAATGAGCCATGAGAAATGAGCCTAAAGCAGACTTAAGGTTATTCGTATACATTGTGGTAACAAGAATAACAAATAGCTGACAATTTATTAAAAGTTTTAGTGTCTGTCACAAGACAGTCGCCAATGAAGTTAATGTGTGGTACCGGAGCTGAATTCTGCGTTCAAATAAAAGTTGTACAAATATAATTTTATGTTCATGTTTGTTTTCATACACCAATAATATCTAATCAAATGGAATTTACTGTAGGAAAACTCATCAGCTGCGGCTATAAGCTGCTTAAGTTACGAAGTTGTTCATCCACACCCATTTTCCCATATATATGTATTATAAATTAATAATCGTCTATCGTGTATTCTTTGCTATAAACGTCATTTATAGTTTGCTTTTGGCATACACAGCATGGCGCATTGGAAGGACCTCCTGTGCCATCTCCTTAGCCTACTTACCTTACGATGCGAGCTATTCTTTTACATGGTATCACTATTATTTTCTTATCTAATATTTTAAGTTTCAATTAATCTAATATTTAATAGCTTGCATCTTTCTTTCAGCCCACCTCAGCGTCTTTGCAGTACTCCAGTTCTTCTAATTTCATCTTGTTTTTTCCTGAGGTTTCCAGAAGTTGGATTTCATCCTCCAGCTTCTTCATGTTATTCTGCGTCTTTTGCAGCAGGTCCTGCATCTTACTCTGCTCGGCTCGGTACTCTTCCAGCACTTCGCTGGCCACTCGTAGCTTGATGTTTTGGAACTTGACGACTCTATCTTTGTTGTCATACTCTTTCTTGCGCATTTTTATCAAGCTCAGTAAAGCGATGCTCATGGCCAACGACAGGACAGGCAGCAGCACATTCGTTTTCATGTTTGAAAGGAGCTTTGTGTCTTCGTTGTGTGACGTATAATTGTTAATATAACAGCACCTGGCGTTCTTACAAAATCCTCCACCCGTGATTTTGCCGATCTTTAACTGGTGTCACGAGATCTACATTCTCTGTGGAGGATTGGCACCAGGAGCACGCCCTTTTCCTGGTTTTCAGGCGAGGCTGGCTGGCTGATCCTGACACCTGCCATCACCTACACTCATCTTTACCTTAACAATCTGAAGTAGCAACTTTCTATAAGTTTTTTTTTTTTTAATAATATGAATAACTGATGGCTCGTAAATAAGTGCAGATTCTTAGCTTTTTATAAATTATATATACCTTTACCCCAAGTTAAGCTCCATTTCTTACTGAAAATGAAATGTATATGTTAAATCTTATATGCCAAACTGCCAAAGGTGAAGTGGCTGCAGAACTTCAGCAAAAAATGATAGCAGAATATACTGTAGATTTGCGCTGGAAAATAGTATTTATTTATTTATTTATTTGAATTCCCATTAGCTGATGCCTCTGCAACAACAACTTTCTTCCTGGGGTCCACTCAATCAAACATACAAAATCACACATTTAGGTAATAAAAAAAAAAAAAAAAAANAAAAAAAAAAAAAAAAAAAAGTCCAATTATAGCATTTATTAGTCATAAATACCGTTTTTAAACTAGCAAACAGATGTCAAAACCATTTTATCAGATGAACAGCCCTAAAAATGAAAACATCCCTTAAAAAATAAATGAATGAAGGAATGAATGAATGAATGAATGAATGAATGAATGAATAAATAAATAAATAAATAAATAAATAATGAATGAATGAATGAATGAATGAATGCATAATTTTTTTTTTTTTTTTTTNATTTTTTTTTTTTTTTTTTTAAGTTTTGGCTTAACTTTGCTCCTTTAAGAGTCAAATTCAGTTTTTTTCCCCCTTAAAATTACTAATGCCAGCACATTCCACCTTGTTCTGAATAAGGGAAGTTTGGGGAGCTATAAGGTATACAATTAGGGGATTCGGACCAAAAAAAAAAAAAAAAAANAAAAGGGTTAAACAAGCCACATCTCACTGCACACCAGTGTTTGATGAGACAGCACATGAGGAGCTGATGGCACCAGTCCAGCAACATTACATTTCACTTTTAGCATCTGGCTGACATGAATAGCTGTTGCATGTGTCTATTTGCTGTATGGCAATTCAAACAATTAGATTTTAATTTGATGTTTTCCGATCTCGGAATATTAACAACTCATTTTCAAAAATCAGTTCTTAACGTTTTGAGTAATGCAAACAAATAGACAAACAAACATACAACAAATATAAAAAGAAAAGAAAAAGAAAAAAAAAGCTCCTTTACAGAGAGATATGCAGTTGTTCAGGAAACAAGTATGATGCAAATCCAGTTCAACAGGGACACAAGTAGTCACACCCACGCAACCAGTTCAGCAGGTAGTGCAGGATGTAGACAGGTGAATATGAGACAGGCAGCCTGTAATGAACATCCAGTGATTATTAACCCTGAGCGCACTGACTTTAATTCTGTTTTTGACTTTCCTTATGTTTGCAAAGATGAAACTGGCGGTTGCTCTGGCCGTCCTGTCTGTGGTTGTACTGGGTGTAGTGGCTTTTCAGGCTTTGAGTCAGGAGCTGAACCTACGCACGATGAAAATTCGCACAGTGGAAATTTTCGCTGAGATCAAGAATAAAGAGGCGGCCGTGGTGGAGGTGAAAACCAAAATCCAGAAACTGAAGTTGGAGCTGACCTCAGCCACCACGAAGATAGAGGAGCTGAATAAGAAGAAGGCTGAGGCTCAGAAACCAATAGATGGCATAGCTACACAGTTAGAGAAATGTAACGCAGCTAAGGTAGTTGAGACACTCGCACACTCCAAATGAATGATTTCTGAAGCTTTACGCAAAGTCAGCGTTAGATCATGTGTTAACTATGCATAGGGTTCACTTTTATATGTCCTGCAATCTAATAATGTATTTTCTACAGGTAAAAAGTTCTTGTGGGAGTATAGCATACTCCCACAAATTTAATTTAATTTCATATAATTTTTAGAACAGTCTCTTTCCTCACCGCATCAGCTTATCTTGCTAAAGACAAACTCTTCCCTACATTAGGAAAATCATGAGAAGAACAAGATAGAGTTGGAAAACGCCATGGCTCAACTCACAAGTAAGTTTCTCTCTCTCTCTCTCTCTCTCTCTCTCTCTCTTTAAAATTTCATTTCTGGTCTGGTGAAAGCTCAGAGATTCTGTGTTGCAAATTGCATCCCTGTACACTTTGCTCAAGCTACGGTTAATATTTCTCTGCATGCAGCCAGAGACTGTCCAGACTTTGAATCCAGCCTACTCAAAGACTGGACAGGAATTGAGCTGCTAGGGCTCGTATCCTGGTACTGTTGCACCACCTACTGGTCATTGTGGAACCTAAAATACCAAGATTTCGTGTACAGGTGCAACTTACTGTAGTTAGAGAGCAATCAAAGCAGAATTTATCTCTGTAAAATGTAGGCATGCGCATGATCTGGAATCTTTTACACCTATATAATCTGTGATCCAAATGTAAAAAAAAAAAAAAAAAGTGTAGGTCACTGACAAAATTTAAAATATAGGATTATAGCCTGCTGTCACGCTCAAGTTTTTGGCAAATAAGATGTCAGTTTGTATATTAAGTAGGTGACAAAGTTATCACACAGATCCAGGCTGACTTCTCTTAGTTTGTCATTGATCTTCCACCTGGAATCCTAATCATAGAGTTTATCTGAGTTTAGCAAAACTAGCAGATTCCATTAATATCCAGGTGCCGAATAAATGAGCTGATTTATGCTGTATTACATATCAAAATTTTAAAATGTGTTAAAGATAAATAAAGTTCTATATTCCTTATTCTATCTGAAGTAACAAGTTTCTGTGTCCTGTCCTCAGGTGAACATGAAGAGGCAAAACTCAAGGCTGAGGAGGAGAGTCAGCTATTGAAACATCAGATTTTGGATAGAGACTTGGCTATTTGTGCTTTTGTGGATCCAGCCAAGTCAGAAGGACTGTAAGAAATACTATATATATAGATATCAGAATTAGTGTGTGGTCAGCTAGAACAGTTCACAGCAGACAGTGATAGGCCTTTCCAGCAGTACAGACATTCAGATGGCTTTATTAATTCAAACACACACACACACGCATGCACGCACATGCAAGCACTCATGCATGCACGCAAAAAAAAAAACCTTGTAGAATTCTGTACACTAAATTATTCTCTATTTTTGCTTTGCAGGAAGCTTTGTGGGATGTCTGAAGCCGCAAACTAAAGTCAGCAATCAACATTCATTTTTTTCTCTTCCCCTTTCCCTTTTTTCTTTTCTTTCTTTTCTTTTTTTCCCTTTTTTCAGCAATCAATGTTCAGTGTGAACTGTACAATGTCATGGGTATAAGGATGCATTATTTATTTAATTTATGTGATGAATGATCTGCCTTGTTGAGAAAGTAAAAACTATGTAAGAAAAAAAAAAGAAAAAAGTCTACATCTAGAAAGAATTCCCTTAATTGCAACTGGGGTGGGGTGAATTGTCCATTTTATTACTTTATGAAATTGATTAGCTGAATCTAATTCTGTTTTTATTTCCTCACTTAAATGCTTGCAATGATGAACTTGACAAATAAATTACCTTGCTAACTGTGAATTACTTCCAGAGACACATCAATGATTTGGACCTTCCAGCAGCACAGATGATGAAGCTGACTAAACCAACCAGAATGAGCACATTCAGAATTTTTTGACATATTGTTTGAGAAAAAAAAGTTTATTGTTTTTTATATTTATTAGTGTGATTTGAGGTGTTATGTGGAAGTTATTAGCACGAGCAGCAACGTACTTAATTTAAAAATTCTGAAAATTCTGGGCTTGATACATGATCAGAAAGTGTGATAACACAGTTCATTTTTGGTATTATTTACAAATCTTAATAAATTGTCAACGTGTTTCCCAGCAGTAATTGCGACCTTTTTGGCTGTTTGTGCGCACGCAACTCGTAAATGCAATTTTCCGACAGCACTTAAAGGCAGGAAGAGTTTATTGGCATGAAAACCCCAATATGGCAAGAAACAGCTGCTCCTTCACAGCCAATCACAATCAAGCTACGAGGCAGCAGGAGGAGCGGTTGTGATTTTTGAACACTGGCGGATCTGCACCGTGAATGCAGCATTATGTCAGATAGCTCAGATGGATTAAATGATAATAATGAGGAAATGCATTAGATTGAGCAAAGAAGCACAGAGAGAGAGAGAGAGAGAGAGAGAGAGAGAGAGAGAGAGAGAGGTAAGATCGAAAGAGAAAAAGTTTACAGATGAGATTTCAGGACAAGCGTGCAGGAAAAACAAGACTCGGATTCCTCAAACTGGAAAAAGTGGAAAGTTATGATGGTATTCCAAAAAGATGAAGGGCATTATCATCCAGTTAAGCTACAAAAGCAATTGAAAAGGGGATAGGTAAAATCAGGTTTGCGAAGTTTATGAACAACAAACGAGTATTAATCTATGCAACTAACAGACATCAGCAAGAAAAGATTGTCAGTATGGAGGCACTAGCTGGAGAAAATATGGCTGCTCATATTCCAGGGGAAAATACCCAAGCTAGAGGAGTTATAACAGGAATTCCTTTAGATATGTCTATGCAGGGTGTTAGGAAATTAGAGGAGGAAAGGTTGTTAATGCAACCAGGCTTAAAAGCAACAGGGAAGGAATACAGAAGGAAAGCCTATCAGTGTTAGTTCAGTTTGAAAAAAAAAACAAACTCTCCCACAATCAGTGGAAATATGAACTACAGTGTTAGAGAATATAGACCCAAACCATTAAGATGCTTTAGATGTCAAAGAATGGGACATACAGCTCAGAAATGTAATGGAAACAGCATGGATACCATGGAAGCAGCGTGGAAAGCTCCGGTACAGAAGGTGGCGGCATGCACCTTCCATGTTGTTGGAAGAAGAAGAAGAAGAAGAAGAAGAAGAAGAAGAAGAAGAAGAAGAAGAAGAAGAAGAAGAAGAAAGGCTGCGCTTCCCTCGCTTGCGTCTTTCCTCGCTTCTTAGCCCCGCCCACTGAAGATGCGAGGAAAAGAAGCGAGGACAGAGGAGCTGAGGAACGACGATNTAGCCCCGCCCACTGAAGATGCGAGGAAAAGAAGCGAGGACAGAGGAGCTGAGGAACGACGATTTAAAACAAAAGAAACATCCTCGCTCCTCAAGCGTCATCTGAAGTGACGTGACTTGTCACACAGCTGATCAGCTTGGAGCTGCTGTGTTTTAGTTTCTACAAGATGATAAAATAATGAAATATTCTGATTATTACTGTAATAATTAACATGGACAGTTTGACGAACGTCCAGAACAATCTGACGATCTGGTGAAGAGTGTTTTATTGTTTCATGTTTCTTTATCATTCAGAGCTGCACTGAACACACATCCAGTCGCTTTAACCAGATGATCAGACTAATTCAGACATCAATAATCAGAATCATTTTACATTTGAGATGTTGCTGTTATTTTTCTGTTTACATGTTTGATGAAACTATGCGGTCATATTAAGATGCGTGTCGCTGTATCGGATCAACCGTAATAGTTCTGTCCAATCAGAAACAGACTTCCAGTAAAGGGGCGTGACTGTCAGGTAACAGACTTCCGCGTAGGAGCCTCTTTCGTTTCCTCGCTCACTTCTCCCAGATGAAGTCTCCTCCATCCTCAGAACAGAAATAAGCACTTTGGGACGTCCTTAAAGATGGCGGACCAGATTGGTTTCCAGGTCACGCGAGGATCGAGGACTGAGGAGCGATCAGATAAGAACTTGGAACGCAGCAGCAGCAGCAGAAGAAGAATGCAAGCTATGCAAGCTACGAAGGACATGATTCCCTATGCCGGAAGTTGACAGCCAGGCGCTGACCTCATGCCACCCAAAGTCATCGCCTATATTTGACAGTGGGGTGTGTATTGATCTCTGAGATAATTAAACACAATTAAATATGATGTTTGGTTAATGTTTTACGAATGCACAGCTGAGTGTTAAAGTGTTCGCTTATAAAAATGGAGAGTTTGGAAACTGGCTTGTTGCTGTTCCTTAAAATCAAACACAAATCTCATGGGGGAAGGAATCTTAATCACTTGCTCTTACTTATTATCCTCATAATTTTTGGAAACACTGCACAGATAGCAAGGAGCACAAGTCAAAAGTATTCCTGAGCAACAAAATAGATTAATATATAACACATGAACAGGATGAAGAGTTTATGGTGCCATATAAAAGAAATAGTATGTTCAGGGACACAAGGCAAACATAAAAGTGGCTTTCCTGGAGAAACACTCAGGGACTTCACATTTGATCATAGCTTTCCACAATTTTAGACAAAAACTCTGATCTTACATGCTGAACAGAAATTTTTTGAAATGGAATTTTAGTTACCAAATTTTAAATTTGATTGTTGTTTGGCAATCTTGTAAAAATGTTAAATGTTTAGGCTGTGGAATTTAATTTATTTTACTTTAGTTTAATTAGAAAAAAATGATGCATTACAGTATTGTAATACAAGAACACTGCACAAATCTCCATCTTATCAGGTTGTTTTAGTCTGATATTGAGTGTAAAAGTTTTATTTTCTCCAGATAGTTTAAAAGTATCAAAATTTTTATGTCACCACGTGCAGCCATACAAGCATAACAACACTGAAATGCTTTTTCCAGTAGGTTCCCCTGACTGTGCTTCTTAAGTATAAAAAATATTTATATGATAAAACAAAATAAAAATGAAAATAAGGATAAAAATAAAGATAATGCAAAAAGAGCAAAATTAAGACTTAAAAAGTGTAAGTACACAATTTATTTACAACCAAACCAGCAGGGGAATGTATGTACATAAGTATCAATAAATATGTGCAAAACAGTATTGTACATAGATGTCTATCCTTGTGTGTGTGTGTATGTGTGTGTGTAGTGAGAGAGAGATCATGTGAGAAGCAGAGAGGAGTGTTCTGGAGAAGGAAGGCGAGGAGGTGTGTAGATGGTCTGTCATGCGTTGCTGTTGAGGAGTCTGCTGCAGTGATATCACATATATCAACCTTTTTAAGAACTGTTAACTTGTGGCAGGAATCCAATTGGTAAACATTTTATAGCCTAATTATTTGAAAAATGATTGACATTAATACTTAAAATAGTCATTATTTGCAGACATTTTGACATATTTCTATGAAATGTCCCATCTCAACCCTTTGTCCCACCTTGAGCTTTAGCTAAACCTTGCAGGTCTTCACATTAATAAATAAACTAACTGGCCTGAAACCAGATAGTCAGTAAGGATGTAATGCCTCTTTCTGTCCAGCAGATGTTGCCTTTCTCCTCCAAACCTCAGGATTTCAGCCTGCCTAATTCCTCATGGGGTCCAGAAATGAGGCGTCTGTATGAACACTACAACAGCCAGTGCAAGGTGGAGACTGAAGGGGGAGAAAAGCGGAGAGGCCCATGGATAAGACGACTGCCAAGCTACAATCATAATCTCAAGCATCCTAAAGGTATGAGATGTATTGTTTCTTTGTTTATGAAGTAAACCACAGAGAGATGTGGAGTAAAAAAAAATTGTTTATATGAGTATGAATATATTGATTATATTAGTAATGAATATGTTAAGTTAGGTTGTGACTCTTTGTGTGGGAGGAAACATTGAAAAAAGGAAAGGGTTCCACTGATTCTTGTGGCTCTGGTGACAAAACATTAAAATCCCTAAAGAGACTCTACATGGTGCTGTTTCCAGTTTGCCATTCTAGAGTCTCAATAACATCAGTAGTGAATTCCCTTTAAAGACATTTTTTTTTTCATGAGCATCTTCTTGACAGGACTCGTTCTTGACAGACCAAACTTGCACCCTTCCTTTTTTATATGAAGTGAGGGCTACCATCAAAGTTATGAAAAAATAAATTTTCCCAAAATGATGGTTTTGTGAGCTCAAAGTTAAAGCTAAGACTCTGGTGGCATTGATGCAACTTTTATGAATACAAAGTAGAGACTGTCTTTCAGAATAAAATCTATTTGCAATTTAGCAATGTGTGAGGAGCAGGAAAAAAAAGCATTCTTGGAAAACACTAAACTACTCATTTAAAGGATATGCTTTAAATAAAATGTACACTTAGCTGTCATCCGGAACTGCTTTTTTAACCAGCCTTTTATTCCAAAAGGCTAATTGTGTGCAAAACTGTAGTACCAGTTTCCCTGCGTCCCAGCTTTGGCATTGGCATTGATCATCATTTTGTGAAAAATTAAGTTTTTTCCTTTTCTTTTTTAACTTTGCTTGATGGTAATTTATAATCACTGTTGTTTGGACTTAAAGGACCATTGCAGGTTATTTATCATAGTTGTTATCCTGGCTGCTCCCTAAGCTGCTGACTCTTTACATGTGTCTGTTCTTCAGATGGAGGGTAACTGAGTAAGACAATTCAATCAAAAGCTCGTTTCTTTCCCCAGAACATGAAAACACCAGGAGCAGCATTTGAGTATGCTGTGTTTGTGAATAAAGAAGAGCAGAAGTGTGTGTGTGTATTTTCTAGCCTGGACACTTACTGGAGGGGCAGGCAGAGTGAGATGACCGTTTGTTATATTAATCTGTGTAAATTCAGTCTGACAGTCACAATTATGCTATTGTGAATACATTCACGCAACCACTTTTAAGCAGCATCATGTCTCACTACAAAACATGCCCATTTTTAATCTTTGAATTTAAATGAACACATTTTTTAAAAGTCCTTAGACTGAATGCTGGAAGGCTTATAGACAAGTGTGTGTTTTCAGGTGTGTTCACGGGGGGGCGATAGCCACTATGATTGATTCTGTGACGGGCTCAAGCTCATTTTGTCACTGAACTTGTCATGACTGCCAACCTCAACATCAACTACCACAGGTATGAGAATAATTAATTTTGACAAAACACACAAGTGGAACAATAAAAGCTTTTAGACTACTTGTTCGTAGCTTTCTTTGATGTCATTGCAGCAAGAAAGCACAGTGTGATACACATGCAGTTTGAGTGATTTAGTAACAAAACCCTGCAGATTTGTCTGTAATCAAGTCCTTTGGTTATGCAGTTTGGTGAGAAAAGGTTTGGGTAAATTTTAAAGCATGCTGTGTTCTCCATAGCTTCCAGTATCATAGCTTGATATTACTCATGTCATCTCTCAACCAGTTTCTGTTTGTTCTTGTTTCTTTAATTTGTAATATTTTATGACATTTACAATATTTATGAGAATCTGACATGCATATGCATAAGAGCAGAACACCATGGACTCGTGCTCCAGGCAGTAATGTAGACTTCACAGATAAGCATCAGCCAGCTGTAGGTTGGTGCAGGTAGTGTACAGTGAATGTATATTTCCTACATCTGACTGGAAGAATGTAACACTGGCTGAGCTCCCATTAGTTTTGCTTCTTGATTTTTAAACTGCAAAAGTGTGTGTGTGTGCGTGTGTGTGTGTGTACATTCCATTTTGAATCTTTGTCAACAGAATTTTGGAGTTTCATGAATGGCGAGTCACATCATTGTTTGAATCGCTCCCCAGAGTAATTGTTCTGGGCTCAAGTCTCAGCAAATGTTTTGTGGACTAAAATCCTGGGTCTGCACAGTGAACATTAGTGAGCAGGCTAAAAGGTTGAAGTTTTCATCGGAATTTTACTCATTTTCTCTCAGCACCCAAAAAAAGCTGAAGTGTGCACAGTACAATGTTGTCTGCAGCAACAACGTCTTTCCACTATGCTCAGTGTGTTGGATTAAACACCATAATTTAACTGCCCCATCACCAGTGACTATGCATGACTGTCATCATTCCTGGTCAATAATTGTCTAACAGTTGTTTGTCTTGTCCTAAAACCCATCAAGCTGGGCACCAAGCTGCTGATTGAATCCTCTGTGGATAAGATGGAAGGAAGAAAAATGTTTGTTTCTTTTAAAGTGACAGCGGAGTGAGAGTGAGAGAGGGAGAGAGAGTGTGAGTGTGCTATTTGGAAGTTTTTAGATTCTGAGATAATTGTTTTAAATATAACAATTTTTATTGTTTAGTTTTTATTCTAAAACTCAACAATTAATAAATTTGTATTATTTGCTAGCATTCAGCCATTACTGCTGGGTGCATTACTACATGCAATATGTTCTTTGTTCTTGCCTTTGGAATTATTTTTTTTACCTGATTACCTCAGCGTTGCTCACACATTAATCAAGAAACAAACACATAATATTTAAACTTATGTTTATTTTAATAAAACCCATTGTGCAAATCAAAAGAAGTGTGACTTTGGTTCTTTGCAGTAGCAAATAAATATTGGCCTCATTTTCATGTTTTTACTAATTCACTATATTTTTATATTTCTCATCTTAATTTATTCAGAAAGCTACCACAGCTGTCCGTACAAAGATGCTGGATGCAGTAATATCAGGTTCAACAAGGAAATATGGTAAGTTTATTTACTGAGCTTTCATTCAGGAACACCTGCACCATGACATTAGACAAACCATATACTAATGTATTTGGCCATGTGTGACTCATCTAAAAAAAAAAAAACAACTAAATATTGAAATTTAAAAGCAACTTAAAATGCTAAAATCACTTAAAAAACACACATTTAATGTCAACCATGTTTTACATAAATGTCAGTCATGTAATGAAAGCCATATCATGGACATTGATATATGACTTTATGGCCTGAACTGTTGTAGCTATATTTTATCAAAGTACTATCACTTATCAGCTAGACGTTTTGTTATTAAAACCATAGCAGGTATTCCTTTTGACATGCTCTTCTCTGGCTCTACCCTTGCAGCCATCAGGAAGCAGTGTGTGTTTTTAGGTAGTATACTTCTGTTAACCATGATTGTGGCCTTGAGCTAGTTAATCACCTACCCTACTTACCTGATTTGTCCCTGTCAGACTTTCACCTCTTCCCAAACATGAAAAGGATTTTAGCTGGAACCCATCTGGCCTCAGATAATGAGGTCATATCAGCTGTGGATTTTTTTTTTTTTTTTNTTTTTTTTTTTTTTTGGACAACCAAGGAAAGGATAAAAAGTCATTGATAAATTGCTGACTAAAAGGTGGTGCCGATTTTATGTCTTACAATAAATAAAACACGTACAAGGGGACCCTGATGCAAAACTTGCACATATGTTAATGTCAGTTCCCACAGAGTTGGGTCTGATGGTGTAGTTTCTAGGTGTAAATGGCCTCATCATGTGTCATGTAGGTCTTGAGGGCCCCTCACATCTCTAACCTCATACATGCACAGTTGGAAAGGCTAGTTTAGTTTCTGAAGGCCTTTTTGGTTTATGCCTGTGCCTGTGTCTATGCTTTTTATTTATTTTTTTTTTTTTTNGAGGGGGAGGGGATGTTGGTTACTAGGGTAAGTGAACACCAGTATTGTTGTCATGTGGTCAAGTTGGGTTTGAGGAGGAGGGGGAGGAGGGCAGAGTGGGATTCTTCTCTTAACTTTCAGTTAAAACCACCTGCAACGTTCTGTCCATAGCACCGAGCTGATTTTTTTTTCCCTTTAAGTGTTATCATAAATAAATGCAACTCCCACTCAGAAGGTCAAATGTCAGCTTGACCTGGCATCTTTATTCTTTAACCACAGAGCTAGAGGAGCAGCATGGTGAGTTGTCCATTGTTCATTTCATTTGTTTAGCATACACTTATGCTTTCATGTTATGGTGTTGTCATGGGCAGGGGCATAGGAATGGACATGATGGAAAAAATGCGGCACTGGCTCCATTTCTTTAACAAAATAATCCTCCTGGAATTTTTGCAGACTCCCTCCAGCTGTGGGCCCCTGAGTCAGCACCAGGCTTTGTCCCACTATATGGCACTGACGGCTGGGACATCTGGATGTTATCTTAAGTCCATGTAACCTCACATACCTGTAGTAATTTTTAGAATGTGTCCACTGTGGGCCTTTAAGCCTGGCTGTGTTAATGCCAAGGCTACTCAGAGCCTGCAACAATGAAAGCCGAGAAGACATTGATTATTCATAGTTGCCATTGTGCCTGCAGCAGTTTGAAATGTACCCAAATAAAATGGTGCATTACATGGCATTATAAAAAAAAAAAAAAAANAAAAAAAAAATCCCCACTCATAAGGAGCCCTGCAGCCGTTCTCAACAAGCAACTGTATTTATTCCACCATATGAAGCGGAATTTTCCTTAAAATACTTTTAACTAAGAAGCCAAAAGTGTGGAGGAATTTAACTTTCCTTCCACGCATTCTATTGATTCGATTAGTGTGGCGAAAATTTGTGGCAGCAACATGAGATTATATTTCTCAACGGAACACTAAAGCAAAATCCGATCCGTTGCTGTTACATAAGTCCTGGTGACATAACTCTCTCCGGCCTGGGACGGTCAGGGTGCAGAGCTCAGGAGGAGGAGGAGGAGGGGAACCGGAGCGCACGGCTTGTGAAGGGCCTGTCCGGTCCAGCTGCACTGTCTCNTAAAAAAAAAAAAAAAAGAAAGAAAAAAGAAAAGAAAAGGGAAGAAAGAAAGAAGATGCAAACTGAGTTTTGGGACCCGCTGTAAAGAAAAAGAGGAGAGATGGCAGCGCATGTTTTCAAATTCCTGCGCCGACCAGAGCGCTAAACAACAGGTATTATCAGTTTGCTGAAATTCCCTCTGAGTCAAATGGAGGCAGGTGGACTTCAAACTGACTGAGTAAGCAGTCATCTGTGTGGTTTCTCTCTCTCTCTCTCTCTCTCTCTCTCTCTCTCTCTCTCTCTCTCTGTTGTGTNGTGTGTGTGTGTGTGTGTGTGTGTGTGTGTGTGTGTGAGTGTGAGTGTGAGTGTGCCACCACGCATTGTTTTGACAGGAGAGTTATGGAATATGAGGAGCTGGACGCGCCCCCCGCTGACACCCTCATCAAAAGAGGTAAGAGATCCATCGCGTCACGGAGATGCGTGGCATGTGACACGGAGCCACGCAGTGTAGACACACTGCTTGTGAACACACGCATAACCCTGAGTGCAATCATGTATTTTATTCATTCTTATCATTCTTACTATTATTATTTTTTTTTGTGTGTCACAATGTGAAAGGTACATGTACTCATAGAACATTAATGTTCTTACATGGTTCTTTAAAAGGCTTTGAGGTTCCACAAAAATTCATCATAGCCTAGTGAAGCACTTTATAGGAGATGGTACTTCAGGTTCCTCATGGTTCTTTGGGCCAACAAAGGATTCTTTATTCTTGTTTAAGTACTAGGATGGTGTGTGATTGCATTAACCAAGGGTGAATTTTCTGAAGAATGTTTACTAATTGTGTTTCCTGACACATATCAGGAATATTATATTATCATATTCCTTTTATAGGAAATATTAGCTGGAGATCATTTGAAAGGGGTTCTGTATTGGTAAGCTGACCAGATTTGGGAAAGTTAAATATGGGACAGAAGTTTTATTTTTTTTGTTCCAGATAGCACCTTTTTTTCTGCTACCTTCATTCTCCCATCATGCATTTCTTACCCCCACCCACATCTCTCCCCCACTTGCCTCACTCTCTTTATCTGATTCTGCTTACCTTTTCTGCAACAGACACCACCAACAGCCTGTCTCTGTCTGTCTCTGTTGTAGCTGTCACTGTGTTAAGTATTATCTTCTTTCCCTCTACTCTCATCCATCTTTACCTCACTAAGCCGCCCCATCTCTTTCTCCTGGTTGTGGTTAAGGTGCTGTGAGTGGGTAGGAATGACAGTAAACCAGAGTAATCCTGGGGATTAGCTCTTATTTTGCTTCTGTTTTTGGTTTAATCTTTTCTATTCAAAGCCTATCCCCAGCTGAAATAAAACCATACAGATAAGACAGCATGTCTCTGCCACAGAAACCGACTGCACAGCTTTAACTCACAGCACGGCCACACCATACAGCTCACCTGCACTATGGATCATCCATCCATCCATCCATCCATCCATCCATCCAAGACAACAGCAAAAGCATTTAGTACTTACAGTATCATAGGCATATCTATCATTTAAATGTATATACAAAGTAAAGGGATTTTTATTATACTTGATATCATTAAATGGTCGACATTTGATATGGTGAATTCAAATGTATTCAAGACAGAGATTGGTCAATAGAAATTTTAAGAATTACTGTATATGAAGTTGTTAGTAACAATTAGTCTGAGACACAAAGGCTTCTATCGTATTCTTTTCTTCTTTCATCAGCCATCAGAGTTTTTGACTCTTCAATGTTTTGAATAATAAAACAACATCAGCTACTATTCATGTGCTGTAACTGCAGGAACTGTTTTATTCTGGTGATGAAGTTTCATTCTGGTTGTTGTTTTTTTTTTTTTTTTNTTTTTTTTTTTTTTTTTTGTACTGCTGAGGCAGCTCTTTTTAAAGCGATGCGTATCTTGGTTTTAGTGGCTGATGTGGGAGCTGACGTGTCTTAATAATTTTTTCATACTTGACAGTATTGAGCAGTGGTTTAGCATGTGTGGTACTGCTCAGCGCAGTGCTTTTCCTGCCGTGTGTGAGATCAAATCTTGTTACCTCCAAGTCATCACTGAGGAAAATTTACCTGTGGTGTCCCTCAGGGATCTATTCTGGGTCCAATATTTTTCTCCACGTACAGTACATGCTACTTTCCAGAAATATGCTTGTAATTTGGAAACATAAAATTATTGTTACGACAAACACCCTGCTATACATCTATGTAAACATATAAGAGTTAGCAAGCACCTGGCCTATTCACATGTATATTTCTGATAATGATGAAGCTGAAATCTAAACTTTTGACACTCTGTCTACCCGCGTGTTTTGAATTGTCTTTGAAGATTGATTCCATCATTTTTTTTGCAGTATAATTCTGGACAAATGTGAAGACATTTGTTCTCTAGAGTCATGTTTTTATGATTTCAGACTCTCCATACTTAGATTTTTCTTCACATCACATTGGAGCAATGATTGTTATTCAGATTTCAGTTCAGAAAGTTGCAGCCTGATTAAAAAAAAAAAAAAAAANTTTTTTTTTTTTTTTTTTTAATGATTGAGTGTAATGAGATCTCTGACCTCTTGATGACGCATTTACCCAAACACAGAACATCCATAGGCAGCTCTGTTGGCTATAGCAAACGCTGATCACTCTTCCTTGAATTCTTGTTTGTCTTTTATATGCCATGATTTATATTCAGACAGAGTTGTCAGCCTACTCTCTACGCTCAGAGGTCTTCATGCTGTTATGTAACACAGCAACTGTCAATTCAGCAGTCAGCTTAGATGTCAGCGTGTTGAGATTTTGACAGACGAGTGATGTCGGTGTTGTTGCCTCTAATCAGAAATGTGCTTGAGGGCACGTACAGTGTGTGTGTAGGGTGCAGTCAATGTTTATGGGTAACAGGTGTGTTTGGCTAAATGTGTACATGCTGTGTCACTGTAGAACGTACAGGAGCTGATGGTATTTGCATCAGATACTTTAACTCAAACATCCACAATATGACAAGTACTTCTTCCGTGCTGTATAGAGAAGAGATCCTTTTCAGTAATTTTCAACACATGACAAACAAATGATAATGATTTTCCCAACAAACAAAATATGTTGTAGTCGAGCATGTTATTTAACCTGTTTTGAGGCTTGTTTCTGTTGATATTAGTGCCTGACATTTAGGGCAGATGTAGTAATTTGTGACATATTGACCACATCTTTGAGAACTTGAGATCCTCTTACTGGATCAGGGCTCAGTTGAGGTATTTATATTGTATCTTTCTGTATTGTTAAAAAAATATATCTCTTTGTAGTTTGCCTGCTTCTCCATCTACCGCTCCTATTGTACAACCTCATCTGGAAAATCTATGTTTAATTATGTCTGAAATTTTTGTTTTATTTGCTATTTGTTAGATACGTATCCTTTATTTGAACAATCACTTGAAAACATTTGGCCTCGGTGTTGAAATTTCTTTGCATTTTCCGTGTGTGCGTGCACTGCTCTGCTTTCATGCCGTGCTTTCTGCTTATAAAGCAAAACTGATTTGTTGAGGCGAGGAAAACAGTGGAAACCACAGAGGCCTGATAGGGTGCCAGACAAAGACCGGCTAGCTCTACGTCTTCCATTGATAGTTATCTCCCCTGCCTTGAAACCTCACTACTTCATACACACATATATACACTAGTCCAGAAATATACCCTGTGGCTAAGAAACGACCCTCCGCACATTTACAAACACCCAATGAAATTTAGACTTTCCCACAATTGCGGTCAAACAGACCGTCAAAAAAGAGAACCTGTTGCTTCATGGACCCCCACCTTCCTTTGTGTGTTATCTCCTCTGTGTGAGTATGTATGTGCATACATGTGGTGAAGAGTCACACAAAAATATGCAAACTACTGTAGGTAGAAATCTTCTAATATGATCTTGGTGCTGTCACTTCACATGCAAATTTAATCCAATAAAGCTTTATCGATGATTTGATTAAAACCCTGTTGTCAACATACAGTAAGATAAACAAATGAACATTATGGACACAAAAAGTAATAATACACACAGTCTCCTTCCACATGTGTTTATTTATAGAAATCCTTTCCAATCCTTAATTTTCTGAGCATATAAATTTGAACTAAATGAACATATACATTTAAAGATTTGTCTTAATTTAAAGATTTGCGGAATATTTGCATCTTTGTCAACTGATCACAATTCAACACATAAGGTTGTGTTACAAACATTGTTTAACAGCATCAGAAAATATTGGCTGTTATCTGATATTAGTCTGTTTTGGCGGTGGGGCAACCCCAAATTCTACCTTTATCTCTTGGTTTAAAAACTGCCATGCTCCATGCACCAGGTTTACTGGTTTATCTTGACTGCTGAATAAAACCCAGAACGCCCTGAAAACCAGAGCATGGACTGATAAAGAAAACCCTGCTCCAGGTCTAACTCAGCAAAGTTATCCAGTAAGTAAATGTATGCCTTAGAACTGGGCCCAGATATTCAGTTTTCCATATGTTAGATAAACATTAGATTGACACACTCGTTTGCATAATTGCTGGGTTATCAAAAATGATTTAACACTTCAGTATTGTTCTAAGCACAGATTTCACTATAAAGCTAACCTTGATCAGGTTTAATGACCCAAACGTAAAATGCCACTGTAAAATATTGATGAGGCTGGCCTAAATGTGGTGTTAAGCATTGTTTAGGGTTCATATTTCTGTTTAGAGATGTTCAGCCTGGAAATGCTTTTGGTTTTGATTGACTGATGCATGTCTGACTGAACTCTTTCTGCCTCAGGAGGAGCCGTGTCTAAGAAGACTCATCTGAGTAAGTGCACTGTGATAAACTAATAGATCTCTTTCACAGCAGACATTTGGATTTCTTCTAGAAAAAAAAAATAGGAAAAAACTCACATGTAGCTAATAACATTAATATTGACGGCATTCCACTTAGATGTCCAGTGTCAGGGCCCTGCTACATCTAAATGGAACAGAGCCATCATGAATGTTGCTAGGTACTCCTGTGCTTTTCCTGCCGAATGACTAGTTAAAATACCTGCTTTAAAAAAGGCCTATTCTCTCTCTATTAGTGCATGTGTGTATGTGTGTGTGTGTGTGTGTGTGTGTGTGTGTGTGTGTGCACATGTGTCTGTGGTAATGACATTGGTTGTGTTTGTGCTAGATATTTGTGCATGCATTGTGGTTAACATCATAGTTAGGGAACATACAACATGCAGCTGTATGATAACGCACGCACGCACACACACACATTCACACACACACGTGCACATGCACAGACACTGGTGACTCTGGAGTGGGCACATTAGCAATGCTGTGTGTATTGCACCTGCGCTCTCTCTCTCTCTCTCTCTCTCTCTCTCTCTCTCTCACACACACACACACACTCACACACTTGTACACACACATGCACAGACACACACAGTGTGGTGTTTCCGAAGTGGGCAATGCAGCGTGCTGTGTGTGTTGCACCTGTTCTCTCTCTCTCTCTCTCTCTCTCTCTCTCTCTCTCTCTCTCTCTCTCATTCTTTCTCTTCTCTCTCTTTTTGCTCTCTCTCTCACTCACAGACATGCACACACACACACACACACACACACACACACACAGATGAAAACACTNCACTCACAGACATGCACACACACACACACACACACACACACACACACAGATGAAAACACTAGCTACTATGCTTTGGCACTTCGGCATCTGAATGCAGATGCAGTGATAGCATCTCGTCTTTTTTTAACTTCTCAGGTTTAGCACACTCTGCCACAACTTGAACACACCTGCAGCGTTACTGAATGTGGTGATGCTGTAACATTTTGCGAGCTTCATATTACATGTTGAAATAATTGCACATAAATCATAACGATAATTTTTTTTCTATGTCTATAGATATTCTAAGTCTGTGTAAAACCAGCATGGAGCAGGTATTGTTTTGACATGACTTTGGATGCTAGCAGGAGGGGAAACGGAGAGCCGTAGTGGTTTTGTGTGATCGTCTGTATCCGTCAGGTGTTAAGATGGAGGGATGATAGAGGAATATGAGTGTAGATCTGCAAATTTACCGTTACATGGATGAGCTTTATAGTCAAGTCTGTGGGAAAGCAGCTTGAAAAGAGAGAGAAATCAGTCTTTGATTGATAGGTTGAATTTATTTATTTATTCATATTTATTCATTCATTCACTGTTGAAAATAAGTAAAGACATGGAAAATAGGAAATTCAAAAGAACAACTGCAACAATCTGAACTTACACAAGTGTAAGTTTGGGGAGATCGTCAGATATCAAATCTTTCATGTGCAACATTTTTAATTTCTATTTGTGTGAGTGTGTGTGTGTGTGTGTATGTGTTTCAGCCATTTCTGTTTAAGCTGTTATCTGTTATTACCTTTATACCAATGTAACAAGGCGTCAGACACGATAGTCTTTTGTCTTGTGGTGTAGAGTGAGGGGGGTGATAGATAACAACAAAGGTATGGGGAAAAGTACCCCAAGAGAAAAGCCAAAAAGCTACAGCAGGGGACAGTCCCCCATCCTTTATCTCTCTCTCTCTCTCTCTCTCTCTCTCTCTCTCTCTCTCTCTCTCTCTCACACACACACACACACACACACACACATACATGCACACAGGCAAGGAAGGTGAGGCGGTGACAGACTCAAAAGTCGGAAAATGTGTGCTGAAGTTGCAGTGAGCACCTAGCCTACCTTTGCTGAAGGACAAACGAAAAGAAAGACGGAGAGAGTGAAAGAACAGGTGGTGCAAAGCTGGCAATGGTCACGCCTAAGTGTGTGTAAAAAAGAAAGAGAGCATCATTCGAGACAGTGACAGGAAAAGTGAGTCTGTGAAAGTGGGACAAAACTTCTGAGACAAGTGGAGGAGTGAGGATGATGAGAGGTAGGGATGAAGCCCTTTATTGGTTGGTATGTGTCTATATGTGTGGGTGTGTGTGTGTGTGTGTGTGTGTGTTTTAGCAATTACATCCCTTTTTAGTCAGTTTCTCTCTTTTCTTTGATGTGATGCTTCAGATGCTGCGCCGTTTTAAGAAGTCCGCTGCCAGGTTTTGGTTGAAGCAGCTGCATCTGCTCAGTCTTTTGGAGAATCTCTGACATAACTGCATGTTTGTGAAAATTTAGACACCTGCTGCATCAAACACTCATAATTCAATTAGGCTTTGTTGACCTTCAGCACACTGTGTGATTAATTTTCATTCCTGTTTGGGTCACTAAGACAGGAAATAAGAGCTTGACCATACCCATAGTGGCTTTGACTTTGCAGTGTTGTATTTTTATAAGCTTATTTAATGGAGATCATCCGTATTTCTGTATGATTCCCACATTGAAACTCATTTTAAGATCCGACACAATTCTCATTCATACATGTACAGTACCTTCTCGCACATGAAAGCCAATTTTCTTATTTGTTTTGAAACTTGGCAGGGTCTGCCCAGAGTTGTGGATTGGTTGACTGTTGGGTGTACTGACATTGATGAATGTGTTTCAGTTTGATGGTTTGGGAGTGTGACTCAATTCTGAGCTTTCTTTGATGAATTTAAGATTTGAATCGTGTGTCAAAATTTCTCTCGTTTCCCACTCCCACACTGCATCTTTAAATACCGTATGTATATGAGCTGATGTTGTATGATCAGAGATAAGATCAGATCATTATAATAATCAGAGTACAGATAGATTTTCAAAAAAAAATAAAAAAATTACTGCTTTAAGTTAGTTAAATTTTGTTCGATCATTGGATATAAAACAATGTACACTCTACACTGAGTTGACATTTTAATTCAGAAAGCTATTGAGCAGATTAAATTATGACTTTGTGTTTAAATGACAGGAGATGCTGAGGATGGTGCAGTTTTACCAGCACAGAAAGATTCTCAGCATAAATAATTCAGATAATATTGCCATAACAGTAAACTGTTCTAATAATATACAGACTTAAAGACAGGTAATAATAATAATAATAATAATAATAATAATAATAATAAAATAATAATAATAATAAAATATCTGGATCTGGACTCAAATTAATAGTCTATTAAATATGCCAGATTTCTTTCACTGACATTCATGTTTTACTTTTGAGGAACAAAAATATCAAAGCACACCCTATCTTACAATGTTAAAAAATCTATTTTAAAAATCCTGGACTTAGACCAAATTGTAATGGGCTCTTCCCTAGGCCATGAGGAAACCCAAGTTTCCTCATAATTGGTTCAGAAATTTTTGATTATTCTTGCTAACAAACAAACAAAACAACATGCATGGGTGAAACATAACATCCTTAGCAGAGTTACCTCTGCCAAGACTGCACAATACAGGAAATTTATTTTAATAATATTAAATGTTTACAAAACTTTAATCTGCATCTGCAGCTGGATTGGCATCAAATACACACATTAATAATCATACATGTGCAGACTCTTTTATTCTAGTAAGTGCAGACGGGTTCATGAGCAAATGCTGAAAATCCTCAAAATTGCAAGAAAAGCTTTTGAAAATTTCCACACAAAAGCTAATTACTTGTTTCATGGTCCACATTTGATTGAAACCTGTTGTTTTTTGGGATTTTTTTTTTTTCAGATTTCCTGTTTATCATGAAACAAAATAAAACAAACAAACAAATGGGACTGAAAGCAAAAAAGTCTGAATAAACTGGATTTCTCAGACAAAGTTTAAAGTCAAAGACATGTAAAATAGAAAATAAAGTGATCATCTTCTGTTCTTTTTCAAATTGCACTATACACTCCCTCTCTTGCAACCTTTCAAGCAAACACACACACACACACACACACGTTGTGTAAACACACAACGTTCTGCAGCTGCTTTTTAGATGGCGCCTAGATGTGAGCGTATCTCAGCCCTGCAGCTGTTGGAAGACAGAGGAAGACTTGCTCTTCACTGATATACCACTCATATTTTTGTGTCTTTCCCACAGCTGGAGAACAATTACTTAAATAATTCTTTAGTGATACACACAGACACACTTCATGGCTTTCATGTTGTGTTCAGGGGGATTCCTGTGTAGATTTTTAAAACGTTTCTTTATCAGAAAGGATTTCCTTGTTCCTCTGGCTGCAGACCCACACACAGCCAACACTTTCAGCAGCAAAGCGCTTGTTTGCTTTACATCAAAGCAGACATCAAACTCACAGGTGACACATTCCCCCCCCAATATATGGTAAATGAAATGCAACTGTGTAGCTGATTCATATCCTTTCCGCATCTGAAAACATTACTTCCTTCACACACCACCCAAATTCTGCCTGGGCATCAAAGTAAAATATGGTAAATCTGCTGTAGTTTTCATCCTTTGATCATTTCTATTTTCTTCTGATACATTCTATTTTTTCCCACGTCAGTGCTTTTAATAAAGAGTTAGACTCTTTTGTGACGCAGTCCTAAGCTACTGTTTGATGTTGCAATATACATAAATATATTAAATAATCCACATTGCTTCATATGAGGAATGGTTTATATAATACAGAAGAAGAGGGGTGAAGTACTTTATATTCCTGTTTTTTTTTCAAACCTGTTGATCTCTTCTTTGTCTTGGTTTTCTTTGAAGGCAAATTTCAGATAACTGAAAACATAGCAAAAAAAAAAAAAAAAANAAAAAAAAAAAAAAAAAAATCTGATTCCAATTTTATTTATTTATTTTTTTCAGCAAGTCAAAGTAATTATCAGAGCCTGATTAATCCTCTGCAGCTTTACAATGTATAAACCTTGAATCTGAAGTTGGACATTATATGACATTTACAGGTATTTACTTTATGTTGAAAGGTAATTACAATAAAATATAGTAGAATGCATTGTTTACTATTTATTGTGTAAATTACAAAGATAATGCAACATATCTAAAATTTAAGACAAGAAAAGGTTTATTTATGTGGAACATTTCATTCAAAGTTAGCCCAAAATACTTTGCATTAGGCATAAAAGCCCTTAAATAATTAAGTAAAGTTAATAAAAGATATTAAGTAAAATTTTGGATATTTAAAACACAAATTTAAAGGATAAGAATCAATTTAAAATAAAAAGACGAAAACTTAGAACAACAGACAAGAGTAAGTGATGGTATTTCAAGAGGGATAAATGACAAAGATTCTATTAAATGAAATGAATAACACAAATGTTTTAGCCTGCTTTTAAAAATGGTTATTGTTTGGAAAAATTTTATATCTTCTGGAAGTTTGGTCCAGCAATATGCAGCACAATATCTAACTCAATTTAGTTCTGACTCTGAGAATGGTAACAGGGAGACGACCTGAGAAGCTGAGAGGTCTTTATTTAAAAGATAATCACCAATGTTTTCTGGTTGTAAATGACTGAGAGATTTACAGATAAGCAGTAATATTTCAATATTTTGCTGTTAATATGCTCCATTTATTTCATTCTTTGTTACTTCAGCAGCAGCTTTCTTAACAAAAGTGTAGTTTTGGGGAGACATGAGAAAAGCCAGTTACATGTCTCTAAGCCAGTCCAACCTGCTGGAAATAAAAGCCTGGATATGTTTCCCGATGTGTTTTTAGTGTAACATGTTTTTGTTACACCAGTGATGCACAATCTGTGTCAAATACAAAAATCTTCATATTTTTAATCATCTTACCTCTGCAAGATATTCAATAATAATCTTTAGGGAATGGTTAAAGGTTAAAAATGTGAACCTGGAATGCAGATCAGCACAGCATCAATTAATTATTATCTGAACCATAGAAATTTATATTACTTTGTTGATGAGCAGAAATAGATTTAGAAAAAAATCATATATTGTGAATAAAGGTCTTATCCTGGGTTTCAATGGCATGCATGTTATATCAAACCTGGCGGTTTACGGATTAACACTGGAGGTTTTGAGTGTATGTGTGTGACCTGTGTGTTGTGGGACATGTAGAGGTTGGGGGGGGGGGGGGGGNAGGGGTGCCACTCCTCTGCCTCCATCGAAAATCACCATGTCAGCAGTCTGCTCTCCGCACTGTAAACGGACAAAAAACCTCAACTTTCCTCTGACGGAAGCTTATCTTTAGGTACACAAGCACGCAAGAGTGCAAGTGCAGTTTGTACACACACACACACACATACACACCTCAATAAATTCTTCCACAGATCAACTTTTGCCTTTCAATTTTCTTTTCTCTTTTGATTTTGTCAGTTTTTAGCATGTTGACATATTTAGCTAATTTTTTAACTGTTGCATAATTTAAAAAAAAGAAAAAGTTGCCTATTTTTGTCTCATAATGACTAGAATGATGCACATTCACAATCCAGTTCCTTTCTTTGATTTATTGCTTCGGCATAGATGTTTAAATGTCTATTATTTTATTTGTCATCAAGTTTGAAATATTCTTTAACTATCGGTGAATCAAATTTATGGTCCATCTTAGTTACATTTTATATTTTATTTCATGATCAGTATTTGTTGTCGGACAAGGAAGCTTGCATTGTTCCTTGATGTGCGTTTTAATTGTGAACATGTCAGTCATTGACCATTATAAATTGTGATGTAAACAGATAAATCATTTAGTCTGTGTAGCATCGTCTGGAGGTACGAAGGAAGCGTGGGAGGTGGCAGTCTTTTATTTTGACTGCCAAGCCTGAATATTTCCATCACTGCACACATACTGTACTCACATTGCTTAATGTCATAATGTAGCATGCTATAATATATATTAAATTAAGGTAGAACAGTTAAAATCCATCAGAGGATGGTTTGCTTTAATTTTCCCACTTCAGTATTTGGAAATGGATGTTAAAATAGCTTTGCGTGGTGTGCTTTTAGTGTAATTAAGATGCAAAATGTTTGTATTGCAGATCACAGGATATTACAACTAATGCAAACAGTTCCAGCTTTCATGATTATTACTGATCATCACACACAAAAGCAGATAAGATCTACAGTAAAAATATCTTTTAGCCTTATGACATTCAATAAGGGTCCTGCGAAAAATACACAACTATCTGAAATATGTAGCTAAGCTTCTGAAGTAGACCTGAGAAAGACATTTATTTTAATATGAGCTTAGAAAAGCATTTAGTTTGAGGTGTTTCTGAAAGTTTTAACAAAGCAAACACATTTTACAGCCATACTGGGTGTCAGGTATTAGTGAAAAAGGATGTTTATCAAAAACACACACATACACACACTCGCATCTCAAGAGTAATGGGTTTGATTGGTGTAAGTTTGTGGCTTTAGATAAAGCGGTGAGACAAAATAGCTCATTGTAAATGTTCCTCTGAAGTTATTTTCCACTACACTGTTGCGCCGCCTTGGCCCGTCAAAGGAGTTGGGTAACACCGTTTTGCAGGTTCAACAGTGGATGGAGTTTTACTTCAGCACCAAAAAATGAGCCTTGATTTCATCTGATACCACTTTGTGTATTTAGTGTTGGGTTTATATTTAAATAAGAATTATTATTTCATGGGAAGGGTGCATTCTGTGGTAGGAGCAGTGTGAGATTACTGTGATTACTGTGTATGTTTGTCTGTGAGTGTGTGTGAACAGTGAAAGGTGTGGGTCAGAGTGGATTTCCTGTAGTTTGAGGTTGACAATCAGAACTGAAATAATGAGAAAACAGACCAATGATGTTCTCTCTGCCTCTGTTCCTCATGACCAACAGAAATGAAATCATAATCCAGCTCAGCCACTTTATCATATTAACTGATCAATGTTGTTTATTAAAAGATGTAGATCATTTCAACTGATTGGCTAATGAAATAACCTGTTTATCTTTTTACAACATCAGAATCTTATTAAATCTGTGAATACTCATTATCATGGTAAATCTCGATTTTAACCAATCACCTCAATTGTACTGGATACACTTACAGCCTATATTTAATCACTCGTGCAGTGTTGTATTTCGGGTTCATCACTACAGACTCACATACATCTGTAGTTATGATTTATATTTTACCACAGACTGGCTGCCCTCCTTTATAGACGATCCTTGTGACACTCAAATAAAGAGGGCACACACTGACACACTAACACACACTTGTGAAATGGTGTGACACAGTTATACACGGAAACTCAATATCTAAACACCATCACACAGACGTGAGGTCATCTCACAGAAGACAATCACACCTTCAGTATGGAGGGAAGACAGAACATGATAGGAATAGATACGATTATTTAGTGTTGGAGGAAAGAAAGATCAAACATCCTGTAAACTTCTGAGATTTATTCAGTGTTAAAGGATCATACCACCCATTTTGCATGTTTGAGCCAAATATATTCAATTTTCATACACTTAATGTTACTGATAATCATTTTCCAAAGCATACTACTGGAATGGTGAGTTAAAAAATTTATTTTTTCTACCTTCCAGACAGCCATTGGTTTTAGTTCATTCTGGTATGCTATTAAAATCAACTTATTGATACTTGAAACGTTCTTGGGATAGGTAATCNATTCTGGTATGCTATTAAAATCAACTTATTGATACTTGAAACGTTCTTGGGATAGGTAATCCATCATTTTGAACAACATGTGTATTCAGGGTTTTTTTTATTTTTTATTTTTTTAAGTTTTGTCATTTTAGCATTTAAGCACAATAAAAGCATGGAGTGAATGTATGTCTCCACCGGGGAATATAGTCCCAAAAGAAGATCTGCTTTTATTGAAAAATTTAAATGACCATGACTTCATAATTTTGTGGAACTATTAGCAGGCGAAACGTTGATTTTTGAAGTGGGTGTATCGCTTGAATATTTGATTTTGAAAGATTAAGAGGTTTTGCAAGATATCAGGAAAACTGAAATACAGTTTTATCCTTTGGGAAATGATTGTCAATAACGTAACATGCATGAAAATTGAATATATTAGGCTCAAACATGCAAAATGGGTGGTATGGTTCTTTAAATATATATGAAGATATGCAACATATACTGTATATCTGTGTGGTACCATTTCTTCCTTTTTACATATTAAGGAACTGCACACCTGCCGTCATTTTATTTACTTTAATGCATGAGGGTGAGAACAGGGAGAGAGAGAGAGAGAGAGAGAGAGAGAGAGAGAGAGAGAGAGAGAGANGGGGGGCATTACTGGCAGTGATGGAGGAGAGAGTGCATTACTGGCAACCTTCTCCTTTATGAGCGAGATAGAGAGAGGGATTCACAAAGAGAGCAATGACTTGAAAGAGGGACACTCAGAGTGAAAGAGAAGCCAGTTAACCACTTGAAAAGGGTTTGAGGTTGACACCTTCACATTCTCCGCCTTTTTCTATTTGCAAATATTCCATGTCTTCAGACGTGGCTCTCTCTCTCTCTCTCTCCCCACTGTATTTGATGTTTTTCTGTTCATTATTATTAAGGCAGGAGGTGATTGGGAGGAAAATACCTTTGTTCAGTCTGGCCACAGAACAATTGATAGATGTTTTAGGGGAAGTACAGCTAGACTCAGCACAGGTTCTCACAGTTTTTTAGGATAAAGTGACAGCATAAGCAAGTTTTGAAGTGCTAACATTCACTACCAGGTCAGAAGTTTTAAAAAGTGCAAAATTTCCTTCTGAAATGTAGTGGAGCAGAGGTGCAATTACACTTAACAGGAATATTCAAATAAATACCTCAAAACTGCACTTGAATATAGTCTTTGTAACTTGTCTTCTCTTCTATCTGAGCTGTAATATTGGAGTCTAAACCACCACCTGATTGATAAAAATGTTAAAACACTTGCTCTTCTTTCTTTCTTTATGTGTGTGTGTGTGTGTGTGTGTGTGTGTAGCCCAGATTGAAGTTATTCCATGTAAAATCTGCGGTGATAAATCTTCTGGAGTGCATTATGGAGTCATCACCTGTGAGGGATGCAAGGTGAGGTAACAGCATGACACACATGTACGACATACACACACACACACACACATACACACAAATGACTTACCTCTATGATCATTTGCTGCCCATACCTCAGGGGTTTTTCCGGCGCAGCCAGCTGCCCACTGTGTCTTACTCCTGCTCCCGGCAGAATAACTGTCAAATTGACCGGGCCAGCCGCAACCGCTGCCAACACTGCCGACTGCAGAAATGCCTGGCACAGGGCATGAGCAGAGATGGTGAGGCACACACACAAACACGCACACAGGATGATCTCTTAAAATCAGAACATCTCTTTTTCTAAGGCAGAATACGGCATACTGCCATAATGTGAATATAGCACAAAAGAAACACAAAAACATATAACAAGACAGTTGACTAACAAAAACAAATATGCATGCAAGAGTATGTAACACATATTGTGAATTATGTCTAGAAACACCAGCAATGACATAACATGTCAGTTTTCTTATTTTTTCTTACTAAAAACTGCATTCCCATAAAAAAAAAAAAAAAATCATGAAAATGTCCACAGCTGTCCTGAATGACAGACTCTCAAATATGGAGACCATTATCCTGATAATGATAATGCAGCCATTTAAAGTAATACATTTTTGAAATTGAATGTAAGTCTGCCACATATACTCTACAGCTTTAAACGTTTCAAAGTTACAAATTCCATCACTGGATTGTATCAACTGGCTTGTAACTGTAAAATGAATTAAGAGTCTTTTGTACAGTTTGCTCAAACCAAATTGTCATATCTTTAGACTTGAATTCTATATTTGGGTTGGAAGCTGATCAAATTTTGAGGCTGTAAAATGCAAATCGAAATCCTACTGTAAATATTTTCCTTCATATCTAATGCAGTTTAACTTAATCTATGTAAAAAAAAAAAAAAANAAAACAAAAAAAAAAACTACAACAATAACTATGCTTCTGATTAATGAAAATGCCCCAAATTATGCTCAGCGGTTGGTCCATGAAAAATGATGCAGACTAAACTCAGAACACTCTTCCTGATGGTGGCGCTATAGCAAGCATCAGAATTTTAAAACTTTGAACTTTTAAAAGAAATCCCCTACACTGTAAAGCATTTCAGAGTGGCTCAACTTAACAACATAAGTTCCCTTGCTGCCTTGAAAATGTGAGTTCACTCAACATAAAAATCTCTTTGTTTCAATTGAAAAACTTAAGTTGAATAAGTTAGTTAAACTAATACCTTTGCATTGTGCCAATGTGTTATTTCAAGTTGTCAAAGTTGATTCAACTCACAAACAAGTTTATTTGACTTGATTATCTTAGTTAGAACAATGAATTATTTCTCATTATCCATGAGACAAAACCTACTGCATTAGGTCAAGTGAATGTAAATTCCTGCACTGTAAACCCAAATCAGTTCAATCTACTCAAAAAATTTGTGGAAACCAATTACCTCAAAAAAGTTGAGTTTCCAAACTTAATAATTAAATTTTATTAAGCTTTAGCCTTTATTTATGCAGGGGTAGCTTACTGAGCACTGAATGTTCTTTTGCAGGAATGCCCTGCTCACACACCTATCAGTGTGTAGAGTGTTGAGGAAGACTGCTCAATGAACAAAGTGAAACACTTTGCTGAGTGAAAAGTCCCTCAGTTAAAGCTTATTAAAGCTTCAACAACAAGAAGGTGATATAATCAGAAACTGACAGCAGCATGCAGCAGGGAGGTCACTAACAGAAAACACACTCTTTCTGATGGTTACAGACCAAAAAGTAGAAAGCATTCAAATGTAACTCAAACTGCTACAGCCACAAATAAACTTACACAAAGCTATAACATTCACAAAAAGGATTATAACAGATATTTACAACAGAAATATTTCCAACAGAACTAGAACTCAAAGTATTTAACAATGCTGCACAGCATGCTGGGAGAATCAGAGCAGAGTCACGTGTGGCATTTAACTCAAAACAATTGATCAGTAGTACTCTAAACCACCTAAACCACCCTAAACTCCTGCAATAGTTGAGTTGTATTAACTTTTGCAAGGTTTTTAAGGAATACTCAAAAATCTTCCTTCCTTACTCAGTTTACTCAGTTTTTCTGAGTGGAGTATTGGGATTTACAGTGTACCAAAATATGTGTTTATGTTGTTTATTGATTATCTTAAGTTGGTTTGTATCTCGTTGTACTAGTACAATGACAATAAAGTCTGATTCTGATTCTGATTCTGTACTACATTTTGTGGTGCAATGATATGGCAAAGCTGAGTTTCCCAGCTAAAAATTCATGGCGCCTTAATTTTTTTTTGATTTCCCGTTTGTTTGTTTGTTTTTTTGTTTGTTTGTTTTTTAAACCTGATAACTTATAAAAGTAAGTTGAATGAACACTGACAACAGTATTCAACTTTCTAATAGTCAAGACAACAGATGATTTTAAGTTCACTTTCTCTAAAACTTAGAGACTTGAGTGCAACATCCAAAACTTATCACGATTCTTTGAGTTAAAGAGAAGAAATAAGTTCACATAACTAAAGAGGGCTGTTGTGTTTTACAGTGTATTGTGAGAATGAATAATTTCTGATTTCCGATTTAACGCTCTGTGAATAGATTGTGAATGCATGCTGAACACTTTCCATCTTCTTTTCTCTCTCATATTACTTTGTGCAACTGTAATCTTTCTTATTTACATTTTGTCCGTCTCAGCTGTGAAGTTTGGTCGGATGTCCAAACGTCAAAGGGACTCTCTGATTGCTGAGGTGGAGAGACACCGGCAGCAGCAGCAACAGCAGCAGCAGCAGCTTCAGGGAGACCCTCAGTCTGTCCTGTCCTTCCCCGGTAAAACCCGTCAGGAACGCTCTCCCTTCTTCCTCCAGCCCATGGCCTCAGCCTATTCCTCCAGGGAGTCCGAGCTGCTGCCCTATGGCTCTAATGTTCACCCGTACCTGCTCTGCTCCCCAAACGAGTCCCAGGTTTCGGGCATGGTGTACCGGAACTCCACCATGTCCACCTCATCTAGATCCCAGGGGAGGGGGGCCAGTAGTGAACAAGGTGAAGCACATGTATATACACCCTTCATTTTACCCTTCATCCTCTCCTCTCTTTCTGTCTCTCTTTCTTTCTTATTAACTCTTTGAACTCTTCTGTAGTTTATTCAGATTTCATCAAAATTTCGATGTATCATCTTTAGACCTTTATAATTGTTCTATTTGAAAATTTCCTAATTTTCAAGTTTCTCATGCTCTGATGGGGATTCATCCCTATGATCCACTGGAGGATCCTTACAGCTCCTATCCTCAGTCTCTGCGAAACATAGGTGAGCAAAGAGCAGATTAGGCTAATATGTGTCAGTTATGTTGTGTTTATAAAGTTTTTAAGTGCTTTTTTTTTTTTTTTTTTTTNTTTTTTTTTTTTTTTTTTTGTCTTTTTCTTTTTCTAGATGAATTATGTGCCAGCATTGTGCATTCCCACAGAGAGACAACCCAGCACCGAGTGGAGGAGCTGCAGGCTCTCAGGTGGAAATTGTTCAGCAGGGAGGAGATCCAAGCATACCAAAGCAAAGTATGCCATCCTGATTTCTTTTCTCCTTTCAGGCTTCTCCTTCTTAAGCTTCCTCTTGTACATGTGTGATTTTATTCTATTAAGTCTCCTATGAAAAGCTGAGGCTGACATGACCTCTCAGTTTTCTGTTTATTACTGTTTCATCCGTTTCTCTCCTTCTTTGTGCATTTCCTCACTGATTATACTGGAGGCTTATGTTTGAGTTAAAGTTAATGACTTTCATCATGGACAATCCATGGTAAATTTGTTTGGAAAGTGAAAGTTTTTAGATGTCTATCTTGCATAATACCATAATATTGTTTCAATAGCATTTAAATACCTGGATCTCAGCAGATGGCTTGTTCTTGTTCAGTAAAATATAGTCATTGATCACTTTGTCGAAGGGTTCAAGAAGTGGTACTTGAAACACCCCCTGGTGCTATGCTAGAAACTCTACAAATTTCTTCAGTGAATCAAAACAATTGAAAGCTATACAAATTATTTTTGTCATTTGGCAAACCAATTTTATTCAGAAATAAAATTGGTTTCATTAAGAATTTCTTTTTTTTTTTTTGTTTGTTAAAGTTAAACTTATTCTCCTTTAAGAATTAGTTGGGTTTTTCTTTTGTTAAAAATAGCCCAACTTGTGCATGCACACACAAAGTGCTCCCATCCTACATTGTGTCAGGACCTTTTTACTCTCACACTGTAATATACTTTACTCAATTTCAATACAGCACAAATGCACACATTAAGTTTTAGAGTTGGTTGTTGAGGTACTTAGATGTTTCTGTTTGCTCAGATCTGGTACTTGGTTCAGAAAGCTAGGAAATCACTGATATAGATGACTAAAAACTTTTCACCCACTTTTAATCAAGATCATTAAACATCTTTTTACCTCCAAATCACCAAAGCCACAATTTCTGGGATATGATTAACTACCTAATTAGAATAAATAAATAGTATAAAAGAAAAAGGAGAGATGTACAGTATCAGGGTGGTATACTAGAGTATATTAGAACGATGTGATTTGAACAATTTTGGTTAATCCTGCTCTTTTCCTCCCCTCCATCTTTTTCCATGTATTTCCTCTTCTCTCTTCCAGTCAGTAGATGAGATGTGGCAGCACTGTGCCATTCGACTGACTGATGCTGTTCAATTTGTAGTGGAGTTTGCAAAACACATCCCAGGATTCCGTGTGCTCAGCCAGAATGACCAGATTGCCCTTCTGAAGACTGGTGAGTTTACCTGCCAGTCAGCAGGACCATTAGACCACAGAGCTTTCATCCTGGTTTAAACTATTCTGAATCTCTTCCTCTCTTCCTCTGCCTTTTCTTCCTTCCTTCATTCACTCAGGCTCCATGGAGGTGGTTCTGGTAAGGATGAGTCGGTTCTTTAACACAGAGAACAACACTGTCTTCTTTGATGGGAAATATGCTGGAAGTGAAGTATTCAAGTCTTTGGGTGAGTATTTCTCTACATGTGGATTCTACCTAAAGTACACAGGCTATACTCAGAGCATTTGTAAAATTAGAACAATAAATAGATTAGGTCTGAAGCCTGTTAACCAATTAATCAATTAGACGATCAAAAGAAATTTAACCACTGATAATGTTGTTAATTTATTCATTGGAAATACATTTATTATCATTATATAAGCACAGCAAAATTACATAAAATGGCTAAATTTTTGCTGCTTGAAGGTTCTTAAAATGTGATTTGCTACTTTTCTCTGTTTCATGTTGTTATAATGGATTTTTCTTTTTTTCTCTTTTTTTAGACTGATGTTTTTCAGTTTAAAAAAAAGTTTTAAAAAAAAGGAAAAATATTCAGCATATTAACCAATAACAAAAGTAAGTGTTGAAACACTAAAATAAATTTGATGACTTATCAGTGTTCTGTGGTTTCTTCCTGCAGCTTGTGGTGATTTTATTGCAGCAGTGTTTGACTTTGCTCACGGTATGTGTGCTCTAAAGCTCACAGAGCAGCAGATTGCTCTGTTCAGTGCTCTGGTACTAATTAATTCAGGTAAGCCCAACTCAACTCCTGTGTCTTGTGTTACATTTTATTCCTCATTTTAACAACATTAAAAGTTTAAAAGCAGAGGGTGAAAGGTCATTCATTTATTCATTTACACAAAGTTAGTCTATCTGCCCCCTAGTGGCTGTTAAGAGGCATGGTTATATCCACAAGCCAGTGGCAAAAAGAAGAGGTAGTCCTATATTGAATTTTGCTGGTTGAAATGTTACTTAGATAAATACTTGGAAGCTTGCAAAAGTCAATGTGCAGATTATCTCTGTTCTGTCCAATGATGTTGTCCTGCACCTGATCCCAAATTGGTGTGGCTATTCATTGAAACAGGACCATTCACATTGATCAGGGTGTTCAGTTTGCCCTTCTATAAAAATCTTGTTATTCTTATTTTTCTATCTTCTTCTACAGATCGGCCATGCCTGGAAGATCGAGGCAAGGTTCAGAGGGTGCAGAGAGGCGTGGAGTTAGGCCTCACACACATTATAAACCAAGACAACCAAGAAAGTCTCCTGCGCAAGGTACTCTTACTAGAAAGCAGGTACTTTCTATTTAGCCATCCGAATTGTTTACAAGGTGATTAAAAGGCAANCTCTTACTAGAAAGCAGGTACTTTCTATTTAGCCATCCGAATTGTTTACAAGGTGATTAAAAGGCAAGTAAATTTATGATGATGATCTATATGCATGTGCATACATTCCTAAACATAGAGATTTAAATATGCTTGGGGTCCTCTCTGCAGCTGTACCAGAGGATGGCAGCTTTACGGTCGCTGTGCAGTCTTCACATGGAGAAGCTGCGCTGGTTCAGTCAGCGTTACCCGCTCACTGTTCACTCCCTGTTTCCTCCACTGTACAAGGAGCTGTTCGCCTCGGAGGCAGAGCTTCTCCCTGCGACTCCTCTCTGATCATCTACTATAACATGCAAAGACAAAAGTCCCACATACATACACACATATAACACATTTGTTTAAGTCTCATTGCTTGTTGAAAGAATCTATTTTTCTAATATTAGAGATAAATGAGAAAAGCACAGAAGATCTAGTCTATTAAGTATTATTCTAGGTGAGCTTTTTTTTTTGTAGATTATGTCAAACATAAATTTAAGTATTTTCATAGCTTGAAGCTGTTTTGATCGTTCCAATGATACATGCATATTGTTTATCTTTAATCATTCTGTCTGAGAACCAGGTTTTGTGTTAACATGATTCATTTCCTCTCAGGATGTGCTGTTATGACTGTGTCCAGTTATTTGTGTGTCAGTCTATTCTAGAGAAATGTTTCTCCTCAGGTTGTTGTTATCAAGGTTTGAATAATAAATTCTACAGAACAGCAGTACCTCTAAAATGTAAAGCTTTATGTTTGAACAATTTTTATATCTCAACATTGTTGGGCTTTGAGAACATGTTGCATTAAATATAGAAATAATATCTGGTTGAAAATGTGTGGATATAAATCATTTTCTTTGCGTGTGAACTGTTCCTTTTTCAGATTAACTGTTTGTGTTTTTCTTTCTCCAAATATCTTTAATAAAAAGCAAAAGAGGAATTGAGAAAAGATTCCAGCATCACACACAGGACACATCTGTGTTCATGGAAGAGCTGAGACTATAAATAAGATTCTGAACTACTGACTCTGTTGAAAGTTGTCATCAGTTTTGGAACAATGAAAGCTGCACACCAGTTTTAAGGAAGTGAAAAAAAAATTGGTACATAAAAATGTGGTAAGGATGAAGTTAATCTGTTGGCAATCAGGAGCCACACAATGAACCACTACAATGAACATGAATGTTAACCTAAGACAAATCTAGAAAAGCTTTAGTGATGAGAGATAGTGTTAGGCATGCTATCAGCCCTGCTCTGTTAATGCTGGCTTCGTTAAAGCTACTGCAGTTTTGAATGTTACAGTTTAACAGCAGGAAAGAACTGTTAAATTCTTACACAACTAACTGCAGGCCTCTTCATCCAGAGAGCTGAAGTGAGAGAGGATGCACTGGAGCCCTCTGAGGCCTGTATGTGGTTGCCATCCTGCGTTGGACAAACACTTCTGTACAGTTTGTAGACCCCCATCACTCATCACCACCATCCATAAACTTTAATTCTAATACCTTCTGTGGGCATATGATGGTAAAGAGTTCAGGGACAGTAGAAGGCAAATTGAATAACTTTTAGTTTATAATCAATTAATTTAAGCAAAGGCTTGAAAGCTGTCTGCTGTGAGTACAAAGAGCCTGGTGGACAGTCTCTGATAGTTTACCATATGAGATATAAACTCATATGTGTTGTATTTAGCTTGATTGCAGAACTGTTGCAGATGAATGAGTCATGGTGTAAAACTTCCTTCCCTCCCTCCATGTTCTCCTCACTCCACCTCAGGAAGACATAAAAACTCTGCTTGTTTATTTCAGACTGACACAGACACCTCCCTGCAGGCACACAAATCGACAACTTTCAGTCAGCAATGGTGTGACGGGTGTGGTTTGGACCCAAGTGCAGCACACAGTACACAACACGGACAGTTTAAGTTCTTTTATTGAGTCCACACAGAAGCAGGCAGATCAACAGGCAGGACAAAGCACTCACACAGAGACTGACAGACGAGGAACCCAGATGCAGGGACAGGTATCGGAGTCGGGGACAGAAGGCTGAGGTGATTACCAGGGGAACGACGAGCAGGTTAGTCCAAGACAGGCAGGTTCGGTAACAGAATGTCAGTCCACAGAAAAACGCTGGAATGTCTTGCATCAGGGATAGCAGAGAACAATCTAGCAAAGGGTGAGTGTGAGACTGGGGTTTAAATCCATGCTTAATAGGTAACAACTGGAGACAGCGTCCGAACCTGAAATGAATCAGGCTGATGAATGGAGGTGAGGAACAGAAGACCAGGCGGGCAGAAATGGCAGGTGAGTGGCTGACCAGACATGCAGAACTGTGACAGAAACCCCCCCCCCCAAGGGACGGCTCCCGACGTCCCTAAAAGTCCAACAGAGCTAGTACTCCTCAGATAGGTCCGCCGGCCCACCACCATCCAGGCGAGAGGAGAAGACTCGGGCGGTCGGCCCAGGTGCTGGAAGCCGGGCGGAGTAGAAGACTCGGGCGGACGGCCCCGACGCTGGAAGCCGGGTGGAGCAGAAGACTCAGGTGGTCGGCCCAGGCGCTGGAAACCCAGTTGAGCAGCAGGTGGCTGACCTGGGCAGATAGGCTCAATGTTCATGGTACCATGCAGTAAACTAGACAGGACAGTCGACTCCAAAGGCTGGTCAAGGCTCAGGAACCTGGGCTGGACTGGCAGCTCTGATGATCGCTCAGAGCCCAAGATATCAGGCGGCTCTGACAGAGGACTGGAGCAAAGGAACTCGGGCGGC
>VXCM01000061.1:79667-167901 GCA_014773175.1 Lucifuga dentata | reverse complement strand
AGAACAATCTGGCAAAGGGTGAGTGTGAGACTGGGGTTTAAATCCATGCTTAATTGGTAACAATTGGCGACTGCGTCCGAACCTGAAATGAATCAGGCTGATGAATGGAGGTGAGGAACAGAAGACCAGGCAGGCAGAAATGGCAGGTGAGTAGCTGAGGACCAGGCATGCAGAAATGGCAGGTGAGTGGCTGACCAGACATGCAGAACTGTGACAAATGGGCTTGTGTACAGCTCTCCTCTCTGCAGCCATATTTGTCCTGATTTCCCTGAGCTCAACCTCCAAAGGTTGGTGTTAAATTTCTCCTTTGTTGTTGATATATCAGTTGCTTTAATCAGTGTTATGAATCTGACTATTATTATATAAGAAAGACATATCTCTGTTATTATAAAACTGTAAAAAAAAAGAAAAGAAAAAAAATAATTGTGCACTAACAATAACATCAATCAAAATGATACTGTGCTTAAATAAATAATTAAATAAATAAATAAAAGCCAAATTAATTAACAAAACCAACTAACATACAGTACTTGGTATACATATTTGCAATGCACAATTAAAAATACGACTTAATATTTTTTTAATGAAAACTCAATTTTCTGTTTAAAATTTCTTTTATGTATGAAATTTTTCATAAATTTGTCTTGAATTTTCTCTTTGTGTACAAATTTTCAGATAAACATCTCATTGAGCAAAGTGTGAGTAAATTCAAAGACATCCTGCAGAAAATACAAGGTGTGTGTGTGTGTGTGTGTGTGTGTGTGTGTGTTTGTGTGTGGGGAAAGTATATTAAATATAAATATATACTAAATGCTATATATGATCTTAATTACCTGTACTCTGAGTGCATATACTTAAGTACTGTATTTCAGTACAATTTTGAGGTACTTGCACTTTACTTAAATATTCTTATTTAGTTCAAGTTTCACTTCTACTTTACAGACAAAGATTTGTCTTGTACATTTTACACATTATCTCAAGGGTTTTAGAAAGGGAAAGGGCTCATAGAAGTACAGAGTATGTAATCTCTCAACAGACATGAAAGCATGAACATAACTAATTGCTGGAGTTAAAGCCACTGTACCTCCATAATATTGTTCAAAAAATTTTATTTCATTACAGAATGTATTCACAATTCATGAAGTCACACACTGATTGCAAAATCATGATATCTTTTGTTCATACTGGCCCAAGATCTTTTTTTTTCTATTTCTCTTTCCCTTGTCCTTCTTCTATCATTTTCTTGTCTTCCTCCACCATATCTTGTCCAGTAAAACAGAGAAGTTATGAAGAAAACATATGAAAATTACTGTATGGTAACAGCATGTGTTTCAATTAGTGGACTCCAGTGAAGTCAACCCAGCCATGACTGAGACTGATGTTAATGCAGACCTGGATATATCTGTGGAACCTACAAGATGTGCATGTCTTTTTCCCTCTTTTAATTTGAGTTTTCATTTGTCTATAAACCATATAACAGAAATATTTATACTCTTCTCTTTAAGATTACCCAACAGTTGAGCCTGATTCTGCTGAGCATTCTATTACTCCAAGCTATAACATTCAGTTTCCCCTGGGCCGACCATCCTCGACCAACCTCCAAGCCATCTGTCTCTATGGAGACTGTCGTCCTCGCTACCCAGACTCTTACTTCCCTGCATCTAGTTTTGGTGCGATGAAGCGCAGAGCTGCAGCTGTCAATAATGCAGAGTCCTGGTTTGACGTATGCTGCAAAGGGAACCAAACTTGAGAGCAGGAAGTGACACTGTGCTGTGCCACACAGGCAGTACGTTGTGATAACATTTTTTACTCTGTGTTAACACTGATTTCCTTAATCATCTAAATCTACTTCTGTTTCATTCATTTTTTTTTCCTTTTTATGGATTCTTCTCATCAGTCTAAACTCACTTACACTCTCAACCAGCAATACAACATGATGAAAAATAGCACAATATACCATAATGCAAGATACAGCTAAAATATAACACTAAATCATTGTCAAGAATTTAATTTCACTGTAAATCACAAGATGACTTATCAGCTTAACTCCTTATGTTAAAGTAACAAGACGTCATATTACTGGTAACCTTTACAACTTTATATTCATTTAACATGGAATTCTGATTTCAAGTATGACACCATAGGGCCATAATTGTAACACAAATAAAATATAGAGGGAAACATTCTTCAGATTATAGTACTATTTGCTATTTGCATTCTTTAAACAGAGTTGAAGTCTTAGAGCGCTTCCAGTCGATATCTTTAAGACTAATGTATGCAGTCCAGGCCTTGGCATTAGTTCCTATCAGTGGAGCTGTATAAGAAAAAAACAATAACCTTTTTCCAAATTCTTCAGTAAAAACATTTCATCATCTTTGTTTTTCAGTTTTGGTTACTTGTGTTTGTTAAGGTGCTCTACATACAGTAACTGTGCTTTACGGCCTGAGGTATAGAATAATGTCATTATCTAAATTTTAATTCACACACTACACTGTCTGTGTTGTCTTTCCACTGCAGTGGGAGCTTGCAGTCAACTCCTTCTGTGAGGAAGATGCATCAATAAAAGATCGTGTCTACCACTGCTGCAAACTAGTGGGAAATGAAACCCTAGACTGTTTCCAAAAAGATGCTCCAAACCCAAACTACGATCCCACACAGGAAGTCCCACTGCCACCACTTCCCTCTGCAGTCCCCTTTAACTTTGACAACAGCACTTGCCAAGGGTAAGGGTGGAAATGAAGAAGCAGTGCACAAAAAAATATTGATCTTGATAATCAAGTCTCGCTGAACTAGCATAAATAAGTTTCAATTATATTCAAAAGACACTATATTCAAGTGTGTAATGATATTGATTCTGCTTTCCTCTCAGCAGTTCAGATACTGAATGAAATGACAACAGATGGCAAGAAGATTGTCGCATTTATACTTTTATACAACATAGAAATCAGTTTTTATAGATTTAATTATGCTGTGCAATTTGCTACTGTATCATCATACCTTCAGACAAAAAAAGAAAAAAAAAGAAAGAGATAAAGAAATTAGGACCACAATTAATTGCTATTGATTCTGAGGTGCCAAGAGCTGAAGGTGACATCTTAAACCTATATATATTAAAATTTCAATGATTTAAATCAAGTTGGGATCAGCACGTTTGGCATGTTTTACATGACAAGACCTGATACATGATATGAATAAAACTAATCAGTTCCTTATTGTTAAAATAGTTGTTGATTAATTGTCTGACGGTCATAAATGTTTTACTTGATTATTTGATTTAGCATTTATTGATTGATTGTTTTTTTAAATAAAATATATTTGATTATTCCAAGGATGCAGGCCACTGTTTTTATTTTGCAGTGTTACGCCTGGGTATGAGGTCAGTGTGTGATTCAGTTCCTCTCAGGATGCGTTATTATGATTCTGTGCAGCTACACTGTGTGTCAGTCTATTGTAGACAAATGAGATTATACTGCTGAGATATATAATCGAACATTTTCAGGCTTTTAATAAACTTTTGAACCCATGATACCAAGCAGAAGTAGGGTTTTTGTCTATTTGTTAACAAGCAGTTTATCACAATCAATTTTGTAAGAATGAAACAGACTGCTATCATGATAATAAAATTTTAATGACCTCAACAACAAGCATGTTATTCATTGCACTCATAGCACAGAAGTGGTGTACATGATTTTATAAACTTCAAGGATGTTTACTGAAGAAGAAACAGTCAAAATTCCTGCATCATACAGCAGTGCAGCTGCAACACTTAAGAAAAGGTGAGTCACTGTGGGAATGTGGAAGCTACTGTGGAAAGTTCACCAGTTTTGGCACAAAGAAACTTGTAAATCATAACTGGAGGATGTGAATAAAATTGCTCCATAAATTATGATGAAGACTGCTAATCAAAGGGAAAAAAACACATTCTCTCTGTACTCTCACTCTCATGCACATAGTTTGATCAGAAACAGTTTTCAAAAGTCTTACAGTAATAACAAGACAAAATAGCTAAAACTAACTGTCACAATGTCCACACGTAACTTCTTCATCCAAAGACCTAAAGTGAGAGTGGATGCACAGGGCCCCTCTGAGGCCTGGACGTGTTTGCCATCCTGTGCTCTTTGACCTGTCTGCAGGGAATGTCTAGCCAAGACAAACACACTTCTGTATCATTTCATCACCACCACTAACCACCACCATCCATAAACTTCGATTCTAATACCTGCTGCTTCACCTGCAGGTGAAGAGTTCTGTGCAAAACAAACAGGATAATCCATTTAATTTAAGAAAAGGCCTTGAAAACTAGCCATCTTTGCAGTGACTTTCTCCAAACTCAGAATAAAATAACCAGCAGTTATTACACGACTGGATCTTTCTGTTGTATGATTAGAACTCCTCAATGATGTTGTAATGTTTAATTTGTGACACCATGGGTTTTTTTTGTTTTTTTTTTGTTTCACACTCCATTTGTCACTTCTCGCTCATATGTGTTTCATGTGTAGTCTCCAGTGGGAATCGATCTGACACTGTTTAATCTATGTTTGACTCCAAAGTCCGTGTATTATTCCACTTGGCATCTTCAGCGCTGGTGAGAACGCCTCACCAAACTGAAGGACAAATCTGCAGAAAGCTCACCTAAAATAAATAAATTGTCACACCTCAAATTTTGATACAAATATCTGTTACATTTTGCTATTGGCCTATTCACCAAAGCTGAACTTGACACAATGTTTTTTCTGCAAATGAACTTTGCCTGCTAGAGTGGATCTGACAATTGTTATGACTCCACTGAAACAAACTAAATTCAGTGCAAAATGTTGCTGTCATAAATGTATATAAGAATGTGCTGTAATATTTTTCTAGAAAGCATGGATAAATGTAGTCTTGCCTAGGGCACCAAAGGACCCAGGACTGTATCTACTAAGAACATTAGTCTATCAATCTATCCATCTGATTCTTGGTCTGCCCCGTGGTCCAACAACGTTGGACGCGCCTGAAATACCTCCCCAAGAAGGCATCCAGGAATCCTACAGTTGGATCACAATTTAGCTACAACTGCTAGTCCCTGAGTCCAGTTGTTAAGTAATTGCTCCCAAATAACAGAAGAACAAGTAAAGAGTTATTTACTGAACAAACAGCCTGAACTTAAAAGTAGATTCAAGTAAAATCGTGTCTACACATGCTACCAGACAGAGATGACAGGGGATGTTCCCGGCTGCAGCAGCAGGATTGGAGCGGATGAGTGAGTCACGGTGAAAAACTTCCTTCCCTCCCTCATCTCTCACTCCGCCTCACAAACACATAAAACAGTTAGTCAGGGCTCCGTGACTGCGCTCAGTGCGTGTTTTCCCGGCGGCCTGTGCACTTTCTGGTAGGACAAACCGTTCAACACCCATACACACATCTACAGCATTTAGCAGCAATGGGCTGGTCTGTGGCTCTTCTCGCTGCAGCTGCATTTGTCCTGATTTCCTTGAGCTCAGCCTCCGAAGGTTAGTGTTGATTTTGTTAATTTCCTCCTTTTTTGTAGTAGAAATAATTTTGGGGGGCGTTGAACTGGCTCCGTTTTGTCCGTAACAGAGTTTAAAGCATTTTAAAGCGTGTGTTGTGGGGGGAGCGTTGTTGTCTGTCATTATTATTTATAAATTAAAGAAGAACGCGTTGCTTCTCTCTCTCTCTCTCTGTGTTCAAATTTCCAGATGAACGGCTCCTTGAGCAACGTGAGGTCACCTTTGACATTCACAAGATCTTACAAGGTGTGTGTGTGTGTGTGTGTGTGTGTGTGTGTGAGAGAGAGAGAGAGAGAGAGAGAGAGAGAGAGAGTTCTACTTTTAAGGTATCGTTTGAGGACCGGTTTTCCTTTAAGTGCCTTAAAGATATCCCTGTACTATAATTAATACAATATGTACAGAAGACAGAACTACTGCACTTTTCCTCAACTTCATTTATCTGAGGACTGTTATAAGTTAAATGTAACATAAAACAGACTCATCAAATGTTGCTGTGTCTCAGCCTTATTTTGAATGCAGGACTTTTACTCTTTTGCAAAGAACAAAACACTCCATGTGTTTTATTTGGTGGTATTAGTACTTTTACATGAGACCTTCACATTGAAAACATTTTTGTGAAGTGTGGGTATTTTGGCTCAAGTTGATTTTTTTTTTTTTTTTTTTTTTTTTTTTAAGTTTGGGAAATGTGTCTGCATGTTTATTATTGTTGTCTTATGCTATGAAGACACTTTTTTGTTAAACCCCTGATTAAAAAAAAATTAAAAAAATCCCATGTCCTTTCAGAGATGCAGCAATCAGAGCTGACAGGGAATGTTCCCATGCAGGAAGAATTGGACTGGAAAGAACTCTTCAAACCCATTGGTAGTGTTTTCTAGTGTCTTTTTTTTTTTTNTTTTTTTTTTTTCTTTTTTTTTGTCAATGCCTTTGTTTTGGCCAACATGTCTTAAATTGATGTACATTTACACATGAAATCTTTGTCACCGTGGATCTAGATTTGTTCACGTGATTTACTGTACGTTTCTCTGACTGGTAATGAGTCATGAAAGCATAGGAATCCTATCCATCTTCAGAACTCTGCTCACATTGTTTTATCAGTAGAGCAAGCGGCACTGCTGACTCCACGTCCACTGAGTGCTGATGAACTCAAAGCGCTTAATGAGAGAGGTAAGCTGGTGATCTTATTTGATGGTGGTATTTGATGTGGTTTATGGTCTTTGCTCAGTGGAGCCATATACTGATTGAAAAACCAAAAATTATATGTTTGGTTCAAATTACCCCAGGACATTTTTTTTTCTACTTCATTTTCTCTGTCTTGTTACTCATTTTCTTGTCTTCCTCCACCATATCCTGTCCAGTATAACAGAAATACTATAAACAACTTGTGCTGCCGTCTTGGCCAGATCACTCTTGGAAAAGAGATTTTGAATCTCATTGAGTTTTATCTGGTTAAATAATGGTTAAATAAAATAAAATAAAATATACTTTATTATGCTATACTGTATAATAACACTGCCTGTACTCCATTAGGGGTCCATTGCAGCTAAGCCATCTATGTCCCAGGTTGATATTTCTGCAGGACTTGGACACAGCCTGGCTAGAGGACATGCACATCTTTTTCTCTCTTTTAATGTGAGTTTTAATTCATCTGTAAATTTATCAAACAACAGTATGATTCTGGCCCTTCCTTCTAAGGTCCCACAATGTTTGGGCCTCGCTCTGCTGGTTATCCTCCTGCTCTGGACTATCCCGTACAGTTTCCCCCAGGCCGGCCATCCTTGATCAACCTCCAAGCCATTTGTCTCTATGGAGACCGTCGCCCTCGCTACTCAAAGTCTTACTTCCCTGCGTCTGGTTTTGGTGCACTGAAGCGCAGAGCTGCAGCTGTCAATAATGCAGAATCCTGGTTTGACATATGCTGCAAAGGGAACCAGACTTGGGAGGAGGAAGTGACACTGTGCTGTGCCACACAAGTGGTAAGTTGTGGTAACGTTTATCGCTGATTCAGCTATTTTTTTTTACTCTGTGTAACATTGATTTCTTGTATGTTGTAAATCTACTTCTGTTGTGTTTAATTTTTTCCTCTTTAACAATAGATTCTTCTCGTCAGTCTGAATTTATTTTCACTCTCAACCAGCAATAGCAGGAAGAAGAAAAGCACAATATACAGTACAATGCACTGTAGAGCTAAAATATCACGCTAAATCATTGACAAGAATTTAATTTCAGGGTAAATAGTGCAACATGTTATCATCTTAAGCCCTTATATCAAGAAGAAACAGGTTTTTCTAATGGACCTCATATTATTGGTAGCCTTTACAACTTTATATTATTTTCAACATTAAAGGACCATACCATCATATTTCAGCTTTCCTGATATTTTGCAAAATCTCTTAATTTTTCAAAATCAAATATTAAAGTGATACACCCACTTTAAAAATTGATGTTTCACCTGCTAATAGTTACACAAAATTATGAAGTCATGGTCGTTAAAAATTTCCAGTAAACACAGGTCTTCTTTTGGGACCATATTCCCCGGTGGAGACATACATTCACTCTGCACTTTTTATTGCACTTAAATGCTAAACTTACAAAACTTCAAAAAAACCTGAATATACGTCTTGTTCACGATAATGGATTACTCATCCCAAGAGCGTTTCAAGTATCAACAAGTTGATTTTAAAAGTGTGCCAGAATTAACTGAAACCAATGGCAGTCTGGAAGGTAGGAATTTTTTTTTTTTTTTTTAACTCACCATTCCACTAGTATGCTTTGGGAAATGATTATCAGTAATGTTAGTAACATGTATGAAAATTTAATATATTAGGCTCAAACATGCAAAATGGATGGTATGGTCCTTTAAATTCTGATTCCGCGTATGATACCATTGTACCATACTTGGAATTATTTTTGTATTAACCCAAAAATAAAATACAGAAGGACACATTCTTCAGATTGCAGTGGTCTCAGTATTTACATTCTTTAAACAGAGTTAAAGGCCTAAGGCGCTTCCAGTCTCTAAGACCATTATATGCAATCCAGGCAGACATAACAGACAGGCCTTGGCATGAACGCCTATCAGTGAAGCTGTGCAAGGGCAAGAAACATCCTTGTTCTAAATTCCAAAGTGAAAACTTCTCTGAACACTTTCTTAATGTGTTTGTTTTTCTTTATTTTTTCCATTTTTGGTTACTTGTGTGTGTTGAGATGCTCTGCTTTAATGTGGGTGCTTCTCTCGCTCAGAATATGACTTGGGGCATGCTGACTTAATGTTAGTAGCTAAAGGTTTAATTCACACACTACTCTGTCTGTGTTGTCTTTCCACTGTAGTGGGAGCTTGCAGTCAACTCTTTCTGTCAGGAAGATTCATCAGTAAAAGATCGTATCTACCACTGCTGCAGACTAACAGTGGGAAATAAAAGGCTAGACTGCTTCCAGAAAGATGCTCCAAACCCAAACTACGAGCCAACAGAGGAGGTCCCACTGCCACCACTTCCCTCTGCAGTCCCCTTTAACTTTGACAACAGCACTTGCCAAGAGTAAGGGTGGAAATGAAGAAGCAGTGCACAAAAAAATATTGATCTTGACAATCAAGTCTCTCTGAACTAGCATAAATAAGTTCCAATTATATTCAAAATCTACTATATTCAAGTGTATAATGATACTGATTCTGCATTCCTTTCAGCAGTTCAGATACTGAATGAAATGTTGACAACAGAGCATTTGCCGGAGGTATATTGGGAAATGGAGGAAAAAGTGCAGAACTTAATACATTCAACTATAATGATGCTGACTCTGCATTCCTCTCGAGCCCTCTCAGCAGTTCAAACACTGAATGAACTTAATGCCTTATTGAAATTGATGTTTATTAACTGTTTGTCAGTTGTGTACTTGGTTAATTGATTACTTGTTTCTTAACTCTTGTCTTCTTGTCCTTACAGTACAGCATCGAGCAGAGGAAAGAAGCAGAAGAAACCACTCCCCTCTCCTCCTCAAAATGTTGACATCAGCTTTCCTCCTGGACGACCTACAGCAGCTGACATTGAGTCACTATGTCGCTACCGCAAGCTTCGCCCTCACTATAACCTCAAGTGCCTGCCACATAAAGGCTATGGCTGGTTGGCTCGTCAATCAAAGACCATTAATCGTGTAGAAAAGGGATTCAAACAATGTTGCAAAAGGAAACAGGACGTGCTTGCCTGTGCAGATGGGAAGGTATAGCAAGAACCAGGAATCTGTAAAGTTATCTAATGAGAAATCACAGTTAATTTTCTATTATTATATTCGTTTTCCTTTTGTGTATTAGTGGTGTGAGGAGATGAACAGGTTCTGCAGGGAGGACAAGGGGGCAAGGATGAATTTCCCTTGTTGTGAGAAGGCTAAGGATAATGAGAGATATGACTGTTTCCAAGCCCGTGCTCCCCATCCAAGTTATGATTTGGAGCCATCAGCAGGCACTTCTGCTGCTGCTCATGAGCTCTCACTTGACAGAGTCTGTGCAACTCACAAGATCATCAGGAAAAAGTAAGAAAGCTCTTTCTACATCTCTCTGCGGACCTTATTGTTTATCTGTCTCCTTTTTTCCCCCCTCTCCTTCCTTAAGTTTTTCTCTTTGTTTCACATATGCTGAGGTGGGAAATTACTTTACACTTCAACTTTATTTGTTGTTTTTGCTCTTTTTTTAAATCCCTTGAATTAGTTTAATCTTCCTCCTGTTACGGATAATGAATCAATCTCTAGAGGCCTAATATACTGCTATAATTCAATTGTATTTTGAAATATGATGTCACAGTTTACCTTTTTTTTTTTTTTTTNCTTTTTTTTTTTTTTTTTGATTAGCAGAGTTGTTAATCTAAAGCCATCTACATAATGTTCACCAAGAAGGCAAAGATAACAATGCTGTATGCTTTATTTTCAGGTTCCCTGTTGGCATTCCTCTGCAAAGTTTTGTGAATCAGTGCTGCCCCCTGTCTGAAGACCAGCAGACTTCATGTATAAAGGACAAGGTGAGTAAAAAGGCAGTGTCTCTGAAAAAAAAAATGCTGACTGAAAACATTTTATAAAGGGAACATTGTAAATATAATAATGAAGGTGATTAATTGAAATTATTGAACACTTACACGGCTGTGTATGTTATCTAACGTCAGTACTGAAGATATGAATTTCATGATGGTATATGTTGTTTTGTATTTTGTATGTAAGAAATGAAAAGAAAAACTTTAAAAAAAAACAACTAAAACTCTCTTTGTTAAACCAGCTTGTGAAAATGTCAGGGAACCTTTGCCCTACAAGGAACCATTCTTCCCCAGCTCTTCGCCGATGTTGCCGCATGTCAGCTGAAGAGGTTTCACAGTGTCTCTCCAAAATACTCATGGATGCCATTTCCAAGGCTACTAATGTCTCACCCCAGAAGAAGAAAAAGTGCCCTCTCTCCTAAACTCATGTGACCTTTTCCTGTTGACTGTAATAGTACTGGGTCAGTCAGGGGTATACACATTTGTAGTAGAGGTTGCCTCCAGTTACTGAAAGAAACAGCTTTTCCTGAACAAATTTCACATAACAATATTAAAGGTAAATATATATTCATACTGTGGGAGTGGGGATTGCTTCATTTACAGCCACTGTAATTGGAAGTCCTCTGAGAGCACAACAGCACATTTCTATTACAACAAGAGTGATTATTTAGTGCTTAGTTTCAAAGTCAGATGTCACTGTACCACTAATCTTTATAGGCTGCTCTTTACATATCTGACTATTATTGTCGCCATTTCTTAACTTCTTTGGAGCTGCAAGACCAGTTCTTTTTTTTTTTAATGAATTGATTGTTAAGATCTTATCTTTCATAGTTATAAAAAAAAAAACATTTTCAAAATATAACTTGTGTGGTTTATGTGGTTTGTATGAAAGGTCTAAACAGCATTTACAGTCAGAGCAATTATTAGGCAGAGCTGGGTCAGTGTGATAAATAATGAGACAGGGTGGAGATCACCTATCATGTATATCAAAAATAGAATTGTACCTTACTATTAAGGAGACCTTTATAACTAGATTGCGGAGCCAATTATGAACAGACCTGTTGTTTTTTTTGCTTTTTTTTTGTGATAAGAAAGTTACATTCATGTGAACATTTATGTGTATTTTTCTCTCCCAGTGTAGGGGGAGAAAAACAAAACCAAACAAAAACCTTAAGAGCAAAATAATTACAATATGTCTTTGCAAGTTTCATTTTAAAAAAATTAATACTGAAATATAATTTATGAGCAGATTGTTGCTGTGTTGTCATATTGTACGTATATGATTTACTGTTTAAGTGTAGTGTTATTATTTAACAGAGCTGAGCTAACTTGTTCCACTGTGGACCACTAGGGGGCTTGTGGTGCTGAGTCAAAACAGGAGTGTCAGTGTTACAGTTTAACTGGACTTCCAGATTAACTGGTGATATCCGCGTGCGTGAACCAGATGTTTCGTAGGCGTGGTGTATGAGGACCCATGTAGCTAACCAGGAAGTGAAAATGCAGCTCTTTTTGTTAAGTGCCTTGTTTTTTTTGTTTTTTTTTTCAACGTCCACTCTGTGTACTTTTGCCCATTTTAATAATTTCTTTTCTTTGCTAGTTTTCAGATAAGCAGCACTGGTCAGCATCCCGGATCAAACATCAGACTAACAAGAATATTTGACAAAATATACGATTCACAACTGCAACAAATGCTTTTTTGACATAGGCAGTAGGCAATGTTGTGAACAGGCATTGCTATAGAAGCCTAATCTGTTATTCACTGCGTCGGGGTCCTCGCTATTTTAGCGTCCTGATCTCCATTGCAACAGCAGCCTCACGCACGCGGATATCACCAGTTAATTCAACACAAGTTAAACAATCAAACCATAATGGCGACTGCTGGAACGACAGACTCGGGATCGACAGCTCCGACAGGTAGATAGCAGATACGTTTAATGCCTTATTATCGGTTTGGAATGAACATACAAACAGATCCCTGTAAGAAGATGTGAAAATGGTGTGATCAGTTCGCTGTGGTTTTGCCATGGCCCTGTTAGGCACTTTAGCTTCCTAGCTTCGGTGCTTTCAATCTAGCGTTATCAAGTTACCATAGCGATTGCTAGCTTGTTTAGCTGGTTAGTTATTAACCCTGAGCGGGTATAATTAACCTCACCAGTTAGCTTTAAACAAATGAGCGCATGCTATATTGAACTAGCGTTATCTGCTAATATAGCATTAGCTATATAAATGAATAATCCCCGGATCAACAAAGCGGTGCATTTGCTTATCAAACCGGTAATTTCGTTCGTGTTAGTTGGCGGTGGAGTGGTGGTGAGTTAACGCTGTTGAAAGTGTCCGGTGAAAGGATGTGGTAAACACCGTCTTTTTATTCACTAAATGGTGTTTCTGTTCCACGAATGTCCAAAGCTAACGGCAGCTACAAGCTTTCAACCCTCATCTTCCTCAGTCTTTTTCTAACCAGCTTAGTGATAAAGTGAAGCATTTTCATTCAACCACTGTCAGCTGTTTTCCTAAATTTCACGGATGATGTGATGTACAAATCAGAAGTAATATAATTTTATTGATCTAATATTCTTTTAGCAAGTGACTTAGTTAATCAGCAGACTTAACTCCCTTATCCGCCTGTTCAGCTGATGAAAACTTGATTTCTCCCAAACCTCAGGCTCATGCAGAATTTAGTGCAGAACGTTGCATTTTGTTTATCCATTAAGTTGTGACTATAACCCTTTGTAGCTACTCAGTGTGAATCAGTGAAAAATAGGAGCACGAAAGTTGCCTTGTGGCTCCCACATGGCCGAGGCTACACAAATGTAAGATACAGCTTTCTTTCAATACAAACACTCAGCCACTTAAGTGACAGCATAACGTGCTTTGCTTAATCGCTCTTGGCCTTGTTTCAGAATTGGGTCAAGAACGATTGTCTTCCATCCATCCATTTTCTAAACCCGTTTGTCCTGTTGATAGAAGGATTGTCTTTATTTTCCCTAATAGACAGAATATGATGAGTGTGCATGTCCCATATATCTGTCTTGTTTAGTACACATCGAAGAATAGTTGTTGTGAGGCCTGTCACTGACAACCTTAAAGTCATTGTTAAGTGATTAAATGTAACAAATTCCTACCCCAGATCTGCTGCACACGGTATCTTATTATCTGGTGACAAAAATTTTGGAGAAAACAAAAAAAACAAAAAACAAAAAACGACAATGGTATGAAATGTATTTTGCTTTATTTCTGTCCAGTTATTCAGTGATTTAGTTTATTCACTGGAACTTGCCTACAAAGTGAAGCCATATATTGTAGGTTCACCATTTCCTGCTCCACAGATATTAGGACTCAGTTCTGGAGGAGAGCATTTCAGAGAGGTACCAGCATGGTGTGTGTGTGTGTTTTTATTTATTTATTTTTATTTTATTTTATTTTTTATTTTTTTTTTTGAGTGTATGTGTTAGCAGAAACTGCATGAGTGTGATGTTACGGTGTGTTGTTTTACATAATGAGAGAGAATCTGAGTCTGCCAACATTCACGCTAATTGTTTCATGATGGATTGCAGTGTGACCCTGCTAACTTAGAGAGGATGCATGACAGTGATGCAGCAATTCAGCCATAATTTCGGCTAATGGTCTTGTCTGCAGCGGGTGTGAATTCTGTGTTTTTGATTGAATGGGCAGAGCTAAATTTTCACACGCAGGATTGTCACTACAGGTGTATAGCCTTTTGAAAATCCTTGTGTATGTATTGACCTGTGGCTCTGCAGTGCTGAAATCGATGTTGCCATTGGTTACAGGCTAGATATGGTTGTGAAGTGGGTGAGATAGTAGGTTTAAACAGCAAGTTTATATAAAGACACAAGAAGTTAATGTAGGATTTTCATCTTATTGCTATTTTCTGCCTTTCTCACTAAAAAGCCCGTGTGCTATTTTCATGATGATGACATACACCTTCATCACGTATCTCCCTTTCATCTACCCTCATCAGCTGAGGTTGCTGAATGCTTTAATGTGGCAAATAATATCGACATAAAATTATCAGAAGGAGTCAGAAGGGTAAAAGGAATGTTACTGTGAGACATAATGGTTGGCTGTTACAGAAGAGGCTGGACTTAAAATGTAATATTTTGCTAGACAGGAGGTGGTAAATGTGGGCATATATCCATAGGGACCAGACAAATCTGGAGCAGCCAGCTCAGGGGAGCAGTAGCTCTAGTTCACATTGAGCTGGTGTTGGGAGGAGTGGTTAGTAACTGTGTCCACATTTAGTCCTGGGCTTTTATAGACATCAGCCAATGCTGGAAATAGCTCTGCTAATGAACTAGCAGAAAGCTTCTCAAATATTCATTAACAAATTCTACCATGTTAAAAGTGCCAGCCCAGAGACTTCAAAATTAAGCTTAAATGTTATAGGAACCTCAATGCTTAACATTTACGTGAGTTCCATGAAGCTTAGTCTGAACAAGGACGCTAGCAGTTCCTAAACAGTGATGCCTTTTGTGTTTTTCCAAGTCGTTGTCCTCCCTGCATTGATAATCTCAAAATAACTTCTTTCCCTGTCTTTAGGGTCCAGTGGCATCCGAAAAATGGCCCCTGCAGAGGTAAGGAAGCTGGAATTGTCTTAGTGAACTGACAGAACACCTTTACATTAGCCCCAGGCCAAGTAATGTAAATATTGATCCAGTCAACTCTGAGTGAAAGAGAACAGGTTTAGTGTTCAAGCCTGTATACACAGCCATTGGTCGGATTGATCAACCACCAAAAGATTGTTTTCCATATACAGGACGACTGGAGAGCTTAGAAATTGTCTACAAAAGTCTCATTGAGAGTATTCTAACTTTTCATCTCCCAGCTGGTACAGTCGTCACTTAAGCTGTCAACTGAAAACTAAGCTTTCCGCTGTCCTATTAGCAGGCAAAATAGTTGGTAAACCACAAATGTCCATGACTGGCCTCTATACCAACAGGACAATGAATAAAGCAAGGAACATCCTGAAAGACAGCTCCCATCCTCTATTCAATCAGTTCGAAGTCTTGAAATCTGAGAGGAGCTATAGAATGGCAGCCAAAAAGGTTTTTAAGAGATCTTTTACTTCAACTGCCATAAATATTTTTAACTCTGCAAAATGACCATTTATACCTGCTCCATTTTTTGGTACTTGTAATTTTCTCTTTCTTCTTTGTCATAGGATTTTATGTATGTTTGAAGTGTGTTTTCTCTGGTTCTTAATTGTGTTCCAAAGACAAATTAAATTTTTTTATTTAACCATTATTTAACCAGATAAAACTCATTGAGATTCAAAATCTCTTTTCCAAGAGCGATCTGGCCAAGACGGCAGCACAATTNGATAAAACTCATTGAGATTCAAAATCTCTTTTCCAAGAGCGATCTGGCCAAGACGGCAGCACAATTACATAGTTGCAAGCACAGATACATAGAATACCAATCAAACATTTATAATATCAACATAAATCAAAACAAATAATTCAATGCAATAACTCACAAAATGATTACTAGCATAGACATTTCCTGTTCTTTTAAAACCGATCTGAACTCAGTAAGGGTGACAGGTTCAGACAGTCCTAACTCCTTCTGTAACATATTCCAGGTGGCGAGAGCAGCGTACTTAAAGGCTTTTTTGCCAAGCTCAGTTCTTACATGAGTAACAGAAAACTGAATAAAATCATTTGAATGTAGACCATACTGGGTATTTTGTCTAACAGAACGATAAGAAGGTGCAAGACCTAAAAAAGTTTTATATATAAAAAGCAACCAATGAGAGCATCTCCGACAGTGTCGGCCAGTTTACCTTCGAGTAAAGTAAGCAGTGGTGGGTAAGATAACCACAGCCTGTAATGAACCGTAAAGCACAGTGATACATTATGTCAAGCATATGAAGATACTGGGTCGATGCATTCATGTACATCACGTCACCATAATCAAGCAGAGGTAAAAATGTTGTTGATATTAAATATTGTCTTGCTTGATAGGAAAAGCATGATTTATTTCTAAAAAAAAGAAGCCCAATTTCAATTTCAGCTTCGAGACAAGATTTTTGATACGCAACTTGAAGGACAAGTCCAGTTTTCACCTATGGTGGACAATAAAGTTCTATTCTATTCTATTCTATTCTATTCTATTCTATTCCATTCTATATACCTAAGACACTAAGACACTGGCTGATGACACACAAATGATTTGGTTTATCGCCATTTATTGCCCACATATTAGTTAACAGTTTTGTAGTGATTGGCTACCATCATGTGTCAGCAGGTTTTTGGGGTTTTTTTTGCACCTTATTTCCCAGCGCTGCAGATATAACAGTGTAACATTAACATCAACCAAAACTGACAGCCATTTGAAGTTTCCTAGTGTTGTACAACATGAATCCGAAAGACCAATAAGTGCCTGGGAAAAAAATGTGGAGAACATTTTCTTCTTGTTGGAGGGTTTGTGTATGCCGGTAGAACCAGCAGCAGCAAAGTAACCAATAACATCACAACAATGTTACTTTAACCTAATGTTTAACTGCGGAAGCTGTTGTTTATAACAAAAATAATTCCACAGTCTGACAATAATGGGTTTTGAAATCTGGACAAACAGATATAGGATTGTTTGATACTTATCTCATCATAGCTACTTACTCAAACAAAAAAGCAGCAGAGGTAAATAAGTAGTGTTATTATTGAAGGTAGAGGACATGCATAGATAATGCCAGACTCAATGCTGCGTCAGTTTGGCTCTCTCTCTTTCCACCATCACTAAGTCACTGAGAGTTCAGTGAACCCATCGGTCAAGCTGATGGCTGTGTGAATGTAGGATAAGTTGGTAATGCAAAGAGGTTTAATCTGTGTAGGAAAAAGCTAAAGGACAACAATCATCTTCCCTGTTTGGTTTGAAAAATAACATTATACTTTATAGTGCTAATGTGACGAGGAATAGGACTGACACAGCCCAGCGACTGTGCTAAATCTCAGCAGGTTACACTTCTGTTCTCTCACATCCTGCTCTTCAGATCAGTTTTATTGTGTTCAGATGTTGCTAAAAACACAAAACTGTTTTCATTGGCATTTTTCTGCTTCTGTTTTCAGAGAACTATGGGGATGTAAACTAGAGATTTGATTGCAGTTCATAAATGTGACTTGCTAAAACAAAATCTTCTGCAGGTAGACTGCACTTAAATCACTATTTTGTGCTCACAAGATCAACATAAGTATGGATCAATGACTGAGAGAATAACTATTGTAATCGGCTACATTGATATTCAAAGTAAGCGTTGGAGCAGTATGGTGTTGTGCTTAGCTACACACTCAACCACTGTGAAATTACATCAGCATTTTAGAACCACACTGCAGTGCTACACCAATATTTTCACAGTTATCCTCAAGAAAGTATTTGGGTGTGGAGAAATGCCATCTTAGTGGCAGTGGACAGCAGAAACTCTCTTTGTGTTTGGGTTCACCTCTCTAATTCATCCTCTTCTAACTTATTATGTCTTTTACTTATCTTCCTGTGCTCCTCTCTAACGTTTTTCTCTGACCCTTCCCATCCGTCCCCCCAGATGCCTGGCTCATCAGGCACAACTCAGAGTATGAAGAGGACTATCGGACACCGGGGCATTGAGACCACCACAGGAGAGACCATCTATAAAAAGGTTAGAGTGGAGTGGGGGGGTCAGTGACACCAGGTTTTTGACAGACACAACAGTCAGCAGCAAAAAGTGGAAGAGGACCACAGCTTGGCCTACATGTTGGATGACTGTATTCTAAAATTAGTCTGGAATCTCTGTCACGAGTCACCTGAGAATTGGGTGAAAATACTTGGCAAATTATACATTTCTTCAAAATACCATTTGTTTTGGTGCTTACCTTACTCTCTTTCGGTCTCCAACCTTTGTAGACAACATCATCTGCCCTAAAAGGTGCCATCCAGCTTGGCATCGCTCACACAGTTGGCAGCTTGAGCCAGAAGGCAGAGAGAGATGTTCTCATGCAAGACTTTGTGGTTGTCGAAAGCATCTTCTTCCCTGGGTTAGTAACAGAAGTCATAGTTGATCAAACATGGTGACTCTGTGGTTTTAATTTTGATTTTATTTAGTTTCATGTCTGTCATTTATTTAGTTTGCCTGTCTGTCTTTCTTTCTCTGTCTGTGTTTTCAGAGAAGGCAGTAACTTGACTCCTGCTCATCACTACAGTGACTTTCGTTTTAAGACATATGCTCCTATTGCCTTTCGGTATTTCAGAGAACTCTTTGGCATCCGGCCAGATGACTACCTGGTCAGTACATATAGTACATCCATATTTCCAAGAACTGCTCTTGTTAATGCTTAGTTAAGTTTGAGTTCAGGTTATGTTAGCATGTTTGCTCTTTTTCAGATAGATGCTAATGTATGCTTCTTACTCTCTTGAAGTATTCCCTGTGTAACAAGCCGCTGATCGAGCTATCTAACCCTGGAGCCAGTGGATCACTTTTCTATGTTTCTAATGATGACGAGTTCATCATCAAGACTGTTCAGCGTAAAGAGGCGGAGTTCCTCCAGAAACTCCTGCCTGGCTACTTCATGGTGAGCATAAGCTGTAGAATCAAATGGGGGTGGGTGGGTTTAATGTGAGTGATAATTATTTTAATAAGTTTAATTATCTTGAGTTTAAGAGTGGAAGCTCTAGCATTTTCATTTTCAAAAATCCTACCTTTCCTCCCTATTCCTCATCTATTCCAGAACATAAACCAAAACAAGCGAACTCTGCTACCCAAATTCTACGGACTGTACTGCGTCCAGGCAGGTGGTAAGAATATCCGTATTGTAGTGATGAACAATTTGCTGCCTCGGATCATCCATATGCACCTCAAATATGATCTGAAAGGCTCTACCTATAAGAGACGAGTTTCACTTAAGGAACGGGAAAAGGCTCTGCCAACATACAAAGACCTGGACTTTATTCAGGACTTGCCTGACGGCCTGCTGCTGGAAGCTGAAAACTACAATGCTCTGAGCAAGACTATACAGAGAGACTGCTTGGTGAGTCAGAGAGACACTGAAGCTTGACTTGACTCAAGCATGACAACAAGGTGAATTTCATTTTGGTTTTCTTTCAGTGACAGTGAATAGGTTTGATCCTTTTGTTGTACTAACAGATTTACAGAAAATCCATAATTTTTAGAGATTATTCTCTAGACAGATTGACAGAACAACCAACAGGTGATAATGTCTGTAGAAAATAAATAAAAGTCAATAATCAAATCAATAAAACTAAATATAAATGGGGCGTTTGCTCCTGAACTTGCTAATTTTCTGTTTCTCTTAAGTCATTTCAATTAAACTTCACTTACGCTTTTTTGTGTAAAACTGTGATACAACTCTTTATTGTATTTATGTGTACTGTGTGTAGCTCTTACAGAGTTTTGAGATCATGGATTATAGTATGTTGATGGCCATCCACAACATGGACCAGGCGATTCGAGAGCGGGAACGTGGTTGGGGTAATTCAGGAGACAGTGGGGGATCTGTGGAACCAGTGACCACAGATCAACGCTGGCCACAAGCCCAGAAAAGCCTGTACTGCACAGCCATGGAGTCGATTCAGGGAGAAGCTCGAGGGAAAGGAGCCATGGAATCGGAAGACCAGTGAGTCTTGCCACTAAGCTGAGGATGATCTGTATAATTTGTTCACAGTGTGACCTGTGGCTAGCAGATAATAAAATGAATGAGCTGTTTCTTCGGCCTTTTCCTTTCAGCATGGGGGGCATTCCAGCGCGTAATGCTAAAGGAGAGAGGTTGCTGATCTACATAGGCATCATTGACATTCTCCAGTCGTACAGGTAATAATAATGATCTTTATCTTTATAGCTCATTTCGTACAAGAAATGAAGCTCAAAGTGCCTTTACATTTAATGAAAAGCAACAGGGGACAAAGTATATGGTATACAGAGTATCAAAGTATATGATTGTATAGCCTCTCTCTCTCTCTCTCTCTCTCTCTCTCTCTCTCTCTCTCTCTCTCTNTCTCTCTCTCTCTCTCTCTTTTTCTCTCACTCACTCTCACTCTCTCTCTCTCTGGTTTTAGATTTATCAAGAAGTTAGAGCACTCCTGGAAAGCCCTCGTCCATGATGGGGTAAGACCGTACACACTGAATGTCCTACAGTGCTAAAGAGGGTATCTGTAAACAGTCAGATTGAGCAAAATGACCTAGAAACCTAAAAAAAAAAAAGTAGACTGTATGTAGCTTATTTAGGTTAGCAACTTGAAATCCACATCCTTCACATGACCTCCCCCTCAAAAAAAGTTTGACAGCATATAAATATGGGGTAAATTAATATCTGTCAGGTTTTAATTGCCCTGTTGTTTCTCTGTAGGACACAGTCTCAGTTCACAGACCTGACTTCTATGCAGAGCGTTTCCAGCAATTCATGTGCAACACAGTGTTTAAGAAAATTCCGTGTAAGTTGGAATGTGTGTGTGTGTGTGTTTTTTTTTGTTTTTTTTTTTTTGTTTGTTTGTTTGTTTGTTTGTTTGTTTTAGATAAATTGAGGTTAATATGCTGACGCATTCACATTACAGAACATCCCATGGTTGAGATGTTCTGAAGCCTCAACTGATCATTTGCTCTCCTTCTTCTTCTTGATCCTCTATTGACTTCAGTAAAACCATCACCATCTAAGAAGAGTCGCGGTGGAGGTCAGGGAGGGCTTCGAAGGGCACCCACCCTTGGAGCTCCCACCCCCCTGTCCCACACAGCAGGGCAGTCAGCTACTGATGCTAGGATGGTCTACCACAGCCATTTCAAAAGCACAGAATCAGAGGGAGACACTGGTAAGAACTGAGGAATCACTGTGAGGCTGAACTATCATTAGGCACCTGTTTCTTTAATAGCTGTACTCAAGACAGTAACGTAGCAATATGCAATTTGGTTTCTTATTGTGTTCTTTGTGTCAGGCATGCAGTCAGGCAGACCAGATCTGGTTCCAAGAACCCCTCCACTGGTAGAAAACCCTGCCGACTGTGAGGCTAACCTGTCTACCTCATCACTAGGCAGCACAGGACTTGCCTCCTCCTCTCCGCCTTTAAGGTATTGCATCTCCATGACAATAATCAATAACCTATCCTTTTCACTTTCACATAGTATTTTATTATGTTTTGCTCTGACTCACATTACTATCATATTACTTTTCCTGTAGGTCCGTAGGGGTGGAAGTACACAAATCAGCAAGCACTGACCACGACCAGGTTGCACACCGCAGGTACTGGTGGTGTACAGAAGGCAATGAGTGGATCATTAAGTTATAGCCCTAACAAACTGTAACAGATGCTTTTTATCTCATTTGCATTAAGCCCCTTTCACACATGCACTCTAGTCAAGAAAAGTTCCTGCTATTGTGTGGGAGAATAGGCAATAGTAGGAACTTTCCAGGAGAGTGATATGTGAGAATGCATATGTGAAGCATGCTACGTCGTTGAATGCATGTTAAGTCGTTGCTGCAATTGTCCTTCTCAGCCTCTAGTAACATTCCTAGTTAGATTCACGTGAAAACAGGGCGCTGGGACATTTCAGGAATGAGTGAGTGGGTGTGTCGATGCCGTATTTGTCCTGCGACTCACTCGTGATAATAATAACCCTGTTAGCGACATGTTGGATTTCCAATCCTACTGCTCATCAATCATCTGGAAACTGGAATGAGTTGGAGATCAGGTTTAGCTTTTGTCCTTTAGGGCAGAGGACAAAATAATTTGTCAAGTTAAAAAAACGGTAAAGGATTTAGTAGTTTACGACCAAATACAGTTTTTGATTTGCAACCAAATTCAGCGTACTTTGTGCATAACATCATGCCTTTATTCTTCTGATACTTTGTTCTCTATGTGTTGGTGGTTAGCAAAGCAGCTTTTGGGCCTTGTTGCCACTGGTTTGTTGGGATGATCGCATTCCCTTCACCTGACCAAGAATTTCAGATTTAGGTTGAGAACTCGGTTGTTGTGGCTATTCTCCTGCACTTGAATGCAGTGTGAAAGGGGGACTCAAGGAACATTCCCACACCATGTAGTCCTGCATTGTTCTGGTACATGTTTGAAAGTGGCTTTAATTTCTCATTCTTTACCTTTTCTCTGTGCCAGTATCGGGTCAGAAGACAACCTGCCTGGAAATGAAGATGTCGTGTCACTATCTGACATCCTCCCTGAGACCAACATCTGATTTTTGGGTCTGACTTTTCTCTTAGAAAATACCTGCACATTATGAATATTATAATAATATTTATCAATGTTAATACTGTATGTACGTAAACTTCTTATTAGTTACAGCCTTAATTAGACTGTACATTTCTTATCACCTTCATAATCTTAGTATTGATCTGTGTTTTACCTACACAGGAAAATCACAGCCAATGCCATCTAAAGTCAAGGAGTTTCCTGACGTGATGAAGTTGGTGAAAGTTGGTCTCCCATCCACAAAGGACTCTTCATTGCACCTTCGCTGTTTTCCTCACCCAGTATGCAGGCTTGCTGGATAAAGGAGTGAGGTGCAGTGGAGGGTGTGATACAGAGGAAAGCAGTGATGGGGGAGGATCAAGGAGAAGGCGGTAGGCTGAAGGCTTTCCCAGTCAACAATACTGCATTTGCTGCTTGAAACTATATAACTAGTGTCACTGTGCTCATGTATTTGTCCACATCTGTCACCAAGCCTCATTCTCTTTCATAAGGAGCTAAGAAAAGGTTTATGACCTTGCATTGGCAGCTCTTCGGTAGCTGTAGTGATACATTAATAAATTCTTTCATCACTGATAGATACAACACATTAATGGGCTGTAAAACCCTCTGCTCACTGCTAAACATGTCTGCCTGCTGTGATGACATAATTCTAATTAAATTATTAGTTGTATATAGTGCAAAGCCCGTGCCCTGGTCACCAGTGGATGGCAGTTGAATTATCAATTAGGATTGGTAGTTTATCTCTGATGTGGAGTCTGTCATCCTGCCCACTTCTCACAGCCTTGCAGCATAAAGGGACGTGAGTAGGCGCAGCAAGCAGTTTAGCAAGAACACACAATTATGCACACCTGAAGGACATAGCCTGTATTTGTAGGAGTGAATATGTGATTCAGTGTTTATGCAGTTTAAGTGGGTTAAGTTGTGGCGACACTCTGATATATATATATATTTTTTTTATTGCACATCATTTCCCCTTGGCGATCCTGATGAGCAGGGATGCTCTGAGCTATTGAAGGTTCTCTTACTTGTTCTCGACAGTAATCGTTTAATCTACACTTGCTGCTGTTAAATCCACAATCATGTATGCATTTCCTTTTCATGGTTGTGGATGTACAGTATTTGGTTGACGTTAGATGATGAAACAGTGGAGGGAGAGGGCGAAACCAGTTCTGTATGGTCATATTGTTTCAAGGATTGTTATAAATTATTTTGTTGGAAGCTACAGTGGTGCTGCAAAGGTCCAATTAGATCTTGCTGCTGCTGAATGTACATGACAATGTTTTGTTTTGTTTTCCATAGAATGTGTCTTACTAACATGGCAGCCCATGTTTCTGTNAAAAAAAAAAAAAAAAAGTCCCTCTCTGATGTGACCATGTGTGCCAAAGTATAAATGGTTACAGAGAAAAGCTGTTGACAGCATCATTGGCCAATAGATGCTGTAAAATGAAGTTGTTGTATTAAGATAATGGAAAACAAATTTGCCAGCTACTGTCATTTGACTGTCATGTCTGTGCCTTTACACTTTGTCTCTCCTCCACCCTCTGATGCTGTATAACTGTAAGACAGATGTTCTAGTAGATAACACTCTAGAAATCTGCCTCATTACTACAGCTGAAGTCATCAAACTGCCATTTGTATGTACAGTATAGACCAACCAATCAGCCATCAGGGTTGAAAAGCATTTCAAAGATTTGAATGTGAACACTAATACAAACCCTCTGTGTCTATCATCAGCTATCATCAGCTCAGATAATCTTTTAACTATTTTGACATCATACAGTAAGGATGTCATATCTGCTGGTTACAGAAATGACACCCACCCACCCACAGCCACCCCAGGACCAATTGTATTACAATTTTTTTTGTATGTGGTGTTTTTGTATGTAGTGTAACTCAGCTTTTATGTGGCTATTTATGAAAAAAAAAAGAAAAAAAAAGCTTTCTTTTCACAAAAAGTTTTCTCGGTTTATCTTATTGTTTAAGGCACTAAACAAGCTACTTAGGTGGCTGATGGTAAGCTTTTTTATATTTCTGATTCATACATTTTACAAGTGACCATCATCTCTTCTAACTAGTGTTTTTTTTTTTGTTCAGGCATTCAGGCACTTGAGGTCTCTGCAGTAGAGTGGGAGAAGGGGAAATATGAGTCATGAATTTAGAAAGTTATAATGTAGACAAACTGCTGTGATAGAAAATCATGCATTTTCATTAATGCATTATGTAAAGATATGATGAGGAAGTAGGACTGAGGCTTTTGTGTTATAAGCTAGCTGTGGCACCAAAGAAAAGAACAGAACAGACAGACAGGCTCTAAACCTGTGAGAGATCCAGAGATACTTTTTGGTTGTTCCAGCACAGTCAAAATGACAAGAAGATAAGACTCATGGAGACCTGCATCAACTCAGCTGAACTGATCGAACTGTGTTTTTAATAATCTAATATTAAACTGAATGTTTTTGACGAATAGTTTAATGTCTGACGAAGGAGCTGTATCTGTCATCAACCCAGTTCCTGTTGAGTTTTTCTTTTTATGAAAGAAAAGGCTGATATTGTGGTCTGAGATATTTTGAGGTTTATCTCCACATTCCTGTGAAGTTTGTATTTAATTTACTACAGTTGTGATAGCGCTTAGCACCTATTCTTTTCAACCCTTTGTCTAGTTTGGACTACTTGTACTTGAAATCATTTATTTCTAGACTTAATACTGAAATTTTAAATATTGGTTATTATGACAAATACAGTAGAAGAGTTTAAAGTTGTATTGATTAAAAGACAGTCACCAAAGAAAACACTCCACAAAAAGTTGAAACTTAGAATTTGCAAATCTACCTGGTTTTGAATGGGTGGTCCTGTGTAATTGCTGGATGCAGACCAGTTCTGCTGCAGTCAGTATGCACTACACCATAGCACAAGAGAAACATCATCCTTTGGTGCTTAAAGGGCGGTGTACTCTCAATGTTGACACTATAATATATATATGAAGTAATGCAATATGAACCACAATCACCCAGTTCGAAGAATATATTTATAAATACAATTCTGATTGTTGTAGGCTGAAATGATAATGTTGTATGATGTACTTTAGATGCTTTTGCTTATACTGTATACTGACAGAAGGATGTCTGTCATAGTTTGTATTGCCTATGGAGGAGAAATTATGACAATTTCATTTTTATATTATATTTCATGTTTAGATTGTGATATGATAGATGTATTCTCTCCATGATGATTCTGGGATGTTAATCTCCCATGTTTTTCTACATGAATGTTTCACATGGCCTAAGCGCCAGTGTTTGCTGGTTGCCGTATATGCTTCAATTAGTATATTTTTACTGTGTATAAAATGTGTATATGTACATAGGAGTCACAGAAATGCCTTCTCATGCAACATGTGCTGCCTGTCTCTCCTGCCATGTTTCATTTATGTGGTGGTGATGTTTTTCACGTCTGATTTTAAAGGATTAAACATATTTTCTAAATCTTTTTTGTGCTTTTTTTTTTTTTTTTTNTTTTTTTTTTTTTTTTTTAAACTAATGTTTTCTAAAATCCAGTGGCATAATTGGCTCTTCTGACTGAAGTGTTCATTTTGAGCCTTGTGAAAGGTTTAAATCACTTTTACTTTAACAGGTCATCTTAAGGTATTTTAATCATCTTTATATAACATATTGTGCAGTCTGTAAAAAGTGCCAAAGTTACAGTTGCTCCTTATGTCACTGTGAAATGCAGTTTTCAGGCTGGTTGTCCATTCAAATTTCTCAAACTCCAGAGTACTCCAGTTGAACACTCTGAGGTGAAGGTTTTTGTCCTTCGCATACTGTCTGATCCCAGTGGATGAGAAGACGTAATCCCACATTTCCTGTTTTTAAAACATTTACTCAGCCAGGATATATCTGAGACCTAATGTTCTATGGAAGGGCAGTTAACTTGCCCGCATCATGGCCCATGTGCTCTTTTTGTTTAGCTCAAGCGGCTCTCTGGTGGAAGCTTAAAATAAAAATGAAGGATATGTTTCTGTCATATTGGTAGTGGCACTCCTGTAGAGTTGCACATCGTTTTTATTTAACGGAACATTCATTTTTTTCAAAATGGTCAGGGATGGGTTTTTTCCCTACCACACATTTACTTCCGCTTTTTTCTTGACATATAAACAACAATACCCATAAGCCACCACGATGACGTAGAAAACATCAGACGTCAAGATGGTGCTCGAAAGTACTATGGTCTGGTAAGGACAGAGAAATACGTATTAAATTGACGTTTTAGCTGTTAGTGTGGTAGAAAAAGCTCTCACTTGTTAAAATAGACGGATGTTTTTCGATATGGGTTATTTGAAACATTCATGCGGGTTTCTTTTCGCTGTTTTCTACACGGGCAGAGCTGAAGCTAATCCCTGAGTCACTCCGTAACAGTGTTAGCCAGCAGTAGCTTCCAGCACAGATAACAGACCTTCTTTGTAACTTTGTGGCCACTTATAACTTTACGTTTGCATAAAAATAAACGACTGTGCTGCTAAACTGCAATGTCAAAATTGTGCCTCACGTTGGATCACAATTGGTTTAATTTAACGTGGTAACACAGCTAGCAAAGCTCTATGCCATACCATTGTCAGTCTTAAGTTATGGGATCTCATTGCTCACGTACATCTGTAAAGCATAGCGAAATCAAATACAACAATCCTGCAATACAAGCTAACCTTGTAGCTTTTTTTTTTTCTTATTTCATTTCCAAAATATGGCCTCAATAATTTATATTGTTGACTGACAGTCACAGTAGTAATGTACTTTTGCAAGGTTTATAACAGTAGTATTTACTGCAGGGTTATTGTGTTGGATTTCTGAAAATGAGAGCAGAAGGATAGCTGAAAAGAACCTAACACAGCAACAGGACAGGCTTCAGATCTCTGCTTGACTGATATATGCAAGTTCCATTTTTATTATTTCTAGTAATTAACAGTCCTGTTGTTCGTCTCAGTGTGGACAACAGTGAGTACATGCGCAATGGGGATTTTCTGCCTACCAGGCTGCAGGCTCAGCAGGATGCGGTGAATATCGTTTGTCATTCCAAGACTCGCACCAACCCTGAAAACAATGTGGGCCTCATTACCATGGCAAAGTAAGAGGCAGTCTGCTTGAATACGTGTGCTGACTTTTTTTTTTTTTTTTTTTTTTTTAATATAATAGGATACTGATAACATAAATGTTGTTCTGTGCAGCAACTGTGAGGTGTTGACCACGCTGACTCCAGACACCGGCAGGATTCTGTCCAAGCTGCATGCTGTGCAGCCTCGTGGAAACATCAGCTTCTGCACAGGCATTAGGGTGGCACATGTGAGTGTGTAACTTTAATTATTATGAAAAGTACAATGTCTTCCTAGTCTTCCCACACTGCACAAATGGAGCATTTGTAAAAAATTTGTGTTGTGTGAAGTGAATGTTAGGGACATTGTGATAATGTGCTTTTAAAGGTTAAAAATACTTATGTAAAATTTAAAAAATTTTAAGCAAGTAGTTTACTTCAGATTTGGCTCAGTTAAAAGTGTGCTGCCTCTACCATGACCTGAGCACACAAGTAGTTCTTTTGGAATTACGGTTCACAGTGACAGGAGGTTATAAGCACTTTTATGCCCACACTACAAATAAATCGCAAAAATTATTTTATCAGTTGAACTCCATTGAATATTCCTGTTTTCTTTATTTACTGTGTTTCTCTGTTCTGTAGCTTGCTCTAAAGCACAGGCAGGGCAAAAACCACAAGATGCGCATTATTGCATTTGTTGGCAGCCCAGTGGAGGACAACGAAAAAGAAGTGAGCTAAGTTCTGTATGAATCAATGTGTTTTGTTTTGTTTTTTTTTTTGTATTCTTTGTTGCTGTTTCTTTATTAAACCCAGCAGATGGTTGATTTATGACAGTGATATTCAATGTGTAATGTACCATGTATAACTATAAGGTTATAAAGTTTTTCTTTGGATGGAGTGAATGGCAAACAGACATCAAAGAAAATCTTTATAACCTTATAGTTATTCATGGTACATTACACAATGTGAACGTCAATAGACATCTCTATCATTCTTTAATATTGACTGTATAGTTATATATATATATATATATATATATATATATTTATTTATATATATTATATTATATTGGTCTATCTAAAAAAAATCTACAATTAACAAACTGTTAGCAACTGTAACTGTTTCCTTGCGTAAGTTCTGCTATTTCACTATCAGTTAAGTTATTCTATGTAAATATGCAGAGTGTCATCTATAAGAAAATGACTTTGGCTGATATCATTGTGCACTAATGCATCCATCAGGACCACAATAAATATGCAGAGTGCATATGTGTTAACTTATCGGTACTTTTTTCTCTTCTCCCTCAGCTGGTCAAAATGGCAAAGCGTCTTAAGAAAGAAAAAGTCAATGTGGACGTCATTAACTTTGGAGAAGAGGTATTTTATATTAATGTTCCATCAAGCTGTTATGTATCTAATGTGCTATTGCTGATGTTTTCTTCCCTCTTTAAGACAACTCTTATCCACTCCTTGTACTAATGCTGATTCCTTCTTCCCCAACAGGAAGTCAACACAGAGAAACTGACAGCCTTTATCAACACTCTGAATGGCAAAGAGGGAGCAGGCTCACACCTGGTCACAGTCCCTCCAGGCCCCAGTCTGGCTGATGCCCTTTTGTCCTCACCCATCCTGGCTGGAGAGGGAGGTGCAGTTTTAGGGCTGGGTTCAAGCGACTTTGAGTTTGGAGTAGATCCCAGTGCAGATCCAGAGCTAGCCCTGGTAAGAGAACAGAGGGACGAGGTTCAATAGTTTAACAGTAATCAGAACTATTCTTATATTTACCTGTCAGATTTTCTCATCCTTTGTGTAGGCTCTGCGGGTGTCTATGGAGGAGCAGAGACAGAGACAGGAGGATGAAGCTCGCAGAGCTGCTGTTGTGTCTGCTGCTGAAGTTGGTGTAACCTCTTCTGCTGATGGTGAGAGCCATGTCCACCAACTTTATTTCTACCTCAGATGCCGATTCACACCCATTGAGCTTATCCAACTTAAAGTGTGGGTGCTCCCTTTTCTTGTCATTTTCTTACCATTCTTTTGCAGATTCTGAGGATGCCCTGTTGAGGATGTCTGTTCCTCACGCAGACACAACTACGCCTGCTCTACCTGACTTCAGCCGAATGACAGAAGATGAGCAGATTGCCTATGCTCTGCAGATGTCCATGCAGGGAGCAGGAGCAGGTTGAACATGACACCTTTTTACAATTTTACTCTCTGGCCACAATTTATAAAACAGAACACAAGCTGACATTCACAGTCACAATCTCATAAATGTTGGAAATGCATGGATGAATGAATCTTTTTAATAACATATTTACACCCTCACATCTCACACCCTTCATCACTTCCTTTAGTTTGGCTAATGCACTGAGCTGTTTATGATCATTCCTACTTATTATGTGATAGTAACCCAGAAAAGTCAGGATTATCCCAAAAACATGTGAACATTCCTATTCTGTACTTGTAAGTTATTCCCACATTTTCAAGATTATACCCATATACCTATTTGGTTTAGTAAATGCTGGTTTTCTACTGCACTGAAGTCATGCTGGAGTGGAAGAACTGGTTATTGCAGCTTCAGCTTGGAAATGCTCTCTTCATATTTTACTAGTATTATTTATATTCATGAATCGAGAATTGCTTTAAACATTCTACGGAATGTATTGCAGTCTTTTCTTGGATATGGTTAATTGCGGTTACTGTGAAAATATAGCAACTAGTAACTTTAATGAGTACTTTTTTCATTTTGTACTTGTGCAGTTGTACATATGTGATAGATTGATTGCTGTGATCAGATGGGAGACTTTGAATACTGAAAAATATTCAGACAAATTCTCCTTGCAGTTAACCACTAAGAGGCCAACATAGACATCCTTTTCCAGTCTGCAGTGCATTGATTGCAGGAAGTGTTTTATTCATCTTGTAGTTTCAGCTCATGTAAACGTGTGTGATATTGGACTGCAGCATGGCATAGATGATCTATGCTTATGAAAACAGTGGAAAAGTACTCAGCAACAGTTGTGTTGTATGTGTCCTTTAGATTTTGGTGCTGAGGACATGGACACAGGAGCAGATGTGGACTCCAGTGAGGCCAAGGTGAGCGCAACGCTTATTATTAGTTCTTATCTTTCATCAGATGAAAAAATGCATGTGTAACAGTAGTTGTAATTGTTTTCTGTGTGCAGGATGAAGAGGACTATGATGTTATGCAGGATCCAGAGTTCCTTCAGAGCGTCCTGGAAAACCTTCCCGGAGTTGACCCCAACAATGAGGCCATCCGTAATGCCATGGGCTCTCTGGCTACCCAGACAGGATCTAAACCCGAGACTAAGAAGGATGAAGAGAAAAAGAAATGAACTCCCAAAGCGAGGAACATTATTGAAAAATTTAAAAAAACTAAGAATTGCTCCACATGTGTTTTTTATTGTCTTGCTGTCCTAAAAACCTAATGAACCCTGTTTATCTTTTCACAGTGGAACAATTACAATAGTTGTGCAAACTGTAAACTCATGACCCCCNACCCCCTTTTTTATGTTAAGTCTACCAATAAAGTCTTGTCTGATTTTTAAGGCCTGTTTTAATTTTGTTTCACAAATACTTGATAGTACTGTTTTGTGTTGTGTGGTTTGTAACATTTCATACTTTATACATCTTACAAAATTTTCCTTTTAACATCTGTTTATTGCATTATTATTATTATTATTAATAAGAATTTTTTTTTTCACATGTATGTAATTGTAAAACCATCGTCGCAACCAATTGATTTTTACGCTGGGAACCTTTAGTTTTGGTAAACGACAGATTGGAGTACTCCTGGGAAGTTAGCGTCGCGTGAATTGATGACGAAATATTCACGCGTCTAAAAAGTCGGGAAACAACTTCGCTAAGTAAAATTAGCAGGTAACCAAAACATTAACATCCACTAAAGTTCGCTTCATTTACAGCAGTCAGCACAAGCTTTAAATATGAAACGTTTGGGTAATGTTAGCGTAACATATATTTAACAATGGTATTTGCTTTAGCAAAGTTAAACAGTTGACGTTACCAAGGCCAGCTAACACGGCTAAATGCTAAAGTTTAGCTGTTGACAAAATGACTCTCCTGTAATATGACAGCGAAGTTTGACATGCTAACAAAACTTTTTTTTAAACCAGGCAATTTTGTTTTTGTTTAATTTTGGTAGCAGAACAGTTTGACAACACAACAGGTGTTAATTTGCTTGATTGATACTGTCAGATTGATGAATTAACGCATACAGAAAAGTTTAGCGTTCGTATGATTAAGTTAATCTTTTATGGAGTGCACTCGTTGGTGTTCATTTGATTTTATTTTTATTATATATAGGTTCTGAGCTTGTGCTGGCAATGGGGGACGTGAAGACCCCAGATTTTGATGATTTGCTGGCAGCTTTTGATATACCTGATATTGATGCCAAGGAGGCGATCCAATCAAGTCCAGAGGAGGGCCGAAATGTATCAGGGACCTCTGCAGATATGAGAGAGTCTGAGCCTCCTTCAGCCTTTCCCTGCTCCCCCACCACCCACAGTGATCCCCCACTGGTTAGTGTTATTGTGAAGAACAGTGTGCAATCTGAACGCTTTGAGGAGGTGGAGAAGTCCGTCAGGGATGACACCAAACCAGACAGCGGAGAAACTCAGGGACAGATCAAGATGGATGAGTCTCTTCAGACCTCACATCTTGGTCCCAAACTGCCTGCTGATGCCAACTTGCAGCCCCAGATGTCCAATGGCTTTGAGGGATCTGTCCCCAGAGATGAGACACAGTCCAAGGGAGAGCCATGGTCCCCGAGTTCACCACTGAGATCCACACTGAATACCAATGAGAATGAAATTGATGATGGAACCAAGGTTGGATCAGTCAGGCATACGACTGATCTCATGAACAGTTTGAACCCCCTCTTGTACTCACAGTCTTCAACCAGTGCTTGCCCCACTACACCCCTCACTCCCACCTCATCACCTCCTCCCTCCCCACACACTGGCAGCTCACACCTTTCTCCTCTTTCATCTCAGACAGAAGAAATTTGTCACCTCCAAAATCCACCATCCTCACCTTTCCCGCAAAATGGGGGCATCAGTGCTGCGATAAGACATTTAGATGAAGAGGACTCAGAACCAGATTTAGGAAGCCCTCTGGTGATCCAGGAAAGCCCAGAATTTGAATTGTCTTCCCCTCCTAAATTTACACAAAGAGCTCAGATACCATCTGAGCTGCTTGACTCTCCTGAAGCTGCATCTCGCCATCTCCTTTGTCCTCCTCTCTCATCTTCTCTGGCATCTGTTAGACCTAAATCCCACTGTGAGGAAGAGAAGCCCATCACCCCAAGTTCTCCCTCCATAGCCCCTCAGGCACAGAGCCCCAAGGACAGCCTGTCCTCTACCATCACAAGCTCTGTGTTAGTCCAAGAGAAATACCCAGATCATGTTATTGAAGAGAGGGATTCACCTGAGAGCCCGCCACCCAGTGAGACAGGTTTTATAGTCCCTAAGAGAAGCACCAGCCCTGACTCAGCCCAAAGACCAACTCCAGCTTCTAATCAACAGAACTTTGATCACCAAGAAGATCTAACAGACAGTGAGCCAAGGCCAGGCATCACAGAGGTGCAGGGTGAAAACACGAAGGCTGGAGATGGTGGCAAAATTGATGAAGTGAACTGTGGTGCTGGCTTGTCATCTATGGATACTGTGTCTGCTGATGCTGCAGAGGCTGTTTCACCTGCACAGCGCCCGCTCAAAGTTAAAATCAAAACACCTACAGGCAGCATCACAAGGACTGTGGCTGGAGTTAAACCCAAAAGAGGTGGAAAAGCTCCTTCCAAGGCTAAAGATAGTTCAAAACCTTCACCTCTAGGCAGTAACATATCAAGACGCAAGAGGGGGGCATCACAGAATTCTCGGAAATGTACAAAGGCAAAGGCAGGTGGAAAATCATCTCCAGTAACGGTGATTCAGGATGCCAGCGCTGCAGTGCTAGAAGGTGTCATCACAGTCAAGGACAAAACAACAAAAGACACCAAGCCTAAAGTTTCACCCAGAGCTGTCAGTATCACTAAAACTACATCGCTGCCCTCTGTGTCCTCCTCACCTAGACTGAGCTCTGGAGCCATCAGCCTGCGCAGCCTGGGTCAGAAAACTGTGAGTGGAATGAAGCTGTCTGCCCATTCTTCTCTGCTTCCTTCTCAGAGTTGCAGTAGACCCGCTTCTATCGTTAACAGCACAGGGGCAATCATCTCCAGGAGTCAGACCAACCTGGTGGAAGCCTTCAACAAGATACTCAACAACAAGAATCTGCTGCCCAGTTACAAACCAGATCTTAGCTCTCCTCTGCCTGCTGAGTGGGGCCTTCCCCTGCCTCCACAGGTCAGTGGTCTTGGTCATTTTATATTGTGACAGGATGGCTGCTTAAGAAAACTGAATATTTTTCCACAAACCACATCATCTTGCTGATTTAGTAGCTGTAACTGTTCCAGTAGTTGTTGATACTGACAAGCTGATTGAATGCATAAAAGATACTTAAGTTTGACAGCTGTTCATTAGCATTTCATGATTTTAAAATCTCAATCCATAAAAGGCTTTCAGCATCCTTTCTGCCACACAATCACAATATAATTTGTATGGCAGGTTTTTCATTCTTTCAACGAGAATGTTACTATATGATGCATTCAGAACTGCAGCTCCCCAATCCTGTTGTCATTACTGCTTTCTCATTACATATTTTTTTATTTTCCTTTAATATTTGTTTCTTTGAATAGAATTTTCAAAGAGGAGGTATGCAGTACAACCTGTTTCATTTCTTTACTTGCAGAAAAAAGCCTTGCTCTATGGAATGGATTGCCCAAAGTTTACTACACGGGTAGATTCAATTCAGTGCACTCTATTAATACTTGCAGCCACAACATATGCTGCAACTGCCTTTTTGGGGCAAAATGCTTTGTCCACCAGCACCCTAAAGTTGCGGCACTACATGTCATTGACTTAAAGGAGTAAGACACAGTCTTATGGAACCTCCAGTCTATTTTTGAACAGAACAACTTGTGTCAAGGGTTTTCTGAGAGACAGTGTTCCTCCAGGCTCTAATCACATAATCTAACAAGGTGCACGTTTGATCCCCTGAAGGGTTACCGCTGTTTGGAGTGCGGTGATGCCTTTGCCCTTGAGCAGAGCTTGACACGGCACCATGACCGTCGCTCTCTGAGGATTGAGGTGACTTGTAACCACTGTGCCAAGCGGTTGGTGTTCTTCAACAAGTGCAGCCTGCTTTTACATGCCAGGGAGCACAAGGAGAGAGGCCTGGTCATGCAGTGTTCCCACCTCGTCATGAAGCCCGTCCCTGTGGAGCAGATGATTGGCCAGCAGGAACCAAAACCAGTTGGTTAGTGAGCGTTATTTCTGTTTCTGCCCCAGCTATTCCTGGTTTGAATGTAATTCTGGGTGGTATTGCCACCACTCCTCGTTGGCGTTCTCCTTTTTGTTCCTGCTTTTCCTTCATTGCCTGCTCTCTCCTCTGTCGTCCCCTACAGTACAGACATCATCTTTACTGAGCCAGGCCACACCCATCCCAGCACCCCAGCCACACCAAGCCATATCCAGCAAGAAAGGAGAAGCTTTGGACTACATTAGTAACAAATGTCCTGAGTGTCAGGTTCAGTGCAGCAGCAGCAAAGAGGTGGCTGATCACTTCCAAGAAATCAAACCAGCACACAGCACTGTGAGTGTTGCACTGTGTGTGTGTGTGTGTGTATGTGTGTGTTAAGAAAGAGATTACATTTTTCTCACGATATGGTCAGTGAACACTAATTTGATTCTCTCCTCTGTAGTTGTGCACAGATTGTTCTCCTCCCATGCTCCTGCCGAACAGCTGCAGTGCAGCAGCTCACCAGCGCATCCACAAAGCTTGCCCACCCCACGTATGCCCAGAATGTGGGGGCTCAGCCAAACAGCCGCTCTTTCAGTCGCACCTGGGCGAGACCTGTTTGCACTTTGCACGTCGCATCGGCTACAAGTGCGATATCCCCGTCATCTTCAATTAAACAAAAATATATACTGCAAGATAAACACTGTGCTGTTGTTAAACACATAAACATTTAAAAAGCATGGAGTGAATTATGTTTCCACCGGGGAATATCGTCCTGAAAGAAGACCTGCGTTTATCGTAAAATTTAGATGACCGTGACTTCATTAGGCTGCGTAACTATTAGCAGGCGAAACATTGATTTTTTTTGGGGGGGGGTATACCACTTGAATATTTGATTTTGAAAGGTTAAGAGATTTTGCAAAATATCAGGAAAACTGAAATACGGTTTTATCCTTTGGTAAATGATTGTCAGTAACATAACATGTATGAAAATAGAATATATTAGGCTCAAACATGCACGATCGCCGGTATGGTCCTTTAGTTCATTTTTCCATGTTTCTTTCTTTCTTTTCTCTGTCATACTCCTGACTGTCTTTCCAGATGTTCCAGCTGCCTGGTGGTGTTTGGAGGACTGAACTCGGTGAAGTCTCACATCCAGCAGGCTCACTGTGATATGTTCCATAAATGCCCCAGCTGTCCCATGGCCTTTAAATCTGCCCCCAGCATACAGAACCACATCACCGCCCAGCATCCAACGCTGACTGGAGCACAGGCCACGTATACAAACACACATGCACACACATGTGGCTTTTCTTTTGAAAATGAATCTCTCTTGACAGTTAACTGAAGCTGTTTTTCCTCCTTTACAGGTTAATCTATAAATGTGTGATGTGTGACACGGTTTTTACCCATAAGTCTCTGCTCTACGTACACTTTGACACTCACTTAGCCAATCAGAAGGTGGCTGTGTTTAAATGCCCTGAGTGCACCAAAATCTTTTCTCAGAGGAATTCCTTAATGGACCATTTCAGGGTATGTCACTGGGTTTTTATAGTTACACTTACTGTTTTCTTTTTTTTTTTCTCATCTGTTTTTTGAAACCCCGTTCTTTCTGTTCCTCAGGCCCACCAGACTGCCACATTCAAACAAGAATTACCTCCATCTCCAGCTGCTTCTTGTCATTTGCAGCCTTCAGTGAAGATAGAGAGCTCAGATGGAGAAGAATGGAGAGATCAAGATGAAGAGAAGGTGAATGGAGAGAGGATGAAGACCCCCTCAGAGTGGAAGTGTGTGCCTTGTCATGCACGCTACACGGACCGGGAAGACTTCATTACCCACATGGCCGAGCTGCATGGCAAGGTACTGCAGCTAAAAGATACTGAAAACGACTGAATTAATTTTGTTTTTAGATGCAGCCACAAATTAATAGATCTAGCGACATATATGTTTCGGTTGTGTAGATTCTGAAGAAGTTTCCTTGTACAAAATGTGAGAGCTCCTTCACCACGACGTCCAGTCTGAAACGCCACATCAGAGACAAACACAAAGTCATGCATCGAGGCTTTCGATGCCAGTGAGTATCCCACATGCTACATCTCATTTTTATTATGACACCTAATTGCTTCTTCTTCTTCTTCTTCTTCTTCTTCTCATCATCATCATCAGTGGATTTATCTCCATCAAAGATAAAAAAAATGTTTTTTTATTAAAACAGATCACCTCTATGTACTGCCAAGAATGTCACACTTGAATCAGAAACTCATGTTTTGTGTGTGTGCGTGCGTGTGTGTAGGTTCTGTCCTGAGGGTGAGAAGATATTCAGCAGCAGAGTGATGTTGGAGAGGCATGTTCAGCTGAGGCACAGCATAGACAGTGTGAGCGAGGACACACTAATGGTAAGCTACACTCTGTGTCTTTCAGGAAGTGAAACAGGAAGTGCTTTTTTATTTACAGGATGTGCCTTATTGTGTCTGTTCACAGGGAGGTGGAGGTTGGCTGGATGAGGCGGACAGTTCATCAGAACAGGATGGCAGTTTGGGGACACGCCAGAGACGGAGAGCTGCTGTAAAGATCGAGCATGAGGAGGAGTCCATAGACACAGTGAGTCCAGCAAAGAAGCTTCGGTCCTTCTCCTCTGCTCCAGGCCCCCCTTCCCTCCCTGAGTCTGGTTTCCGCTGTTCCCCCTGCGGCTTTACCACAGAGGACCAGGCGGCCTTCCTGGAGCACATTAGCCAGCATCGGCCAGCAGGGGTAGAAGGCATGAGTGAGCAGTGTCTGCAGTGTGGTGCCTGCTTCACATCCAGCACCTCTTTGTCCCGCCATCGCTTTATTACCCACAAAGTGAGAGATACCTTCCAAGACAACCAGCAAGCCCTCAGTGAGAGCCCACCACCCTCTCCTGGTAACAACAGGACCCATGACGACAGGAGTCCTCTGGAAGGTTTTGTACCAGCACCACCCTCCTCCCAGCTCTCCCTCCCACAGGGGAAGGAAGAAGAGGCCACAATGGCCTGTAAGGTGTGTGGTAAACAATTTGAGAAGACAAAAGATTTGAATACTCACTTCAGAACTCACGGTATGGCTTTTATCAATGCACGTAACACTGGAAAATCTGCTTAATGGTGAATATTTTAAAAAGTGCCTTACTTACTGATACCTTATCATGAAAGTATGGATTAGCACACCTCAGTGCTTGATTAACCAAAGATTTGACAGAGTTTCTATGAAAATTAGATGTGATCTCCACTGGTTTAAAAAAAAAAAAAAGTCTTAACTTTCTGCCTATTTTGACACTCAGGATCTAATGCTGCATTTCTGTGTTCAGTTCTGATACTTGAGTAAAAGCTACTTTCAGTTTGTGGACCTGTAGTCTGATTAGTTCACTGCTGTGACCACATTGATTTTTTCCATAATGTGCTGGGTGAGAACTGTGAATATGAGTACTAAAACCACGTCTAGTCACACTTGATGGCTGTTTCACTGAATGTACAAGACAGCAATAGGATGTGCTGCTTTGATTTCAACATTTCTTTCTATTGACAAGATTCCTAAAAAGTCGATTCAGTTTTTTTCTGGCAAATCCCATTTGAGTTATATTTTCAGGAGAATCATATCTGTGGTTTTGAATTTTTCAGTTTATATAGTACAAAATGGTATTTATAATTTATTGCCAGAGATCTAAATTATACCAGCCATTCGATCTTCCAACCTTCAAGGCAGCTGTACATTTTAGTAACTTTTATGTTTTAGAATCTTGCTTAAGATAGATGATCCATCATTATAATCCGTCAGAGATCCTTTCATTGCCTTGTTTGTTAATCTTGTGTTCATTGCAGGAAAATGCAGTTGCAAGCTGGGACCATTTGGTAATAAAGTGAATGTTAAGTAGAAGTTGATTTTTATTTACTGAAATGAATGGTGAGCAGTAGCTCTTTGGAATGTAGGAACAATCTAAACATGCAGAACCACCTGTATAATCCTTTAATACCTTTTAAATACTGTAGAATGTAATTAAGATTGACTAATCTATTCTTTTTCTGTAAGCTAGGGGTGGAAGTAAAATTATGTCGTGTGTGTACTTCAGTCTTAATTCAGGGGCATGTGTTTATGTAAATCTTGCTTTATGGGATTACTGTAAACAGATCAATATGAGTATGAATGCTTGTATTCCTGATTCAGACTGATAAACACCAGTCAAATTATCTGAATATATTCAGTCATCCCAGCTTTGTGACTGTCACCACCGATCAGGTTTATTTTTGATGGAGTAACAGGTGAGAGAAGCATTTCAAGCTTGATTTAACCTACAAAGTTTTAATTTGTGTTGGGTTAAAGGGATAGGTCACCATTTAGAATTGTTCAACAAAATATGTTCATAATACAGAAAGCTTTTAGAGGCTCAGACTTTCTTAATACACTAAAAAGGTTGTATTCTCTTGTGGATGGTTAAAACTTGTTTTTATGGTTCGAATGTTTTTGTTTACTGGCATCATTTTTCTGCTGTTTATCTTTGACCACAGCATCTATAGCCAGAGTGCATCCGTGTCACTACCAATGAATATCTTGTACCAGCTTATGCAAAAAAAAAAAAAAAAAATNAAAAAAAAAAAAAAAAAAATCTGAACACCTCTTTAATGAGCTGTAGTTCTCAGCGACCTGTTTGTGTTGAGTGTCTCAGGAGATTATAAACATGTACACTGTTCTCATATTTAACTTGTTCTGTTTTTACAATGATGAGACAATTTTTAACCAAATGTTTATAAAAAAAAAATTAAATAGCTGGCACATTATCGTTTGAATTTCTGTCTTGTTTAGAGTGTGTGTTTGTTTTTACTGCAAATATCATTTTAAGATGATATAATTTCCCAGTTATTGAGTAGATATATTAATCTTTATTAAATTTTAATATTTCCATTTTGTCAATATCTAATATCTACATCACAAGTTCTTCAGAGATCCCAGTCAAAGGACGAGTGACAACCATTAAATATTTCTCTTTGTTCTATGAAAATATATATATATATATTTTTTAAATATATAAAGACTAAGTTTGATAAATATATGAAACATGAAATAAGAATCTATTCATCAGCTTTTAAGAATACTCATAGTAGTTATCTGTAACTTAGAAAGTTTGATTATCTTATACACTGGTTAGTATTTACACACACACACATATATATACACACACACACATATTATCCCAGACTACCATTACTAATGTCTTCATCCCAAATGAGGTACAAAATATAAGAATTACATGTTGCTATAAGTGCTCTACAAAGATAACTGCTCAGAAAATGACATTGCATGTGTGCTTTTAGCTGCTAGGTGGTAAGGTTCTCTGTTTTCACAACAGCAGGAAGCCCAGGAGGAGAAACAGAAACGGCTTCATGAAGGCGGAGATCCCCTCAGTGCTGAGGGAGGGAGCTCCTGGGGGAGAGAATCACACAAACATGAAGCCTGAAAGAAAATGTTTCATCTGTTGATGAGTTTGACAGGTCAGATCAGATCAAAATGTCCTGGCAGTCTTTGTTAACTAACAAAACAGCATGGCACAGTGAAGGAATTATGAAAAGATACAGCATTATTTCTAATTTAAAAAAAAAAAAAAATTAATGGATTGAAATTGTAATGCTCATTTTCAGTGTTTATAATTTGTATTTTCATTTTGAATATTAAAAATAAAAAAGTAAAAATAAACAATACAAAAAAAGTGGAAAATGGATTACAAAAATTGCACATATAACGCATTTTTTGTTTGTGTTTATCATTTTACGTCGAGAAACAACTTTTGGGTTGTCAGGTACAATCTCTTTTTAAGGGATCATGGCTTTCCCACTTCCTGAGAGGCCATCGTCTGCAGTTATAAAAATGTGAGTCAGTAATAAAGTTAGAAAAAGTCTTTTTTTTTTTTTTAAGTATGCTTCATTGAAAAAGATTTCAAAGGTATTACAGTACTAATATAGCAATATTTGAACAGTAAAGGATATGTGAATTTACTGTGATATGTGTCATTCATTCATGTCTTGTTACCTGATTCAATCCCCAGGCTGCTAGGATCAGGAGTTCCAGCTACAGCCCTGTCCAGGGAAGCGCGTTTGTCTGCGTCCAGCGCTGCTCGCTGCTCGCTGGTTACCATGTCAGCATTGTCGGGTCCAAGAGACTGCAGCTGGTCAACTGAGAAAAACTGGTGGGAGAGTATCAGTGGAACAGAGGTCACAAAGCCATCAAGCTTGGCTCACGAGGGATATAAGACACAGAAAGTTTAGAAAATGTCCCTCACAGCAAAGATGTCAACAGGAATTAATGGTATGCAGGACGGTCTGAGATTTCCAAAGACTACTGGCTTCATAGATTTCCACTCGTTAGCAGTCAATCCGGCTGATGGAGACAGAAGCAAACTGTCAGTATATTACCCACCACTGCTGAGTAATAACACCAAATAAGAGTGGTTGAATAGCAGTTTTTGGGAAATACTATAAGAGATGAAGTTTTTTTTCCCCTGCAGACATCAGGTAAAAGTGTTAGAGTGTTTGTCTAACCCATGATGTTGCCCACGCTGATAACATGTGCTAACATCCAGGTTTTAGGTTCACCATACGCAGACTCAGCAAGTTTCTTCAGCTGCACTGTTACCGGCAAAGAGCACTCAATTTCAGCCAGCAAGTCCACAGATTCCCTGTGAGACACACATACACACACATCAAAGTGACAGGAAAACACATACTGCAGCTCATTACAGTAACTACGTGACTGTATTCTACAGCTTAGCAATGCATGTTGCCCTTGATTGTGAAATTAAATTGTCAAACTATTTCAGCATTCAGAATGTAAATGAAAAGAAAATGCTGTCCAAATTAAACCTCTAACATGAGAGCCTTAAAATTGAAAGAAAAACACACACTTAGTTGTCTAATCATACATTAAGTGTTGTGTATTGTGTACAAACTTGAAGGCATTCACGTTGATCTGTCTAATCTCATCGGGGCTGAGGCCACAGATGAACTGGTCCAGTAAGGCTATTTCTTCTGCTGCCAGTTTTTGTGCTGTCAGGTTATTACGCTCAGCAACACCCTTCCATATCCCCTTCATCTGTTGAAACCAGGCATCATCCTCATCATAATGACTAAACATTATTGTAATAGTCATCAGCATATGTAGGTGTGTGTATTGTACCTGTGACTGATTCCAGCCACATTTGCCAATTTTGATCAGGGTGTTCAGGGAAATGGGGAACCTCTTCAGCTCTGTGTCATTGAAGGCCTTAGTTATGCACCCCAGCTGCACAACAGCATCCTCAGTCATCTCTTCAACCCAGGCCTGCACAAAGACACAGACATGCAAATCCAAACAAATCAGGATTGTGATGAGAATAAAATGCAGGGAAGCAGTTTCCATATTAAAAATTTGTATACTGATACATACAATAATAATCAGTTGTTTTATATTTTCAGTGAACCGTGTACTTGCATTTGTTTACTAGTCATCATCTTACTCGTTTAATTATCTAGTGAGGAATCTTAGCATGTATGTCACCTTAAATTCACCATCAACCTTTAAAGTGTCAATATAATAAAATGAATCATAAGTGTTAGATGGAGAAAATTATAAATTGCATTTTCTTCAGTCACTGCACCTGAGGATTTGAATCTTCTGCCCCATAACTACCAGCCATAGTTGAAGGCAAACTGATTTGGTGTTTAGTCAGAAAGATATTCCACCACTCATCCATGCAGCTTCTGTTGCCTTGCTTATCACCAACTTACAGTGCTGTCCTAACATCTCTACCCCAGTGTCTTCAATTCCAGAGCAGTTTGCATCTTCAGGCCATGTGATTCTAATGACTCTCACATGACTCTCCCATGTGACCCAAGGTATTGCGTATGTAATCGGAGTATGAGGGAGAGTCTGTCATATGAGGAAATGAATGCAGTGGTGGCATACTCCAATTATAATACTTTTGTGAACGAATAAATTGATTTACAACGGCATAACTTAAGTCTGTTATGCAGAGTAAGCTAATTCAGATTTATGCCAATTTCAGTCTAATTATGTTTACATGACATTTGAAAAAATGTGTTTTTTTGCCTTAATCTGAGTGTAATTAAAGTTTTAATATGAATGTAAACATACTATTGGATGAGTGGTTAAATACCTTAAAGATTAAACAGCCACTCTAGTTGCCTTAATCTGCTACAACATATCAAATAACCTGAATAACTGCTCCATAAATGAACAGATCCAGGTTCAGTGTCAGTGCCTTTACTTTACCTCAGCTTTTTTTCTCAGCACAGCTAATTGTTCCTGACTGAAGTCAGTAATGGATCCAAGTNCTTTACCTCAGCTTTTTTTCTCAGCACAGCTAATTGTTCCTGACTGAAGTCAGTAATGGATCCAAGTATTTCTACAGTATTGATGAAGGTGTCTATTGACATGTTATCCAGCTGTTCAGGTGTCCAATTGATGTTGATTTCATCCAGTTCTATAATGATGGCCTCTGTGGGGACTTTGTTATTGCTGTCTGAGAGAGACAGAAGGAGACAGACAGTCAAAAATGGAGACACAGTGGTGGCAACATCAACATCAAACTTGATGACGCCATAACATAACATTAACCAAGAGCAAAAACTTGATAGTACAAACACAATGTCTCTTCCTCACTTGTGCTTTGCCTCTTCTCATGTCTGGCACTTTGTGATGTGATGACAACTTCGAAAAGCATCTTCTTTACAGCATTTGAGATGTCAGTGGCAGGACATTGGGCCAACATGTAAGAGAGGATTTCCTTTATCCCAGACTAACAGAGAAAAAATACATGACACATGCAGCCATGTTGAACTGATAAACTCAAAGTCCTTCTCTGTTTTCAATGATTAGAACATTTACTAATGAAAGACAAATATGGACACCGTGAGCTATGCCACTGTACAGAAGACAGTGAATTCATCTGAGAGAGAAGACAACAGCACACACATATAGAAAATACACACCACATGTGGCAGAGCTTCAGTATAATTGCCCAAAAGGATCAAGTGACCACATCTTTCCAGAGTCTCAGCTGACCAGTCAGACCTGCAGATTATACAAATACATCAGCGTCTTGCTCTCTCTATCCAGAAACTCCAGTGTCAACAGCAGCCTGTCCTACCCATCGATGATCATCTGAATAAGTTCCTTGCTGTGGGGTGGAGGAAAGTTTGAGCAAGAGCACATGGCTTGGAGAGTGGAGTTCATGACATCAGAGTTCATGAGACGCAGCTGAGCCGGCTGTAGCTCACATAACAGTGGCCCAAGTCTCAAAACATCCTCACTGGACAAAGAAGACATTTCTGTCCCCTGCATAAAGACAAAATAAACATCTTAGGTTTTTTTTTTTTTTTCATGTGTGCACACTGGCCTAATAGTGTCATAGTGATTGGTGTGATGCAATAGTCCTTGTGTACGTTGGCAAGGCAGAGCAGAGCTTTCTTGGTAATAGCAGGACGAGATGGGGCACGAAAAGGCACTGAGCTCAGGTTAGCTTCTGCCATCTTGTCAAGGAAGGTTGGACACACAGAGTCAGGTAAGTTCATCACCTCTGAGGGCCTAGAATAGAGAGAATGAGGAAAAATAAATCATGTTTTATTATCAGCTGTGCAAGAAGTACTTAGATTCTTTACTGAAGTAAAACATAATAACATAATCGAAAAATACTGGATTCAAAATTCTATTTAGATGAGAGTAACCTGTAAAAGTACAGTACTGTGCAAAGGTCTTAGGCAGCCTCTTATATATGTTTTTTATTTTATTGCATAGTGTGTCAATAGAAAAGAGCAAATTCTAGTCTTTATAACAAATAAATAAAAAGCATCTTCACTTTTAGATGTACACATGGCACAGTTTTATATCAGCATAAAATTTCCTTTAGTATCACAGGTATAAGTAGTCAATGTGAAGAATGAGAGTATAAAAATCCTCGTAGTGTATTTTATGATTTCAGTTGAGATAAAGGATTACAGAGTAAATTCACCAAACCTTTCCCTTTCTGAACGTATTTAGATAAAGTAAATAATGCAACCAAAATAAGTGAAGGATACAAGCTTTTCACACAGCAACCTTACGCTATGTTGAAGTTGAAGTCCTTCTCTCAAAGCAACTACAGCGCTGGCCAAAAGTATTGTATNCCCCCCGTACTTTTGTGTAAACTTTACCAAAGTCCCACTCCAAACATAACAAGATTCATTTACTGGTGTTTATAAGTAGTTGAGTATTCGTTCAGAATATTCAACTATTCTTTAGACTTAAATTTGGATTTCGGAGTGGGTAATATGACTACAAATTTCTACAAGTCAGTGAAAACATGTGAAAATCATTTGCTCTGACCCTACCTCAAAGAAGATGTTTTAACTTACCACCTGATCTCTACTAATAACATTGGTGTCCTTCTTTAAATCTTAACAATATGTCAAAAGTATCTTCCTACTTAACACTGTTAAGTAGTGTTACTACTTACTCTAACACACTAAAAAAAATTAATTTTGTTGTATTTGGAGTGGTATTTTAACTCAGAAAGACAAGTTTACACAAAAATACAGTGGGGTGAAATACTTTTGGCCAATGCTGTAGTATCTACAGCCATGTTATAAACGTATTGAAGTTAAAAGTGCAAAAAGTGCAAATATGCCATGGAGTGCATGTAGTAACCACAATGTGATACAAAAAGGAACACATTGTACAAGCTGTACAAAATTGTACAGTACATGAGTAAAGTAAGTACTGTAATTGAAGTACTTACTTTTCACCCATTTAAATTGTTGTTCAAACACGTCCCTGTGAGTGATTGAAATAGATCAAAGACATAGAGGGAGAGTACAAGACATAGGAGCGAGGAAGAAATGCTTACAGCAGGTTGAACAGAAACTGTGTGGGAATGTCATCCAACTCCTCCTTTGTTATGTTCTCGAAATAGTTTTGTCTCATGTTCTTCAAACTTGCAATAAACTTCTTGGCAATGCAAATGATCTAAAAATGAATATTTCTTATGTGAGGTATTTTCACATTTTAAAATTCCTTTACAAATTAATGTGTGTGCATGTATGTATATATATACCTGTACTTTAGAGAGCTGTTGTGGACTGCATGTTAGGAAGACCAGACCCGTTTTCATGAAGTCACTATCAGGAATTTTGGCAATGTCCTCACAGCTTATGCCTTGAATGAGTGAACACGGGGTCCTGACACAGTCAGAGATTTTATGTAGAATAATGACAAAAAAATCATATTAAAAGTTGCATAATAAGGACTTACACATTCAAAATAACAGAAACATTCTATTATACACTATAATCAAAATTGGTTAAATAACACTTTTTGATTAAAACAGCACAGTGGCCTCAAACTGACCATGAAGCTCAATTAAGTCTCAATAGAAACCATACGAATTCTGGCAAATTGTTAACTTTGTTAATGAGTTTATGTGATTACCGGCATTTGTTTGCCTATCTGTGTGTATATTAGCAGAATACCTTGAAAACTTCTGGATGGATTTGGATGAAATATGGGGGGTGGGAGTGTAGATAAGTAACATCGAGAGGAAGAAGTGATTACATTTTGGAGTTGATCTGGATCATACTCTGGATCCAGAAGAATTTTTTTAGCCTATTGTAATACAAACTTCTTTAAGACACCACTATGTGCAGTGTGTGTGTGTGTGTGTGTGTATGTGAGTGAGTGAGGGAAAGATGTATGGCAGTGTGAGGAGCAGGTCGATGTTGGCGATGGGAGCAGAGCAGGTTAGCATGACTGCCTTTTTTCATCGGGGATTTTGTTGTTCTTGGCAGAGGTATGCACTCAGTAAAATGATTCTGTTACTTTGTCCAGCCCTGTATAACTTACCTGTACAAACATTCTTTATCTTCTATTGTGCTTATCAGATATGTTGCCTAAGGAGAGAAATGCCAAAGAGAAAAACATCTTTGAGGAAATACACCTTAAGTACTATAAGCAAAATTTCTTGAATCATCCATGCATTAAGTAGCCTGATTATACTGAGAATTTAAAACTCTAAAAGGTATAAATAGAGAAGGGCTAGGAGCACAAAGACGGAACTCAGAAAAAAAATGGTCTTTACCTGTGACCGGCTCCAGTCTTTTCTCTTCATTTCTTCCACACAAGTGATGTTTGCTTTGGCCAGGAAGTCCAGAGAAACACTCTGAAGCAACGGGCCAGACAGTTTCTGCACCAGTTCTGAGGGTTTCTCATATTTCAGCAGCTATAAAGACACATTAAAGTAATTATTCTTCCAAATATTTAAAACATAAGAAAAAAAAACAGTATTGCCTAATGATTATATCACTGATAAAAGGTACAGATTTGTCACTTGGGATAAACTGTAGCTATACATTTGAAGGTACAAATACTACTGCCCCAGCGATAACATTTCCTATTTCTGAGAGTGTACCTTCTGTTTACTGCTACTTACCCCTTGCAGGATGGTCTTCATCTGCCCCTTATTCATTGCCTTGCTGATTTTCTTCAGACCTTCTTCATCCTTCAGAAGCTCCTGGGGTTTGACACACCTAACAAGCCTGTAAGGTACGCAGCCCCGCAAAGCTGACCAAAGGGGCTTCAGATCCTCAAATGATATGTTTGTGCACTGAGACAAAGCAGATTGGGAAAAGAATGAATAGGGAGAGAAGAGGGAAGAGACAAGAGAAAAGCTACTACTCCTGCATGCTCACCTGCTTATCACCCAGTAGTATCTTAACCATTAGTTTACACTTTATGTGGGACGATATGATCCTGAGATCTTTGAGAATCATCTTGAGAACCTTAAGTGGGAATGTTAGCAGTTGTTTAGGAGGTACATAGATTATGCTGGTGCCAATCTCAGTTAGTGTTTTTTCACTGACATCTCTCTCAGACATCACAGCATCAACAAGGCCCCTCTTCAGCTACAGCCAGGAAGGGGGCAAAAAGATGAATAAGTAACAGAGAAAGACAAAGGCAAAGAAACACAGAGTTTTGTGAAATTCATTGCATCAGTAACTGTCCTGACTCTGCCCAGTGGGTGTGATTAAAAACGTGAGTAAATGACTGATACCTTTCTGAGTTCGGGGTTGTCACAGTTGTTGAACAGAGAGAGAAGTTTGGCACTGACAGTGGCATTCTGTTTTGGAGGATCCTTATAATAACAGGCCAGTGGACCCAGCCTGAGGACATTCAAAAGCAAAAATATAGCAGTTATTTTTACACTGATATGAGATCAGCTCTCTAGATTGCAAGGCACTTTAACGTAAATCACATAACATCCCATAAGACTGCTTGATCTGGTGCAGACATGAGACATGAGCTACTGTATATTCCAATATGTTTTTGCACAGCGGTATAATCCCACCTTCAAAGTTCAAATGCCTATATTGTATTTTACTTTCTATATCAATGAGAGTGTCTGTCTGTTTATTTTTTCCTCTTCATAATTCCCTAAAAACACAACAAACAGAAAAATACAGGTTGTACTCAGGCCACAAAACAGGAGTATGTTCACCTGTCCTCTTCTGCTGCCAAAGAATAAAACTTTATTTTAAAGGTCACATCCATGCAAATCTGAAAAATTCATTTGTTTTTGCAAATAAGCTACGAAAGTCTTAGTCCTTTGTCAGCAACTAATCCACACACTTTTAAAGCGCACAAACACTCATGTATGACAACACACAATAATGTATGAATACATACTTGTCTACATGCTGCGTAAACTCAATCACGGTCGGGAAGCAATCATGGACCTTTTTGAACAACTTTGTACCCATGATGGGGTTCATCCTGGTCACTCTACTGAAGGCAGGTTTGAACTTGGGTGACTTGAAGAATTCACAAAGCTAGAAGAAAAAGGGACAGAAACAAAACCCAACAGAGGTACAATTTAAAACTAGCTAACTATTTCCACATAAATAATTCGTTTTATTACCCCCCAACATCAACAAGTTGATCGCTATAGATCTGAAAAACGAACCTTTTCCTCATTAAACAACTCAATATCTTTTGATGACAGATGCGAGAGGTAGGGGCCCAACATCTGCAATGCCTTCAAGTTCAGCCATTTCAATTTAGGTTGGCAGCGTTTCATCACTGTTCCAGAATCAGCTGAGTCTGCGAAAAACAGGACTCACATTAATACTCACATTAATACTCACTCAGGACTTCACAAATATACAGTTCTGCAGCAGTTTTTAACCAACTATTATAGTTGGAAACTTTGATTTGTAAGGCAGGGCTCCATTGTAAAAAAAGGTTTTAGGGGTAAGATTTGGATCTTTGCTGTGCAGAGATGGGGAGAAACTAAACACATTTGCTGTTAATATTTTAAATTATAGTGCTGAAATACTATAGTTGAAGTACTTGCATGAATTCATACTTTATTTAAGTACACTTTTTGGGTATTGCCACTGTTAGTTACAGGTTAGATTTTAAATGAGAGATAAATCTGGCTGTTGTCAGGTGAAAACCTTGCATCTCCAAAACATCAACCTTTCAGGAACCTTATCTAAAGAGTTTTAGAACAATTTAGTTAAAGTCTAGAGGAGCATGTAAAACTTCACTTGATCTCAGAACAGGAAAACTGGAGATCCCCAAAATCCCCTAAATTGTAGCTACACATTTTCCCATGTGATTTTCATTTTACAAGTTAATGCTTCAAATTTAACACTTTGATATGAACAGTTCATCACAAAAACTGCTAAAATTTTAATACAGGACTATTGTGATTTTTCAATTGTGGTATTACTACTTTTACCTCAATTAATAATTTTAGTACTTCTTCCACCACTGGTTCAGTAGTCCCACATGTGCTAATAAATATTAATAAATATTTCCTTAAGTACAAGGAAGAGTACTACAGATGCAGTATTTGCTTTGAGGATGTTGATAGAGAAGTACAGAGAAGATCAGAGGGAGCTGCATTGTGCCTTTGTAGATCTAGAGAAAGCATATGACAGGGTGCCGAGAGAGGAACTGTGGTGTTGTATGAGGAAGTCTGGAGTGGCAGAGAAGTATGTTAGAGTGGTGCAGGACATGTATGAGAGCTGTAAGACAGTGGTGAGGTGTGCCGTAGGTGTGACAGAGGAGTTCAAGGTGGAAGTGGGACTACACCAAGGATCAGCTCTGAGCCTCTTCTTGTTTGCTGTAGTGATGGATAGGCTGACAGATGAGGTTAGACAAGAATCCCCTTGGGCTATGATGTTTGCAGATGACATTGTGACCTGTAGTGAGAGCAGGGAGCAGGTGGAGGAAAACCTAGAGAGGTGGAGATATGCCCTGGAAAGGAGAGGAATGAAGGTTAGCCGCAGCAAGACAGAATACATGGCTGTGAATGAGAGGGACTCAAGTGGAATGGTGAGGTTACAGGGAATAGAGATAAAGAAGGTGGAGGATTTTAAGTACTTAGGGTCCACAGTCCAGAGCAATGGAGAGTGTGGAAAAGAGGTGAAGAAACGTGTGCAAGCAGGTTGGAATGGGTGGAGAAAAGTGTCAGGTGTGATGTGTGACAAAAGAGTCTCGGCAAGAATGAAAGGAAAGGTGTACAAAACGGTGGTGAGACCAGCGATGTTGTATGGCTTAGAGACAGTGGCACTGAGGAAAAGACAGGAGGCAGAGCTAGAGGTAGCAGAGACTAAAATGCTGAGGTTCTCTTTGGGAGTGACGAGGATGGATAGGATCAGGAACGAGTACATCAGAGGGACAGCGCATGTTAGATGTTTTGGAGATAAAGTCAGAGAGGCCAGACTGAGATGGTTTGGACATGTACAGAGGAGGGATAGTGAACATATCGGTAGAAGGATGCTGAGGTTGGAACTGCCAGGCAGGAGGCCTAGAGGAAGACCAAAGAGGAGATTTATGGATGTAGTGAAAGAGGACATGAAGTTAGTTGGTGTGAGAGAAGAGGAGGCAGAGGATAGGGTTAGATGGAGGCAGATGATTCGCTGTGGTGACCCCTGAAGGGAAAAGCCGAAAGGAAAAGAAGAAAGAAGAAGAAGAAAACGCCTCCATGGAGGACAGCCTCAGTGTAACATAAAACTATGTCGACACACACAAACAGCTGAAATAGCAGTCTGAACAAAAACTGTATATTTTAAGTAAAGTTTTATCGCAGAACTGATTTATTGTGTTTTAGATGTTTCTATATTTCTGGCTACTGAGTGTAGATACAAGAGAAATTTTAGCTTTACTTTAAATTCCTGTTATATATTTCACCAACTCCACTGCCAACAACAGAAGACATACAGTAAATTACATTCTGTAGCGGCTGAAGTTTGCTGTGATTGTGTTACCTGTGTTCTGGTTTGAGTTTGTGTCTGGTTTCTGGACTCCTGGTCTCTGGACTCTTGGTTTCTGGTCTTCTGGTCTCTGGACTCCTGGTTTCTGGTCTTCTGGTTTCTGTTCTTCTGGTTTCTGGACTCCTGGGTTCTGGTCTTCTGCTATCTGGTCTTCTGGTTTCTGGTCTTCTGGTTTCTGGTCTTCTGGGTTCTGGCCTTCTGGTTTCTGGCCTTCTGGTCTGCCATTTGGTTTCTGATTTGAAGGTCTGGACGGGGATGGATTCTTATCGCCTGATGCTGTGGAATCAGATCCTTTCTTGGGACTCAGGGTACAGTTGAAGAACTTCTGGACAATTTGGTGTCTTACCCACATTACCACTTGAGTCCTGTGACTCCAAGACATGATCCCATACACCTCCTTCAACGTGTTCATACTGGAACCAGAATTTTTCAACATGAAAAGATGCAGAATTATGTTACAGGAAAGGGAGTAATTGTGCATATACATACATATAGAAACAGACACACACACACACACACACACACACACACACACACACACACACACACATGCATGCACACACTGACCCATGCACACACACACACTCACATCTTTTCCATGTACTGGATCTTTATTTTTCGGGGAAGGCCCATTTGTGTAGGGGCCATTTTCGCCAGCACAGGTTTGGCAGCCCACAGCATCACATCATAGTCTTCCAAATTCATGCTTTCACCCCATGTGGTGAGAATCTTCCAGCACAAAGGAGCCACATATGCCTGCAAGTAACATCTACCATCCTCCTGGGGAAATAAGAGAAAGTAGGATGAATAGACTGTCAGACAATGGCAAGAGTTAAACAGTGGGATTAGTGAGGAGGGACACTGACAGAGGAGTTCTTCAGCTGCTTGACCATGGATGGAAGACTGGTGAAATTCCGTATCTTCTTTATACCCTAAATAGAAAGACACAGAGAGAAAGTAGAAAGCAGTAACTTCGCCAACCAGCCATTACTTTTAAGAAAACAGTTTATATACTACAAAAATATATGATACTTTATGTAATCAAACATGTTAGTGTATACTGTATGCATGTGTGAGTGTGAATTCATACCATTTGAATTGACTCATCTAAGGAGATTTGGTTAGTGGGGTCCTTTATGATGTCCTTAGGAGAGAACAAGGTCAGGAAATTGAGAAAACCAGAGAAGAGGTTGTTCTCTGTATTTTTTCCATCCTTGTCAGTCACGTCACTGAACAGAAGGGACAGTGGAAGAGGTGGATTCAAATATTCTCATTTCTATTTTATTTGGATGTACTCTGAATTCAACTGAGCACTTTGCACTTTGCCAGCAAAACCCTGCTTCAACATTCATACAGACATCCTGCCAAGTACACAGTCTTTTATTGTTTGAGCAGCGCCAGTGAAACAGCTTAGTTTAAATGCCTTGCTAAAGAGCACCTTGACAATTATTGTTTCCTAGTCACATTTTCTCATCTTGTCTATGGATTCCAAACCTGGATTTATAATTAAATAAAATTGTCTACAAAATAGTAGAGTGCCGAATCCAGACAAACATAGAGAACTACCTGTTTTGGGGGGCAGTTTGTTGTTGCATGAACTTAGGCAACTTGTGTCCTGTAACATAGATGGTTTATATGTTACACAATAAAAAATACATTAGGACCAGACATGCATTAGCTGTACTCATGTCACAGTAACCATTAATAATGCAGGCAACACAAAGTATATTTCCACACATCCCAGGACAGGGATTCACAATAAACTTCACAATACTTCACAATAAAGGAAAATACAGTAGAGACATCTCACCCATTCTCTGGCAATCCAACATCTGTAGAGACAAAATAAAGATGTCATCATGCTACATGTTTATTATTACTCTAAATCTCTCAAGCTGGTTTCTTGGGTACTAGTTTCATCAAGTTAATCCAACTATACAGTGGTTACAGTGCAAGACTAGGATCTTCTGTACTTTTTATGTTTAGAGCAAAAAATTCAGTATTCAAAACTTGGTATGAACAAAAACACTACCTGTGTTTATTCATAAATTCTGAGCCAAGCATCAAATCCAGAGCCATCATTAACTGTTTTTCAATGTTCACATTTTCAACACACATCTGCCAATGGTGCTGGAGGGATTTTAGCCCAGTTTCATAGAAGTCATTTTCTTGGCTGTCCAAAGAAATCATCTGCAGTTGACATGACGTCAACAGCAGAGGCCCAAGGGCTTAAAGGCTTTTTTTTTTTTCCTCATATTTTTGGAGAGTTGAAATCAGGTTAGGAGGGAGGGTGCTGAACTAGTTTAAAGCCATAATCATAGTTAGTAGCCATGGTGACAACTGCGCTTGCATTATTTCTCCATCTTTTACTCACAGAACCATGTGTACCTCTGGAACTCAAAAGTTAGAATCTCTTAGGTTAAATGAATGTAGCTGATGTGTAGAACAACCAAGGAATTATATCACTTAAATATTCACTTTCTTATGTGTCAGGCTCAGAACTTATCAATCAACCATCATCATCCAAATGAATGAAACAAATAAAAAGACCTGCAGAGGGGATACTGTGGAGTTTACAGATCTAAAACATGCTCACAATATTTTTTGAATGTTTGTACCATTTTCAGTATATTTTCTTTCTCTGATCACACAACAGGCCAATTACAATATGTTCACTATAACTCTCACAAATATTCCACTCACAAATTATTCCAGTGTATGTTTGCACCCATGTACTCATTACCCAACATTGTTTGGAAAACTGTGTGGTGACAGAGAAAGTTGTGGCAAAATAGCAGAACTGTTGAAATGATACATAAGAATACTGTTTTGACATATAACCTCCCCCTATTAAAGAAGTGGGCAGATAATCACATACCAGCTTTCTGACCAAAGACTTGAAGCCAGGTGGTGCATAATCAGGTGTTTTTCCAGGCCTCAGAGGATTACCTAACCACATAATAACAATATGAATAATAATAATAATAATAATAATAATAATAATAATACCAATAATACCAATAATAATAATAATATAACCTTTATTTGTATAGCACCTTTCATACATAGCACATTTCAAAGTGCAGCATAAAAAGCATAAAAAGGTAAAGGACAATAAGAGTGCATGGGTATATAATGAGAACGTATACAGCACCAGCTAACGCAACATTAAACATAAGATCAAGGGGACAAGCTAAAATATATGTGCATATATATATATATGTGTGTGTGTACTGTATACACACACACACACACACACATACATACATGCATATATACATATATATCCACATACTGTATACATACATAGATATAGGTTTACACAGATGCAAAAAAAAAAAGCAAAAGAGTACACAATTAAAAGCAGTGAGAGAACCACAATAAAAATATATAAACATATAAAATATATGAAGAGATAAATACGCACACAAACAACATGCAGTCATTTTGATACAAATGCAGAGTAATAGGATGCTGTCTGATGGTGTTGTTGCTTACCCAGCGCTGCACAGATTATAGCCAGCAGGAAGAAAAATGTTCCTCCTTTTGGACTCATCCTGCCTTCTGAGGATGTAAACACGATTATATACTAACTGCACACTGCCAATACAAGTGATTTTGACATGCCGCCAAACTGCAGTTCTATTCTTTCTTCATAATGGAGAAAATTTATGAATGCCTTGTGTAAAATAAAGGTTGTGCTATTAGATTTCTAGTTGTTATGGAACCTGTCACCATGTAGGCTGGTACTAAGCAGCTACAGTTTTGTGATATTTCTCTTCCTCTGAGGATATGTTCACCTGCCTAGCTACCAGCTTTGTTAATCATCCTTTGGGAGCCTTCGTGACAATCACAGGATAGTGAACTGAGAAAAACAGCTTCTCTAATTGTCTCATGTTCTGCAGCATAACAATATTTACACTTAGAATTACTCCTTATAATCTTTGCTTCCTGTATGGATTTCCCTCTCATATTTGCATGTTTGATTTTGCCTTCATTCACCTTGTTTGTGTTTACTAATTTGACTTATCATTTGAATATGTCCGATGATTAAAAAGAATTCTAGAATGTAGAATCCTTTTAACAGAATTTATCAACACTTTATTAACACATACTTCCAAATCCTTGGAAGCATGTGTTTTTTGTTTTTGCAAACAAAAAGCATTAAAATATTTTTTGCATACAAAATGCATGAAAATTATACAGACACACAAACAACATGACAACATGATATTTGTATTGCTCACAGATAACTATAATTCACTGTGATTCACTCAGACATTGAAAATACATACTGTACCTGTGTCTATCTCAAAATAAACACATCAACAAATCTGAAACGACAACAAACTGATAAGACTTAAATGAGTGCTGAAAGCATAACTGATGTGTGTGTACAAGTTAATAATTACTTACATAATCTGTGTATCTTCCCTGGTTTATTCTAACAGCTGTCCAGGTGAAAAAAGGAAGAGCATGAAGTGAGAAAATGTGTCCTTCCTCTGCTCTTCACTCCCATCAAATGCCAGCTGGGTAGTTACCTGTCCTCACAGGAGGAATAATCACACCAGGTGCATGGTAATAAAGCAGTTTTGTGTGCATGTGTTTGAGCGCCATTACTGGCATATTTGGACAAGGCGCTGCCACCACTGTCCTTAAGGGCAGATATCGGCACGAAGCAGGTGTCCAAACATGTTTGAATGACCTAGTGTAACAGAGAGAGGCTGTGACTTATGTCATTATTGTTATTATTATTATTATTATATATTTTTTTTTAAATTAAGTGGACATACAGTAATTGTCACTGAAAGATCATTTTCCAAGAAATAGCATGGTTCAGTTTATGTTATTAATTGTTTAATAACACTTGACTTACATATGTCCACTAAAAGGGAAAAACTTGATGGATGCATCATCCATTAGTTTAGTTTACTATTAGTTTACTATTTCGTTTAGTTATGAAAGTTGATCCACAGAACTGAACAGATTTGTCTCTGTGTAGTTCCTTTGATGACCTGTAAAGCACTTTGACAGCAATGACTACTTATTTAAATTGAACATGAACCAGTTTTGGTGAAACAAAGTGTTGACTGAATGGCTGAACCTAATTAAAGGAATCTTATTTAGAAGAGACAATTTTATTATTTAAATGTAGGTGTCTGAATAAATCCACTCACCAGAAGTTAACATAGAGCTTATTTATTATCAGAAGAGACACTAAGTCGAAGCAAAATACCGGTTACAAAACAGTATGCAAATATAAACTAACCTTGTGAATGTCAAGCGCCAATCACCATAGTCAAACTGCAAAGGTATCTTAAAGGACAATACTGGAGATTTTGAATGTTTGAGCCCATAAAATACAACTTGCATACATGTTACATTACAGACCATTTCCCAAAAATACACTGGAGTAGTGTAGTACACTATAAGACTTGAAACTCGCTTGAGATAAGTAATTCATCACAGCGAATAAGATGTCTATTAAGTTGTTGTTTTTTATTTAATCAAAGTAAGACAATGTATGTCTCTGCCAGGAAATACAGCCCCAGGAGAAGACGCCTTTTACCAAGAAATTAAAAACAACCGTCTCTTGTACATTTGGATGTACATGTTAGCAGGTGAAACATTAAGGTGAGTGTATCACCTGAATATTAGATTTTGAAAGATTAAGGAATTTGGTAAAATAGTAGAAAAATTAAAATATGGTTTTATGTTTTAGAAATTGGTTGTCAGCAACATAACATGTATGCGAGTAGTATTTATTGGGCTTAAACATGCAAAATTGCAGGTATGATTCTTTAAGATGCAATTCTTTTCATGGCCACTAGACTAAAATAATAATAATAATAATAAGACTGTATGGAAGTCAATGGGAAAATCACACACTTCTTTCTCAAAATCAATACATTTTCTTCACAATGAATTAGAGTTTCAATTTTTACTTAATCTGCTCTGGAAAAAAAGTTCTAATGATGAAACAGGCTTCAAATAAGCCACTGTAACTTTTATTAATTATCAGCCACTTTTGCCAGAAGTGGTATCAAGGAGATTATGGCACCTCATCAGCAAACAGACTCAGCAACACCAGATATTATATAACAATATCCAGCTATCTAGCTAAAGTTAGCAAGTTGGCCATAGCTGACTAAGACAGATTGTGGCAGCAAAACTCTTTAAATTGAGGATAGGTGGTTTATTACTTGTAAATTCAGCTCTTTTATTTGAATGAGAAATATGCTGATTCTTCATCCAAAAGTTACATAGTCTTGCTTTAAATTCCTAATCCTTGATTGGTGTACAGCACCCTTTCCATCACATCCTTTGTATCAGGGCCATTTTTCAAATGTGGACCATGTTGAGTTTACAGTGCAGTCAACTACAGGAGCTGCAACCCAGAGAGTATTTTAGACCAATCATGGCTCAAAGAAGAGTAGGTTTTCTTGACTGATGGGTGTCTCAGCTTAGCCATAGTGGCTTCTGCTTGTTTGTCCTAACTCATTTTTACAAAAGCCACACCCTGTTACCCAAATTTATATGTTTTCTGGCTCCAACCACTAAGAAGATAGTGTGGAAGCAGTAATCTGAATCTCCAAGCTTCAAAATATCCCTTCGGTATCTTATGGTTGACATCACAGACACTACTAGAGTGTAATACCCACAGGACATCCGCTGCTCATTAAACTTTAATGATGCTTATTAAGAACAGTCCAGTCTTTCCGTCTTTCCTGCAGGCTTCCTGCATGTGCCTGATAGCAATCAATCAATCTAATAATACTACTATCAACTAACCTACTCATGGTTTGACATAAACTTAATATACAGTGTGTTTTTGGGATATATTTTCAATCTTGATAAAATACATGTGATGCTCTGTACAGACAAAGAGCTGGAGAAAGAACTGGGCATGTTTCACTCCATGTTACTGTTTATCTGCGTTTTGGAGCCAGTGACCACAGGAAGATTTGGGTTGGTGAAGTGATCTGAAAGAGATCATGGACACTAGTTAAGTGTCTGAGTGTTTGTTAGTGTTTTTGTTGAGGGCATTTGTTTATAACTCACCCACAGCAAACTTGTGGATGTCAGCAGGCCTTTCCAGAAGCACATCTCTATAAGACAATGAATGAAAGTTAGAATAATACCTGCAATATACTATAACAACTGAGGGAGTTTCACAAGAGGCTTTGTTGGGAGTTGGTAATCTTTCAGCCCAAAACACAAACTGGAACACATTTAACTAAAAAAGCAGCTGCGACTTAATGGAGTTGATGTATTTGTAAATGTAAATCAGTTTGGAGACATGGCAGTAGAGCTGCTTTGTCCTAGAAAGAGTCAGTCATTTCTTTTAATTGACTTAATAAACCATGTGGAAGATTTTATCCAGCAAAGTGTAGTATTCTTTGAAGTGGAATTGTTATTTTAAGGACAACTCCAGCAATATAATAAAATATGTTGTATATTTTATGCTTTTTTTTTTTAAAAAACAAATATAAGCAATGGTTAAATAATAATAATAAATAGTTTGTGTAAAAATAAAGGTTATTTATTTAGATCTTTTATCATTTTTAATATGAATGCAATAAATAAATAAAATAAAAAATAAAAAATAAAATTAAAACAGCCTTGGGTCACCAGCCTAATTCAAGGAACAGCAGCAGGGTTTCTAGGCTCTGGAAAAATTTTCCTAAAAACATTTGCCTGTCTTCAGGCAAATGCTTGTCTTTGAGTCTCCTTGAAAACACATTTGCATTACCAACATTTGATTTGGCTGTAATGCTGTACGTACTTTTTAAAACATATCATTGTTCTGCTGGCCTTCTTTTTTATTTTTATATTTGAGACATTACTCTTTTCAAAATATTGTAATACTGTGAAGGTTCTCAGTCACCCCAGGTCTTCTTTGATTTAATGGCTTCCCAAGTTTTATCATTTATTACTAAATGTAAAGTAGCATGACAGAAAGAAGTCTCCTGGTATCCAGAGAAAAACTGGAAGCAATCTAGTTACAAGGATGTTTATTCAAGCTGACTGTGTGTTTTAGTTTTTCTATGCAAATAAATAAGACGGTTGAGTTTGCAAGGCCGTCTCCTCACTAGTGTTACACTGTAACTAACGACCGTGTTACCTGGTGATTAACTCGAATGCGTCGCTGCTTTGCAGAGGTGGTACATGTTGAAAAAGGATATTTTACTCTTGGTTAAAATTTTATATTCATAAAGGTAAATTTAGTCATAGTAAAGCTTATTTTTGGCATTCAAAATTACCTAACGAGGTATATTGATTCCATTATTTTTTTCTAAAGATATTAAGGCTGTGACGACAGCTTTTGTTTATTTTGTATGCTTGTATGATGCATTTATTTATACATATTTATACATCGCTAAAGTTAGTTACAGCATTTTGTTGTCATCTTTATCATTAAAAGTTTATTGCAAACTATCTGAACCTCTAAAAACTGTCACCAACAGCATTTTGGATTTGGAAAAGTGAATAAGTTACCTATCGTGCAAAGTTTATTGCATGATGTAGGTAAAACCCCTTAATTAAACCCCTTTATTGGTGACAGTTTCACTAAAGCCCAAATTAAAGTCCAAATGATATTCATGTGGTCTGTATTTCATTTTCAGTTAAAAGGTCAAAAAAGCCGTGGGAGCTACAGTACTAAGAGTTCCATTTTCAATACTTGTCACTACAATATAGGCTAAAGTCACGTGTACTTTGACCAGAGGAAACCACAGGCACAGTAAACATGTTAACCACGGTTAGCTATAAGCTAATCTCATTAGCCGTGATTAGCTGAAAGTGATGAATAAACACAGTTAATTAGCAAGCTAACCTCAGAAAGTCACCAATCAGTTGTTGCACTTCAGGATGCGATATAAGATACTGCTCGTTGTCGATTCTCGTCTTGATCTGGAAGTCAAAATATTTTAATAAGATTTAACATTAAATATCAGATAAACTACAGCAAAGCTGGTAGCGTTAGCGCGTTAGCTGATCCGTAAACAATACCTTAAACTGTCGCAGTTTCGCTTGCTGCTCTGCGCTTAATACACTCAGGTCCAGTTTCCGCCCTCCGCTTTTACCAGACATTATTTGTCCGCAATAAATCACAAGTAGCCACTGAATAGTGACTCACAATCTAAATTCAGAAATAAATGTTTTAGCACAAATAAGCACAAAATGGTCAACTGTTATAGACACATTGGCCAGACGCTGACAACTGTTGCTAAGGAAACGATCGCCCGGCAACTACAGCTGTGTCCACACAGTGGCAGCACCCAACAAAGGTTCCTAAGCTTTTTCTTTCTTTCTTTCTTTCTTTCTTTCTTTCTTTCTTTCTTTCTTTCTTTCCTTCTTTTTCTTTCTTTCTTCCCTCTTTTTGATATTTAGAATTTTATTCATTTTTAGTTTCAGCTTAAAAGAAAATTCAGCTGTGTGCCACAAATTTATGGGATGTGTATGTCTATAGTCCTGAAATTTATCAACAAACTTTAATACAACAATGATACAGACAGAAGAAGCCAACTTAAAGGGTGTTCTTTAGAAAAGAAAACAAGTCTTTTCAGACATATTTTAGATGTGAGATTGAGAGCAGCAACAAGCTTCTCCCAATTAAGGCTCCTTCCAACACATTATAGGAGTCCATACAAGGCCATTATCCTTTTGCCATCAGTGAAACAGGCTCTGCAATGAAGAAATGAGAACACTGGTGACTGCAGAAAGTTCAAGTTGAGTGTTTTTTGTTTTTTTTTTCTTTTTTCTAACAGCTATTTTCTGCCTGTCAGCACTTTCTCTGGACCAAAAAATAACTTGTATTGTTGAAGTGCACAGCTTCCCTTCTCTCCTCCACCCTTAGTTCTTCCTCCTTTTCATCTTCCTCTTCTTCAACTTCATTGGGTAGAGGCTGTTTGTAATATGGGAGGGCAAAGGTCATCAGGGCCTGTCCTTCTGGAGCTGCTGGAGCTGCTGGAGCTGTTGGAGGAGATGCTGGAGGCTGAGTGGGGTCACGACACTCGGTGACCACACCCACAGTCTGGAGTTTTGACACAAATCTCTCCTTATGTCTGAGATGGAAAAAAGAAGGTTCAAATGAAGAAGACATTGATTGACACACAGAAAACCAATGCAAACAATATTACATTCAGGTTTGGATTCCACGATGACCATTCAATTGCTATTAAATAATTCTGAAATATCTCCACTTTGCTACCTGAATATGTATGCAGCCAGAATGACTGACAGGAGAACACATGAAGCAGAGATCCACAGGACGTGATGCCACACTTCCACAACACTTCTTTCTGATTCAGGAGCTGGAGTAAAAAGATGGTTGAAAATGTGAAAAACCCTAATGACCTGAATAGGAAGCAAGTGTGTGTGTGTGTGTGTGTGTGTGTGTGTGTGTGTGTGTAATATGTGTCTTGAGCCATGTTTCCTGTGGCTTGTTTCGTCGTTGAGCATCAGTTATTATATTGACATGGCTTCCTGTCAAAACTCAGTTGGGCAGAGGGGATTTTTAGCACTGATACTATCCAACCATCCATCTCTCTCTCTCTCTCTCTCTCTCTCTCTCTCTCTCTCTCTCTCTCTGTCTGTCTCTCTAACACATGCACACACACACACACACACACACAAAGTAACTGTTTTCTTACCATCAAACGTGTTGTCATCTGTACCAGAGCCTTCTTTGTCTCCATCATAGAACAGGTACTGCAAGTGTGAGAAGATGAAGATAACATTAAAGGCCAAATTAAACGTTAATTATTTAATTAATTTTGAGACATGACAGTGTGACATCACAACATGTGTGAGAAAAACAAGACAAAAGATACAGACAAACAAAGAAAGCATAGGTGATTTGCCTAAAATTGACACCATTTGAGATTCTTACCATTGTGGGAGTCACATCATCAGTCAACAATATGGTTGACGGTTGAGCTGAATAAGAGAGACATCATACCAGACTATCAAAAACCTCGACTGGGAGGAAGAGCAACAGGAAAATATTCAATTTTGAGATTGTAAATTGTGAAAAAAGAGCACATATTGTCGACAAGGCATGTATCTAGACTGCACCGAGGCTCGTGCAAGTGATGGGTTAAACTTAATAAAATATGTAAATTAAACATTTTCCCAAAAGAGTTTTCACTTTCATGTCAGCAAGATTTAGTGAGAGCATGCCACGTTTGTTTTAAGTGGAGAAGGTCTAACTTTGCACAAATATCAGCACATCAGGATGCAGGTAAAACTTTAGCACAATATTTTACATTGTTTGAGGATTTGAGGGACACCCAGACAGAGATAAAGAATAAAGGAATAAAGAATGTACTGAGCATGTTTATGTACTCAGCTTGTTTGGCAAAGCCAATTAGAAGGGAAGGAAACAGGAGTCCTCCCTCTTAACACTGTCATGACTACTTTTGTTTGTGTGCAGAGTGAATCCATTGATAGAGCTAATAGCTTACTGGCCCAAGTTTCTAAACCATAAGGCATTTTTTCCTCTTACTGGTACATGTCCTTTTTATAATTTTCAGCTAAATGCCCAGTGTGTTCATTAAATCACCTGCTCAGACATATATTTTCTTTAACATGTGTCAGTATGTATGCGTGTATTTACCTGTCCAACTGCGGGCATAGATAGGTGCACTCCAGTTACTCCACAGACCATCATATGCATCCTTAGTTCTGAGCTGTATCATGTACTCAACACCAGGCAAGGCATCAGTGATGGTGTAAGACTGCTGTTTCTCGATTGTCTCTGTCTACATACACACATAAAGAAAGACAAGAAGGGAAACACACTAAATACATGCAGTCACAATGTCTATTTTCAACAAGTACTCAACCAACTTTACCTTTACCTAATTAAAAGTAGTAATACCACAATAGGAAAATGCTTCTACTCAAGTACAGTAAAATAATAAAATATACTCAAATATCAATAGTACAACTGGCAATTACCCCAACATTGTTGACAACAGGTATTTAACACATGGAGATACAAGGTTTTGGAAAATTTTCATTCTTTTATATCAATTGAATGATTAGATGCTCCTCTATACATTGAGTAATTTCTCCTTTTTATGAAATAATGTGTTAAATACATTGTGCCATTGAGCAAACACAAACGTTTTTATCACTCAAGTTTAATATTTTATGAGCTTACTATATTTAAAACTGAATTTAAACTTTTAGTGTGCAAAGCAGCCAAAAAGTACAACACACTGTATATCCCCATGAAATGTAGTGTAGTACAAATAGAAGGTCTCCTGAAATGGACTCAAATAAAGTACACATACCTCAAAATTTTACTTAAAGGACCATACCATCCATTTTGCATGTTTGAGCCTAATATATTCTATTTTCACATACGTAAGGTTACTGACAATCATTTCCCAAAGCATACTACTGGAAGGTGAGTTTTTATTTTCCTACCTTCCAGACCGCCATTGGTTTCAGTTCATTCTGGTACGGTTATTAAAATTAACTTGTTGATGCTTGAAACATTCTTGGGATAGGTAATCCATTATCGCGAACAACGTATATTCAGGTTTTTTTTTTTTNGAAACATTCTTGGGATAGGTAATCCATTATCGCGAACAACGTATATTCAGGTTTTTTTTTTTTGTTTTTTTGTTTTTTTTTGAAGTTTTGTAATTTTAGCATTTTAAGCATAATAAAAAGTGCAGAGTGAATGTATGTCTCCATTGGGGAATATACTCTCAAAAGAAGACCTGTGTTTATCGAAAAATTTTACAACCGCAATTTCATAATTTTGTGTAAGTATTAGCAGGGCAAAACATGGATTCTTAAGGTGGGTGTATCACTTGAATATTTGAGTTTGAAAGATTAAGAGATTTTGCAAAATATCAGGAAAGCTGAAATACGGTTTTATCCTTTGAGAAATGATTGTCAGTAACCTTACGTATATGAAAATTTAATATATTAGGCTCAAACATGCAAAATGGATGGTATGGTCCTTTAAGTACAGTACTTGACTTGAGTATGTAGTAGTACTTTCCATCTTGCCAAAAACACAAAAAGCCACAGAAATGTAACCAATACAATGTTAACTGAGATGGCAGTGTTATTTCACTGTCAGCAAAGCCAGGAGTGCACTGGACTACTGAACTGTGGAAAGTAAACACATACACAGTGCCTCTGTGGACACACACAAACACACTGAAATGCATGCACGCATAACGCACACCAACCATGTGTCTGTTGGTCTACAGTATGTACCTGTCCATACAGGACCAGGACTTGGGGTTTGATAGGTCTGTAGCTGATCTCATAGATAAGTTGATAATAATCATCTTGAGACTTCCAGGAGGCAGGACTCCTCCAGGTGACTGTGATCTTGTTTTCCTGACCCTCCTCCTGTTGGACCCTCACATCAGATGGAGGGTCTGGCCTTACTGAGAGGGAAAGGAAAGGAATGCAGCATCAGATTAGAATTGTTACACTTTATATTAGACAAGACACGGACATACAGTACATAATCACACACACTTGACCTGTTCACTTACTCCCAATGACAGAAATTGGAAATCCCTTTAAGCTAATTTCCTATGTGTTCATAGTAAGTGACTCTATGGTGGACCAAACTTCAGTCTTCATCATTGTACTTCAAATGAAGTGAATACCACCATCACAGTTTTTTTTTTTTTTTTTTTTTTTTTTTTAAAAGCCTTTATTTTTCCAAAACGATGATGTAATGATCTTTAAGCTAACACTGAAGCAGAGTATAAAGCCTATGGAGGAAGGGAGAAAGTCTGATCCATCACATAGCTGCTGCCTGGAAGCTGCTCATAAAAGATTTAGCTTGTTAAGAATTTCCTGCTGCTGTCATTGGGACTCTGGACAGTCTAGGGATGTTCAGCATCTACAGTCCCTTTGGTGCGACTCACTTACAAATGCTTAGGGGTGTGAAACGCAGCAGGTTGCTGGTGGCATTCCCTGCAGAGCTCGTAACACACAGGTAGGCCGTATGACGCTTTCTCTGCTCGTCCTCATTGTGGTCCAGAGAGCACCAACAGCGGGACAGCTGAGATGAGAATGAGCACTGCGAGCGAGAGAAAGTCCATGGCAGACTGTGGGCGTGACAGGAAGAAAAAACAGGGTCACTCTCACTAAGACATCAGCAAAAGAGAGAAAGAAAAAAAAACTTGTGCTATGACACCCCTGAAGATATCAATTCACATGGGAAAATCAGTGACAATTTAGCCCAAGTTCCCTAACATAATTACCTAGTAAATGCTCTACAGCACACTTTTATGCAGTTGTAGGAGCAAACAAGAAAAAGTGTTCATTCTCTTATTTATAAACATTGTAACCCTCCTGGTGTATGAGTAGTTAATAAATGCTTAATAACATAACCTAGTTGTAAGCACAAAAAAGAATCTTTTATTGTAGTAAAATATCACAGTCTTATGCACAGTAATACAATGGCATCCTTTAACAATTCACTTTAAACTAAAGAGAGTTCTGATCAGGTATACAATTATGAATGGCTGAAACATTTTGTGTTGTTTTGTTAGGATGTAGCCTAAAGGTCACTGACCCAGTGTGCCACTGTTTATTTTTGTAGAACAAGTTGCAGGCTCGCTGGGAGATCTCAGACACAGCATTCACAGCCTGAACTAATAATGTCTTTAATCTCACTGCTGGTCAGTTTTCTCACTCATNAAAAAAAAAAAAAAAAAAAAAAAAAAAAATCTCTAAGTAGTTACTTACATAACTTCACCCCACATGAAAACAGTATATACTGTACATGATATGTCTAAACATTTAATATAAGGTGTTGTAAAACATTTGTATGTATATATATTGGTATTTGTACCATGTGTATTTTTAACAGGGAGGAGGCTGTACATTAAAACATTTTCATTCTTCACTTCTATTTGTTATTTTTGTGTATTGGGACACTGTGTTGTGAATAACCTCCTAATACAGATGTAATTGTATGCTGAAATTGTGAATCCAGGTCATTCAAACTTCTGATAAACAACACCTCATTATGGTCATATCATCATCATCATCATCATCATCATCATCATCATCATCATCATCATCAATCCATCATTCAGTATCAGTGTTGTAAACTTAAAGATGTTTGAATTAAATGCTTCTTATAGGGGGATAAAAGAGGTAAAAAAAAGAGTGATGTCTTTACCTTTTGCTGAGGAAGAGGTAACACTGAGGGCGCACACTGATTGGCTGCTGTGATGTCCACTCACAGCGAATTTTACTACTGGGTGATTTTTTGTAGCAGGACAGACTAGGATGCTCGGGAGGGCCTATGACATATTAGGCACGAGCTCAAAGCAAAGAATTGCTGATAGTCAGTCACATGCACACTCAGATTCACCAGTAGGTAAAGATAAAGCGGAACATGTATCATTAAGTAAAAATAGAAATTAAATAAAAAATATGTACATGGCATCATAAACCTATTTCTACTGAAAAAAAAACTGATATACTTGTTTTAGAATGTATCATCCTAGTGGCATAATAATAACAGAATATCCTTTAAGAAACAAAAAATATATATATTTTCTATTGCAGTAATAAATATAAAAAGGTTATTATGAATGACTGACACACACACACACACACACACACACAAAACACTGTAGTTTACAATGGGGCAGTCTCCTTATTAAAAACAAAACATACATTTACTCAGCAATGTTATTACTCAAACCAGAATGAGACATGGTTAATGAGTTTATACTCGTCCTCATGATTTCACTGTCATTGTGACTCACCTGCAACAGTGACTCTTAATGAGAAAGTTTTGCCTCTGTGCTGACATGTGTACTTCCCAGAGTCTGTCAGTCTTACTGAGGGCAAAGAGAGCGTAGACCCACTCCTCCCAAAAGTGAGTCCTCCCAAATCTCTCTCTCCTTTCATTGTCATGCCATTAAATTTCCACTGTGGCCTATTTCTCAGGCCCCTTGTTACCCTGCTCCCCTCCTCCTCCTCTTCATAATCACTCTCATCATCCATCTCTTCCCATTTGGATTCTCTCTGTCTGCTCACACTGGTTGCTAAGAATGGTTGAGCAGTGGGAGAAGCTTTGTATCCTATACCTAAATATCCAAGTCGGCTGGTCCATCCTGCTGTATATTCACTTCTAGTTCCAGCTTCTCCGTCCTGCCCTGTCACAGTGCTGACTGCTGTAGGGAGGGTGTGGTATTGCTTTGTTACATTACCATCCACGCTGCCATCTTTATCTCTTTTCTTTAAAACACCAGTGTGGTTTATACTGTCTTGTCCTTTAAGGATGGCTTGGGCTCTATCTGAAGAACTTGCTCTGCTGTTGGTGTTTGAGCCATCTCTATTCATGGTAACTTTTACTCCATCCACCTTCACATGACCACCACAGGTCAGAATCAGCTTGCTGCCTGGGGATACAACCAACACACCAGGCGGAGGGTCTGCACAGAGAAAGTCAATATTATTTGTACAATAAATTAATCAGTCTCTGTGTGTGTCTGCAATGTTTGTTTCAATTACTTTCATGTTGTTCTATCTCAGAATTATTGTGTATGTGTGATTTTTACAGATCTTTTACCCTAACCTGTCATATTCAGTGTTATAAAATTCCCTTTCTTTTGGCTTTGAATATAGTTTTTGATTGACTGAGCAGCACAGATAGAAAGCAAGGTTGCCTAACTAAATTTACCAACTTCTTTTGAACTTCCTCTTTCAATATATCTATTCTCGCCACTGTTTCTGTCTTAAATCATGTCATTGTTTCTGTCTTAAATCATGTCATTTCTCATTTCATAACATTTCTCAGATTCCTTAAATATTCAAATGTTCAGACCGAGCTCAGAACTCCCACTTATTAACACTATAGGACATTTAAAGTTGAGGTAGGCCTCACGTGTATAACAGGATTCCATCTATCATTTATTTACTTGATGTCAAAAGTCCATTGCCCTTGTAGTAAAAACATTTTCTCCCTCTTGCTTCCTCTTTCCGTGTTCTCTGTCTTTCCCTAGCAATTTGTAATGGGAAATAAAAGCTCTGCTTCTGAGAGAAGGAACAACTGCACAGCTAAGTGGATTTGTTTTATTTTTAAGGTAACATTCTATGAACTTAGTAACAATTTCAATTAGTCTGAACCAATGCAGAATTAATCTGTACATTTAAAGAGTAAGTTTGACAAGTTTGTTAGCAGCAACAAAGAAAACTTTGAAAGCTTCATAATATGTCCAGCAGTGTTAAAAAAACAAAACAAAAAAAAAAAAAAAAAAAAAAAAAACATGACCAAAAGTTAGCAGATCTTGAGTGTCCAGTGGAAACTTTTGGCATTTCTGCATGTTGTCAGTGAAGCCAGACCCTGAACCTAAAAATGTTGTCCTGTAATTCAAGGACTGTATCAGGGCAGAAAACATAACACAACATAAGCTTAGCCTTTGTGTCATGAGAAACAGAGTAGAGCCTGTGGTTTGGATATGATCTTATCAGACCCTGGCCAGCTGATAACATGTGAGAGTTTAAAACTGCACTACATATAGTTCTGGAGAACACATATGACAAAACATTTTTCTCATCTTTGAGTAAAATTTTGATACTACAAACCTGATGTGCAGCACAAAAATAATGGAACGACATACCATCATTATTTATCGAATTATACCTTAGCAAGAATCAGAGTCCAGTTTGTGTAGTTATGAAGTTACCCAACAATGAAAAATGAGCCTCTTGACAGAACTCGTTTAGGCTGTTTGTTTTACATACACCTTCACAGCTGCTTGTTTTGGGCTCTTCTGTTATTAGTTTTACATCAGAACTCACATTAAGAATTAAAGCCAATCTTACCTTTTCTCAGGCAGCTTCCCTCAAAAATATTGTGGCCCTGCGTGGCGCACAGAGCGCAAAGCAAAAGGAGAAAAAGTCGCATTTTTGCGCATTAATCTGCTTTTACAGAATCACACCATCATCTGCGCGCAAGCAGAAAAAACAGTGAAACAATCAATCAATCAGTCTTCAATCAAAGTTTTCACATGCTGTTGTCTGTCCAACTGATCAGCAGATAATGATCAGACAGGACTGTTGAAGCAGAGCCGCTGGCTTCCTCTGCTGCTGGCAGACTGCTGTCCAAAAGACCCGTTATTGTGAAATGTAGCTCTCTTCCCCTTGTTACATAGGGGAAATCCTCCAGAGTCAAAATAACAAATAATAATAATAATTAAAAAAAAAAAATCTTCAATACACAAACCTTGAGAGAAGCTCAGTGGAGGCATATTGCTTTCAATATATTTCTGTAAGCTTGAGGCAACTAATTTGTTTATAGTGAATTTATAACTCAAACTATATCGCTTTTCTCACAATTACATGACTTTGGATTTTATTTTCTTTTTTTATTGTAGTGTATTTATTTTCATGTATTTTATCCAAGGGAATAGATATGTTGAAGGGCTTCTATTCTAGCTCGATATTTTTAGCTTTAGAATGTGTTGCACTATGATAAACTTGTAGATGGTTAACACCAACTTGGTTATTGTGGTTAAACTCATCTTTAAAAATCAGACTTTGTCTGTTATGCTTCATTTCACCTCATTTAACACTCCAGTGCTACGTCTGGAATGCCATTTAAAATACAACATAAACATCATAACACACATGGGACAATTTCACATTCTAAAAAAAATGTTTTAATGATATCACTCTTTGCAGTACAGTCATTTTCTAACTTGAGTGGTTGAAATGACTCATAATGGACACAAAGTACATTTCTCTCTCATGTAAAAGGGAGATGAAATGTTTATTGACCACCATTCAGCAGCTCTATGTTGATGACCATTAACAATTCATTCTGTACATTAATTTCCAAAAGCTGTTACCTTGTTTTCACAGTTGTCAGACATGACAGCATTCTTTCACTTCCATCCTAACAGCTTCATTCTTCTGCTTCTCTTACTTGATGATCATATTACCCCAATCTGTGTCAGAGATCAGTATTTGACAAGAGTATTTTCAACACAGATGGGGCTTTATACTCTTCTCCTAAAGCAGAGCTATGATAAATCAGGTTCTAGAAAGAGCTTGGAGAACCAACATCTTGATATTGTCAAGGCATGAATTCCCTCAAACACATTTCCTTCCAGCACTTTATTAAAACAACTGATCACACAAAATGACAAGACATGATAGAGCATCTCAGAAACAACCTTTCAGATTGTAAATGTCCACAACTATTTATTTATTTTTAATTTCACAAAGTTTCGCAGCACTGCCCACACGTCCAACCTAAAGTGAGCCAGTGGCAGGTTGATTTTAGTCCTTTCATCCTGTTTTCCAGACTATGGAGAGATACTACATCAGAGATACATTAACATGATCTGACCCATTGTCAGGCCAAAAACAGGCCTAACTTGCAAGGAGGAAAAGCACTGAAGGCTTGCCTTAAGGTGCAACATAACTGGACCATTTTAATACACATCAATATGATGCAAATAAAGAAAATGGGTAGAGAGGTCAGAGAAATAGGAGAAAGGAGCAATTAGAGAAGAAAGACAAAGTCTTGCAATAGTTTTGCAGTGTCCAGTAAATGAAAATATCGTTCTCACTGAGAACTATAGTTAAGAGGCTTGAGGATATTTATGTTGACAGAAAATACTTCAGCAACACGTTTATACTGTTTTTTTTTTTTTTTTNTTTTTTTTTTTTTTTTGTTTTTTTTTTTTGTTTGTTTTTTGGAGATTTCAATATTGTATGAAATTCGTTACACCTTTAATAACTGTGTATTATTGGTCATGAGTGAGGGTAATCTTTGTTTTTTGTGTGTGAAACGACAGTTTGAGAATGTAAAAATAATCTGTCTTGGGCAATCAGCAGTAATTGTTCTTGACACTGATTCCTATCCTGCTGCTATTCTTCAGTTACATAAATCACATTGTATCAGTCATGAACACATTCCCGAATTCAAGAATTATAATATCATTGAATTCCTGCCTCAATTTACTGTATAATGGCTAATTTTTTGTCAGTAGGCTCTGTTCCTCCATTGAGAATGATTAATGTGGTTCCCAACAGCAGGGAGAGTCATTTCAAACATTCAGAAGATAAAATCTGGCAGACAGTAGAGAACAAATTACTCCTTTGTCTTTATGTTTTATTCAGTCTGGCTGGTTTCCTTGGCTGCAGAGGGTGGACCTGGACTGTTGGATCCACTGGTACGAGATGCAATACCCTTCCAGCCAAACAGAGCTTCCTATTGGACAGAGAGAGAATTAGTATGTCAGTCATTGTGGTGTTAAAGCTGAAATCCATATGGAAGAGTGATACTCCACATTAAGACTGGTGTTTACTGTGGTAAACTTGCTGTGCTGATAGTCTCTGCTCTGGGTAGCGGCTGGCTACCATGGATGACAATGGCAATAAAGTCTTCAAATTAAAATCAGCACACAGGAAGTGTCATATTATGGGCTACTTTGTAGCTTCAGTTATTGAAATCACCAGCATAACGCAAGTTGTAGATTTACATAAGCATTTTATATTTCTGAAGACTTTGCACAAATGAAACAAAGAAAAGTATGTTGCAGAATTTGAAGACAATGCAGCTTCTTTTGTAATGTCTCATAATAAAATCTGCAGTGCATAAATTACTTGTAAATGAAATACGACTAGCTATGTACCAGCATGTATGTATACTGTGTTTGGACAACGCTGATGTTAGTTAGGTCACATTGTGTGGAAGGATAAAGTAAGTAGCATTAGCCATGTGGATATATTAATAAAATAGCTTCTGATAAGACAATGCCACACAACACTCTGCCATCTCTGTTGTAGCTTTGTGGTGAACTGATTCAAACATTCAGAAATTTTCAGATTTCATTGTTTAAGGAGCATGTCATGCACCTAGAACAAAAGTTCGGCAGTGTGTATGATTTTATATTTATATTACCTGCACAGTCCCCAGACTGAGTGTCCAGCCTCCAGATGAGTCTACCGCATGAGCCCTCACTGCTGTGGGGGTGGACACACCAGCAGTGGGTGCCTGGGCTGCAGCCTGGCAGCCTGCAGCTGCTTCTAAAGCTGGTGCTAAAGCTGGTGAGGTGTGTGTGGATGAAGTGGGATCAGTCTGTGTGTTTTGGGCTGGTGGTGTGCCTGTTTCCTCCTCAATGGGTGTATCCTGTGAACCGCCTAGAAGAGAAGATGAGTTTGAAAGTGGTGGAACTGATCCAGAGACACAACTGGGTGCTGGGCTGCACTCCCCTGAGACACTGGGAGGAGTGTGAGTGTGTGTGTGCTTCTTCCGGCGGAGTGTGTCAATCCAACTGGAGCTATGCCTGGAGGCAAAGGACGCCAGAGCCAAAGACGAGAGCCTCATGTTCTTCCCTGAGGTGATGAGCTCTCCAAAGCCTTCCTGGTGGGCAAAGGCATAGCCTGACCTCCTCGACCCACCACGAGCACCCAGACGGCCCTCAGACACACTACCCAAACTGCCCCAGGCTCCTTCCACACTACGACCCACGGGCCTCCGCTTCTTCTGCTGCACCAATTGGGTGTAACGCACCTGGAAAAGGCAGAAGGGGGTCAGAGAGGAACAAGGATCTAATTAGTGGATTCAGTACCAGCTTCATCATGGTCATCATGAAGAAGTTGAGTTTGGACTCAACAGGTGGGTATACAATCAAACAATGGGAAGCAAATGATCATAAATGCATGTTTTTGGTGCTTTATACACATGCTGTGCTTCATACATACAGTATGTATAAGCATAAAATATGAGGTCATGAAGAACTCATTTTTTATTTTTTATTTATTTATTTTTTGTTTGTTTTTTTTATTGTCTACCAGAGATAATACATTCCACCAAGAGGAATCCTTCAGAGGCTCACATTTCTTGCTTTTTTTTTTTTTTTTTTANTTTTTTTTTTTTTTTTTTTAATTCTTTTTTAAAATACTGGTTAATCTTAAGTGTGTAAGGTAACTAAATATTGGACCAGCAAAGCAAAAGGAACTATTTAGTAACAGCTACTGTAGAGAGCTGAAAGTGTCATTCAATTTATTGATTAGCTGACAGAAAATTAATTTATTAAGTAAAAATGCCAAATACTCACTGGTTCCAGCTTCTCAAAGGTGAGAGTTGTTACTGTAAATTGAACCCATTTTCTTTTTTACTTTTGCTGAAAACCCAAATGAGTAAATTGAACATGACTGGTAACCTGTGATGTGTATTGTGACATTTTATAGAGTAAGCATCTGATCAGTCAGTTGAAAAAGTAATTAATGGATTAATGGATATTTAAAATACTTAGCTGTAACCCTTAGATCCCCAAACAACAAGACCAACATGAAGCTGCTTACATGTGCAATGAAGGCAAATCATGTTCATTGATTGAGTCAGTGTTTGCTGTGTTTGTACAGAACATAAGGTCAGTGATGAGAAGAAAACACACACACACGCAAAATTTGTATGGGTGTACAAATACATACTGACTATCACATACTTGCTCAGATGAACCATTCTGCTGTAGTTAATCATTGTTTGAGTATAGCTGAGTTGAAGCAAAGTGACATTGAAGCAGATGGACCCATCAGTTTTGGTCCATTTGCAATGCCTGTATGTGTGTGTGTGTGTGTGTGTGTGTATGTGTCAGTGTGTTCTCACTGTGTCAGAGAGCTGTGGTTTGAGGTCCACCTTGAGGAAGCGGAATGCCAAAACTGGAATGATGCATATCACTGTTGCCAATGCAATAGTTAACCACACAACTGGCTGTAATAAAGTTCTCTGTGCGCTTCCTGCATAAATAAGAAAATACACACACAGACACACACATAAACAAAATCATTTCTAAAACCTTCTCAAAAATACTGTATATACATGCAAATATTTACATAATTACATATGATCGATCCTATTAATGAAGTTAAGTATTTTTACCTGAGGTGTAAGGTGTCAAATATAATAATTTTGACTTTAGTGTGTTTGCGTTCGTGAGAGCAGGAAACTGACCAACAAAGTGGAACTGATTGGGGAAGATGCTGAAGAGGGTCTGACTGTGCAGGGCAAACATGATGGAGAAGTAGGAGCCCAGGGAGCCCCACACGAACACATGATTGATAATGGTCCAGAAGCCTGTGTCAAGAGCAATCTACCACCCCACACACACACACACACACACACAAATTGGCAGAGGTNCCCCACACACACACACACACACACACACAAATTGGCAGAGGTAAATACAGCGAAACAGTGACTAATTAAGCATACAGGCCACCACCTGTTAGGAAAGCTAAAAGCACTCTGGCCTCTCTTACCTGTACACTGACTACAATGACCAGGGCAGTTGCTGTGGTAACAGCAAAGGTCTGGTAACCAGCAAGAGGCTCTCCAGTGCTCTGAGTGGCATCTGACAGGATGGCATAGGGAACAAAGAACAGCACCACAGAGGTATAAATGCCCTGTGTGATACAGATGAAGAACTCTCTCTTGTTGAAGAGCAGGTTGAGCTGGCCGGGCTCATACAGCTTCGGATACTCCAGACTCCTCTGGTCAGGAACATCCTGCAGTAAGACAAATAAAAAACTTTCTTCACCTTTAAAGGAATACTCTGACATTATAGGAAATGTATTTCTTTGGTATCTTACTGGAGTCAAATGAGAGAATCAATATAAGTTTCATATACTGTATGTGTGTTCAGTGTAGAGATATTTATGAGACAGGACAAAAATACACACATCAGCATTTAATATTTACATTATGTAAACAGCTTCAGTTCTTCAGAAACTTTCAGTCCACTGTTAATATAGAGTTTACAGCTACTAATGGCAATATGTTCCAGTATTTGTTTTGTGTATTATTTTGATGCATTGTGATCCTGAGTTGTGTCCAGTTTTATTCTGGATGTTAACTTCAGCTTATTAGTGAGTTTTATGAGGTTGTATAGATGTTTAAATTCTTTGTATGATGTCAGACAGTCAATTCTAACAATATTACACCATTTAGATTCAAAATGATTCAAGATTGATTACTGTACAATACACAGGTTTAAGGAAGAATCCACCACAATCAAGAAAACGGGTAAGATAAAACACAAAAGACACAGTAGTATAGAAGTAGCCAATATACTGTATAAATATGTATAATTATAAACTAGAAACTTTAAAAGCAACAATATAAAGCTCACAGCCTTAATAGTGGCGCATGGCTTAGCTCAAATATCAGCATCACTATCTTTCTCGGTATGAGTCGTGCTCTAGTGTGTTTCATGCAAAGAATATTAAGTAATTAAATTTTCTGGACACTCACTGTGTACATGCACATGTACTGTTAGTTCTATGTAGAGTAATAACATGACTGACCTGGTCGAATATCCCCATGGCCAACACAGGCAGGGACGTATAGACAATGTTGTAGAGTGTGATGAAATACTGATCATACACCGTCTAAAAGAAAGAGGACACCACACACACACACACACACATACAGAGTGAAAATCATGACATGATCATGCATTTTCTTAATGCCTGATTTGTGCTGTTGACCCCTCCATAATTTTGCCGCCCCCACCTCCCCGACCTCCTGACCTGGGCAGAGAAGCCACAGAAGAACCCGAACCAGAAGTGCACCATGGTGAAGGCAAAGTTCTTGTAGAAGAAGTAGCACAGGAATCGGCACATCCGCAGGTAGGACCAGCGGCCATGAACCAGCAGGAGCCGCTGGAGAAAACGGAACTGGGAGAAGGAGTAGTCACTGGCCAACACTGCCTGGATGCCCTCCTGTCCTGAGATACCAACTCCAATATGAGCGCCTAGAGGAGTGAAGAGGAGAGATGGATAGAGAGAGAGAGAGAGTGAGTGAGAGAGCCTTACAAAGAAAAAGCAATGTATTTCAATGTATACTCTCCTTGTTTTCTGATGTTCCTCAATCTCTCTCACCATTATCCACAATTAGTTTTAATAGTTTCCATCTTTTGCTTCTCTGTTTCTTTTTTGCACTGCATTGTGGGATACCAGCGTCCATCAGTGGTACAGCCAATCAATCAATCAATCAGTCAATCAACCAATTTCAGAACGCATCTGACAACTTTATGAATATGCACTTTTGTTACTTTTCCACTTACTTTGTTACTTTTCTAACCAGAATCTGGTTAGAATTATTTTTCCATTATTATTATTATTTTATTCTTTCTTTCTTTTTTTTTAAATCTCAGGCCACTATGAAGACAAAATGGTCAAAGGGAAGAGGAAATGTTTTAAATCACTGAGATTAAAACAAATTCCACACACAATGTGACAAGGAAGAAACATGGGTGATGAAAAATTAAAGAAGAATGGCTGACAACAAATGAAAGCTAATTTTGAGATTTGAAGACTAAGGATGTGAAACAACCCCACCCATCCCTGCTGCTTTTACTTCTGTTTTGTACATACATAAATTAAATACCTAAAACATGTGCATATACTTGCATACTCCCATACACAAACAAAACCACAAACTTACAAAACATAGATTGTGTACTCACTCACAGGACACTGGGGTTAAACAGAAGGCTCATCACACTGAACATACTAAAAAACCAGTTCCCAGCTTATGAAGAGACACACACACATACACACACATTGCAACATGCATTTCCACATATCCTCCATCACCACCAGGAACACAATGTAGATAAACAATGACTTCTGAGAATTTCCATTGCTTAAAGGTAGACAGCAACACCCACATGGCAAAACAAAACCTACTTCTCTCTCTCCTTTAAAACAATAATCCAGTTACACTTCCTCCTCCTCCCTGCCTTCCTCCATGTGTCCATTCTTCCTCCACTGTCAACTCACTCTTGATCATGCTGACGTCATTAGCTCCATCTCCTATGGCCAGAGTGACGGCCTTCTTGTGTTTCTTGATGAGCTCCACCACCTGAGCTTTCTGCAGCGGGGTGACTCTGCAGCAGATCACGGCTTTGCACGCACAAGCAGTCAGCACAAACTCTGTCTCCATGTCCGCTTCTAGTGCATGGGCCTATGAAGAGCAGGAGTGAGAGGAGACGTAGATATGTGGGGTGCAGAAGGAATAAAACCTCTTTAAGATTCATGCTACAGGTGAAACATTTTTGATAAATTATTTACTGTTATTTGCAGTTTACTGTGTGCATGCGTGCATGCATGTGTGTGCACAGGGGAAGATTATCTTACCAAACTGTGACCATTGATGACAATGGCAAACTCTCCAGAGATGTTGTCCATGAAGCTGGAGGAGGGTGGAGGAGGAAGAGGAGGAGGAGGAGGAAGAGGAGGAGGAGGAGAGCATTGCAGCTGTTTCTCTCCTCCAACTGTACCTTCTCCTACTTCTCCTCCACTGAACCCATTACCCACGAAGCAGGCCTCCCCCCATCCTCCCATCCCCTTCTCCTTTCCTCCATCTCTGGTTCGTGAGAGCTCTATCATCTTTTCCCTTGCCCTCCTGCAGAAAAGCAAACAAACCAGACATTAGTGGCATGGTCTGTTCTGCAAAGCAACACAACATGACAGAGAGGAATCATCGGAGATTGAAAGAGGAATCGCCGAGAAGCAAAACAGAAACAGCTGAGCAAACAAAATGTGATAAAAATAGGAATGTAGCAAAACTGAAAACACCAAATTTAGCAGGCGAGCTTCATGTTAGAAATAACAGATATGATCAGGAGCAATAGGGAAGAGAGTGAGTGACAAAACAATGAAGTTCTTGCTACTCGATAGATTTATTATTGTATTATTATTTTACCCGGCCTGCCTCTTGGTGCACTTCAGTCAACTTATCAGACTTTTTGCAATGCACACCACTTAGGAGAATTGTAGCATATGTGCTTTTTACATAATTCAAATCTTTAAAGAACATAAAGTATATGTTCATATTATACACCAGGCAGTACAATCACATAGAGTCCTAAAATACAGTATTTTTCTCTTAAATGAGGTCTAATAATACGATGGGATAAATTTATTTGTTTCCAGTGCAATTTCACTTATTTAATAAATTATCTAAAAACAAGCTGTCAGTAACTTGGACAGGAATCAGATCCGTCAAAATGAAGTCAATAATACACTAAGTATATTGTTCGCAGGGAGACTTTGGTACCACACACAACACAAGCTACCTGTATATGTTGTTAAGCAGGAGAGATTAAACAACTGAAAGCAGTAGTAATTGTGAAAAGCGAAGGGCAGAGAGACAGTTGTACATGCAGCCACCCAGACACAGGCAGACAGACCTGAGTTCCTGTCGTACGCTCTGGACAGTATGTCCGCTGATGATGAAAATCTCTGTCATATCATCTGTCAGCATCTTACAGGAGTAACCTATATTGACTGCAGTCTCTGTGTGAGAGCATTATAAGAGAGAGAGTGAAAAGGTTAGGGTTCAGTAACTCAAATTGATCAAAAAGAGCAAAAAATTGAAGGTCTTTATTCTAAAGTGATAAAAAGTGATGCTTGATTTTTTTTTTTGTTGTTTTTTTGCATATTATGATGCTTTTAAAAACAGTGACACTTTTACATCTGCTGTTTCAGCGATACCAAACAAGGAAAGCCAGGTGTTTCAAAATCAAATCATTCATTCATTTACAGATGATCATTTACAGATGAGTGTGTCTCACCTTGCTTGTCTCCAGTAAGAACCCAGATCTTAATGTTGGCCAGGGAGAGGACAGCAATGGTTTCTGGGACTCCCTCCTGCAGCTTGTCTTCTATAGCTGTGGCACCCAGTAGCTACAAGACAGACAGAAACACACACAACCACATACATTTCAATATTTTTTCATTTTCTTTTTTGTTAAATATATTTTTAATTGTTAGATTGTTATTTTGAGATGTGTGTTTGTATGTATGCACCCCCTCTTTATTCCTAAAGATGCAAATTTAAACACAATCAAGTATAAATAACAGTAATAATAGCTTCATTTATGTATCACTATTCCAGTGAGAGGCGCTAAGTACTTGTTGCCAACGTTCACAAAATGTTTTTAATTTTCTGTTCTGATGGGCTACAGACCAAAATAAAAGATTTTTTTTTTTAATTAAAACAAATATCATATACAGTAGGAAATTTGAGAGAGGCTAAAGGGGAATCGTGTTAGACTTGTTTCTCAATTAAAAGGATGTTAGGCTCCACAGAAGCAGGTGGACTGTAGAAATTAAGTAAAAATTAATTAAAATAGTTCCCCAGCATCCCACTCATTAAGTCACATCAGTTAAATAATGCCCTGCAGTGGTAGGACGTGGCAATATTGCCTAGCTAAATCAAATGAAACTCCCAATAAGATTTGGAGCAATTCCCATTACTTTTTAAATATTTACCAAGGCTTTAATATTTCACAGAAAGAAATAAGAAAGCCAGGCAGTGACAGTGCAACTAGCTGATAGATAAACAAAACACAGACACACACCTTCTCATAAAGACAAACTTACACACAAATCATGCATGCTGTCACTGACCATCATGTCTTGTTCTATCTGCTCATAAGTGGCTGCTAGCCGGTCCTCCCTGCAGTCTGTGGCCTTGTCAGCACAGCTGTGGCTCTCTGACCACGCCTCCCACTCATCCTCTGACAGATCCCTGTAGGCCAGCGCCAGGGTCCGCAGCCCCTCCGCTGCATATTCCTAAAGATGCACATTTAAACACAATGAAGTATAAGTAACAGTAATCATACCTTCATTTATGTATCACTATTCCAGTGAGAGGTGCAAAGTACTTTCCTAAAAAGGGAAGGTAATATATGCAATTAAAAGAAATTCAGTGCCATTAAAAAAATTTAAGCACAGATCGATAAAACTGTGAGAGATCCACTTAAAAACTACAATATTATAAAGAGACACTGACTAATAAGTAAAAAAAAAAAATGAGAGAGAGAGAGAGAGAAAGAAGCTAAAATAATAAATCTAGAGGAACCTGAGATCATCAAACAAGGACGCAAAACATTCTGAATTTACAAGAAAAAAGAGAAAAAATGTCGACGTTACATAGAAGGTACTCACTGGATCAAAAAAAAGAAGACATAAGTAAAGGGTTACATGATCAAGGGTGCACGGACATAATTTGGACACTAGATGGAAGCAGTGTGTATGCTAACCCATCAGGGAGGGCTGGTTGTGTTTGTGGGTTTACTTGCATTGAGGTGGTCTGAGGTGATGTTCATCAGTTCCTGGTTACAGGGGTGTAGCCTCTCCAACAGCACAGTGTCGGCTCCTTTACAGTACAGACGGATCCTGCCCTCCGGGTTACGCACTGAAAATTAAGACCCACATGACAGAGTAAAATATTCCAGGAAACCATTCAACCTTTACATCACCTTCACTCCTCCTCTTTAATGCCTGCTTCACCGTTGTCATTCCTCCATACAGCAGGTCACACAGGCTGTCTGTGTTAGTATGACACTGATGTATGATTGTGTGCTCTGTGTTTTGAGTCCGTATCAGTGCCTCGTGGTCTCACTGCTCTGCTCTAACCCAAAGTTGTTGCTGGGGCAAGAATGATTTATGATCAGTGATTTCTGGACATTTTCTAGTTCTCTACAGGAAAATAAATCACAGGAACACACAGTAAACTCTCACTGGGTGATAAAATGTAAACAAGACTAATAATCCTTCTCCTGTCACTTTTAGGTGGATCATGATTTAAATACGAAAACCTTGATTTAACAGATGAGGCCACAGCATGATATAGTACTCTCCATTCACAGTGAACGTCTCTAGTTGTGCTTACAGTTTGGCCAACTTGACAAAAAGGCTAACAGCAAAATGTGAACTAAAATACTGCAAAAAAATGTACTTATTTGTTTTATGCTTTTACCTACATATACTTTTGTTTTACCCAAGCTTTTATTATATTTTAATCTTAGGTTTTATCAGTCAAGTGTCTCTGGAAAGTACTATAAGCTGCATTTTATGTAGGGAAAAGTGTTACACAAACAAACTTCATTGATTGATTAAAAAAATGTCTGCAGTGGATGAAATAAGTGTGTATGTGTTACGGTTCAGTTTCAGTGTTACATGCACACCTATAACAGACATCCGTTTACGTATGTTGTTGAAGTCCAGTATGGCCAGCAGTGTGTAAGTGACTGGTCGCCCCAGTTCTGTGATGGTGATGGTTCCAGGTGTCCGGGAGCGAAACACAAAGCCAAAGTTTCGGGCTGCTGTCACTAGAGCGCCCTCATCTGGAGACTGAGCCTTATACACCAGCTCTCCTGGACAGAGAAGTAAAAGACATCAATAACATGTAGAGAATGTACTGGTGCAAATGTCCACTGCAGTTCAACCTCCCAAATTCCTTTCTTTACTCTTCTCCTCTCTTCTTGCTCACCTTCGCTCTTTTCCTCACTCATGACAGTGTGACAGAGGGAGAGCAGGCGGAAGAACTCATGAGTGTACGAGTCTCCCACTTTCACTGATTCCAGAAGTGTGTCGTCATAGAAGCAGAAGTCTGGGTCTGCTAGGGGGTTGAAGGGAGTGAAGTCCAGTCTCTACAGATAAAAGGAGAGTCAGGGGCTGTGATAGCATATCATAAGCTTATTTCTATATCTGTGTGCATTTAAGAATGTGTGTTTTTTAAAAGAACAGATTATTTAATTGCTTACCTTCGGCTGAGGTCCAAGTGGGTCTGTTACCTCGCCTGCCAATCACACATACAGACATACACTGGAATAGGTTCTGCATTTACGTTTTTTGTTTATCTGTTTATTCTTGTATGCATGCGTGCTTACCATAAACCTGCCCATTGATGGAACACTTGTTAAAGCTCATGATATTCTGAGTGAGCGTTCCTGTCTTGTCACTGAAGATGTATTCCACCTAAAAGAAGCAATTCAAATAACAACGGTAACTCTGAAGTTTTGTTTGTTAATGTCCTTGTTAAAAGGTTTTGGGAGGTCATTTTTGACTGTTGCAGAGCACAAATTGCAACAGAAGATGGTGATATACAGTGTGTGATCTATACTGTATAACCTTCATTTACATTCCCATACTCAGTTGGCGCTTTTATTTCTGCAGCATGAAACCAAATGATCCCAACATTAAGTTACTGAAGGATGTACTGAAACTTGAACGCACATTTTGAAAAGAATTTGCCACCCATTTTATGTTACACACTGGCATGCAAAACACCCCAAATGAAACACTAAAAAACTATATTTAAAAAAAAAACACTATTAAAAAAATTGATATAAGTCAATTAGCCAGACAATCAGCAAATCCATAAAAATACCACTGATCTGCCCCTCATATGTGAACACCTACCTGGCCGAGCTCCTCATTCAGTGTGGTGGTTCTGGCCTCGGCTGCTGTGTTACACTGTGAGCAGAACATTTGTCTGTCCCAGTTAATGAAGTAGCTGTGACCCAGTCTGATCACCTCCACACTGACAGGGAAAATGAAGTTAGATGGACAAGCAAACATAACTTACAACAACTTAAAACAAAAACACATGAAAACAGAAGTGAGAGACAGTGTTTTCTTCTGTTCGCACTTAGAGCATCCTGTGTGAGTCAGTGACACACAGGAGTATAAGTCACACTGCCATGTACTTGTCAGGCTATCAGTGGGCTAGCTGCAGGGACGACTACAGCAGTGCTTTTTAAAATGGGAAGCTAGCTGATTGTTTCAGGCACTCCTATGCAGCTCTCTTTTACACCTGAAGGGGGAGCTCTACAAGAACACCAAGTTCACTTTGAGGAGATTTCGGTGGAGATTTCCAAATATACTGCTTATAACAAACATAACTTTACACATGGCATTAACCTGTTTCCAATGTCCAAACTAAAAGCAGATTATGATTTGATAGCATATGACAACTACTGTATATAATGTCACCAACTTCCTCTCATTAATGTGTGGCTCCATTTAAATATTATGTTGGCTGTCCACAAATTACAGTTTATATTCTGTTGATCACAATGCTTTCTGAACTACCTCAGAGGCTGTTTGGACATCCAGACCACAGTTTGTTCTCCATGCATTTACAACTGAGTGCATTTACAACTGTATTTTTATATGGGCAGACATAATCCAAATGCACTCTGATCACTTAATGCCCAATTTAATATTTAACAATATTATGACTCGTGAACAACAAATATAGTTGTAAACAACTACGTCTGCCAAAGCATCAGAATAACCTGTTGTTTAATTTTTAATGTTTCATATTTGTCTTTTATATAATGGCTAAGAAGATACTATTGCTTCTGATTGGCTGGTAGAGGTCTGGTAAAATTGGGCTTAACTGTGTCAGGAGACCTCAAACAAATCAGAAGAAAGAAACAATTTGTCTTCATGCTACAAAAAGCTCTAAAGGTTAAACTGACAACAAACAACCTTTAGAAAATTAATCACAATTTGCATTTTCATGTTTCTCATGCTACCTATGGCAAGTGGCAATGGTAGGTATAGTTACAATAATAATACACTGGTGTATTGATACAGAAAATAAGGAAAGAGGTGGAGCAAACCTCCACTTTAATAATTATTTTCATATATCATTTTCTTGTATTTTTACTTACTTACATCATACACACACACATCTTTTTTTTTTTACACAACAGTATATTAGTCAGACATGGCTTTCCTACNATCATACACACACACATCTTTTTTTTTTTACACAACAGTATATTAGTCAGACATGGCTTTCCTACCTGACATACAGAGAGATAGGCACCACTGTGTTGAGAATGATGACATAGGACCAGAAGGAGAGGAAAGCTGAGAACAGGAAGTTGTCTACAGGAGGGTCCCAGGGCAGGTAGCTCTGAAACAGAGATCCCACCTCTCTCTCCCACACAGCATTACCCACAGCCAGGATCACACCCACACACACCAGGAAGCCAAAGATCTGGCAAAGACGACATGGAGACACACACAAGGGCAGAATACATGTAAGCAATATTAGAGTATTTAAATTTACAACAGGGAATTTGAATCTGTAGTCAGTCAGGCCCAATAACAAATTAGGCTGTAATACATTTGTGCAGGAGACAGATTTGTACAGAAACTAGATTAAAGCCACACTGACATCATGGCCTGAAATTGTATGAAGCATGAAAGTGAGAAGATTGGGGTGTCCTACCCAGAGGACCAGCGTGTTCATCAGACGATCGATGCTTGTACGTTTAAACTTGGTGCGACCGCTGTTCTGCATTAGCTTGGTATCAGGGCCTGGAACACAAAAGGACAGTTTGTGCTTATTACACCCTCACACACACATACTGTCACACATGCATATACACAGACACACGCTGACCTGCAAAAACCACCAGACCATAGCAGGCTTCAGTGTTACGGAGGACGCAGCCTCGTAGCAGCATATTCTGATTAGTCAAGGTGTATTTCTTGTCTCTCCAGTACAGAGTTCCACAGAAACGATCCAGCTTGTTGTTAGGGGGCTCACAGACCACCTCTCCTTCACACAAAGGGAATATACCCATGCAAAATGTAAACACTTATAGATACAAATATAAATGACATTAGACTGAATATCATTGATGTCCACCAAATCTACTTACAGTAATAGATCTATTCCTAATAGCATGATATAATACTTAATTAATCCTCCCTGTGACATCATGCTCTTTTTACACAAACACACATACACATACAAATACACAAACAACGTGCACAGAGAGGCTGACAGACACCTTTTGTAACTGGATATGAGACAAATGCATTTTCTGGGCAGGTGAGGAGTGCTTGTGGGTTACGCTGTGCTGACATGAGACTGTTGCATTGTGTGTGCTGGTGGGCGAGTGATGATATGCTGCAGTTAAATGCTGACAGGGGAGGGCAGGAAATGTGTGTGCATGTGTGAAGACTGAAAACGACCTCCATCTGTTATTGAGAAATGGAGACAAATAGAATGAGAAGCAAAACAGAGGGAAGAGGTGAGTTTGTGCCCAAATCTCACCGTCAAATGTTGCCAAGTTGTTCGGATCTCCAAGTTCAGATGTCACTGAGACTGACTGTCGCACTTTCATATTAGTCTCTCTGCAAGAGAATACAACACTCAGCTATTTAGATATTGTGTGGCTTCTGCAGATTGTGTGGCACTGTACTGTTAGTTAATGGTAAGGTTTAGTGCGATTTCTGACCCGTCTAGCTCGGCTGTCTCTATGTAACAGAGTCCATGAGGTTCACTGCTGGACAACAGGAGGAGGTCAGCCTATAAATAGATACAGTAGTTGAAGTTAACCTGCACAGCCCTCACAACACAGTAATAAAATTTGCATCAGCTAATAAGGCAATGATGATATGGTGCTGGCTTAGTATCTGTTAACAAAGCACCATTGACTAAGTTATGGTTTGCATCTGTAAAACAAATTAGTAATTATACAGCAGCAGTTGTTTCTTATAATGAAGCACTGATGACATCTGAAATCCACTTAGCATGATAGCATTTGGTCTTCACATCGGACAAAGAACCATCGTGATCACATGCAGATTTAAAATGATTTGGGAGCTGATGACTGCTGATAAATACAGTAAATCAATCTTAATTAAAACTGTCCCTGCTGGATAAGAAAGATTAACTACACCCAAATGCATTGGTGTAGAAGACAGCTTAATATGAATCAGAGGTCTGTTGATCTCTTAGTGTGTGTGTGAGTTTGTGTGTTGATGCAGTATATCACCATGTGGGATACAGACTTACTGCCACAAACTGGTTATTTTCCAGTTTAATAATATCACCTACTCGAACATTCATCCACTTTTCATTCTGAAGACTGAGACAGCAAAAATAAAGAGCAAAAGTAAAGCAAGACAGAGAGAAGCAGAGATGGAGAAAGAAGTTATTGAAATTACAAGGAATGGGTAGATACAGCTGATAAATATAAATGTACACATATGTATACAAAATGCTGAGATACTGATGAAAGATCAGATTTTTTCATCAGAAGATTTAGTTTAAGAAGCTGCAGCACTTGTATGTGCTACGTTGCAAACTCACGAGCCACGGATGAGGACCTGAGACTGGCGGTTGTTCACTTGGTTGTCGCTTTTGTGACGAAACTGCAGGAGACAAAGATTATGATGTGAAGTTTGACTCCAAGTGTTGAGCCAAACTCAACATGTAAGCTACATTAACTACAGTGTTTGCAATAATCAGGAGTACTTATATTTCCCCTGTCACTTGCAGAACCGTGTGAGTGGGTGTTTGTGTGGTGTGTAAAAATGCTCACATAGTCGTCTGTGGCATCCTTCACTGCAGTGATACTCAGCACCAGAGCTAAAGGCACTATGGTAGTGAACCAAGAGAGGGAGGAGATCTGAGGTATCAACTAGAAACAAAGACAGTGTTCAGCTGCAGATTATTTGGGCAGAGTTTACAATGTGACTTTATCTATACTGAGGACCTTTTACTTCCCCATGAGGTGTAACATTGTAACATATTGTGTGCATTCACATGTTATTTTGTGGCAAAATCAAGCTCTCAACATAAACAATCCCCAGGAGGCATCCGTGAAAAGAATGATATTTTAAAAACATTTTTGTTTCCAGGTAAAAAAAAAAAAAAAAAGTATCTGATCAGAATCTAAAAAAGCTGCCTTGTTAAAGCTTTTCAACCATGCAAATATGCACCATGCTTTAAAATGGTTCAAGGGCAGTTTTAACAGTCTGTAGAGGAGCATGCAACCCTTCAACTAAGCTTGAATTAGAAAAATCAGCAAAACCGTAGCAACAAGATCTTCATATGGGCAGTTACTTTGTGAGGTTAAAGATTCAATCAGAAATTCAATCAGGTATGTGAGCAATTATTTGGATTTTAAAAATTCCTAATATTGTGGTGTGTTTATAACTCACATCACTTATTAGATTACATATTATTACTAGATATTAAATTTTATTAAATTGAAATTAGTGAGTTTACAGGTCTCAAGCCAAACTGAGCTCAAGTATCACTTTCTGTACGTGTGTCTTTCAGAGATGTAAACTGATACCTCTGCCTTTTACCAACACAAAAATGCAAAGATCTCCCCCCACTCTCTACGCTATTTTTTCATCCCCGTTTTTCATATCTCAACCATTTCCTCACCTGTAGTATGAGCAGGAAAAGGAAGTAGGTGTTGGCCACTTCCTGGAACTGCTCAAACAGGTTGACAGGCAAAAAGGTAATGATGTTGTACTTGGATGTCATGATGCAGTTACTCTGGGTAAGGACAAAGATAAAGAATGATACTATAAATCACATCTTGGTTTCATTATCTTTAACAACAGTGCCACAGTATTTACTGTACAGGAGATAACAGGAAACACAGTTAGCCAGCTTCTCTTACCGCATACTGAAACTTCTCATTGTACTCTCTGTCATTGGCTCTGACCCTTCTCTCTTCCTCTGCAAAAACATGACACAAATGAGTCACACAGACAAAGCACCCAAACCTCTGCATCTTTGTGCGTCAAAATGGATAAATCAGCAATTCCTGGAAAATGTCAATATTATTCATTCTGTCTCGAACTTTGGAGTGGGAATGAGTGAGCGAAAAATATACTTCTTCTTTTCTTTTCGGCTTTCCCTTCAGGGGTCATCACAGCGAATCATCTGCCTCCATCTAACCCTATCCTCTGCCTCCTCTTTTCTCACACCAACTAACTTCATGTCCTCTTTCACTGCATCCATAAATCTCCTCTTTGGTCTTCCTCTAGGCCTCCTGCCTGGCAGTTCCAACCTCAGCATCCTTCTACCGATATGTTCACTATCCCTCCTCTGTACATGTCCAAACCATCTCAGTCTGGCCTCTCTGACTTTATCTCCAAAACATCTAACATGC
>VXCM01000061.1:0-72075 GCA_014773175.1 Lucifuga dentata | reverse complement strand
CCCCACGCCCCCACCGCCCGTCCTCACCCACACACCCACACCAACCTCCTGTACTTTCGATTATGATGCTAAATTTACATAGAATTTGACATTTCTTATGCACGCCGGCTAAGCAGACTAGTAAACTTTTCAATTTTTAATAAAACCGTTTGAACATGTTAACAATGATTTTGTGTCCTTTCTCCACTCTGTTTTAACCCTTTGATTCACATGCAAAAGATCGCTGCCGCTTTTAATAAATGAAATATACTTTTCTTTTTCTCTTCTTGTTTTTCTATCTCATACCGCCCCCTGCTGTGAGGTCCACATTATTGCCTCAAACATCTGTTCAATATTCAAGGTCGCAACATCTGCATTGCCCACCATCACGCAAAATTGCTGTAATATTCAGAGTATCTGATGACTTTAAAACGATTTTTATCGCCTGTGGGAACATAAAGGACGATATTTTCCGTTTTGTCGTTGAAATTATCTTGAAACAAACACTACAGGGTTGTTTTCACAAGAATATCACTGGAAAAATCCTTACCAGAAGAGTAAATCACTTTACAATTACACCAACTGCAAGAATCCATCTTAAAGCAATATTTAACAATGTCAAATATGGCCCCTCACACACACTAATTTAATACAGTCTTGACCTTTGTGAACATGTGTCTATGGCTCAAAGACATGACCACACTATAATCAAGTTATTTCACAATCCACTCATGAATACATTCCAGGTGTTCTCAGGAAACCAAAGCAACCTAACACTGATGGCAAGAGTCATGATGTGAACACTCGAGACTCATCTTTTCTGAAGTACATCCCTGAATCAAAATCAGGCCGGAATTTCTTGCTTCTCATCTCCCCACATAAACATGCCAACAAGAAGAGTAATGTCAGCACAGACTATAATTACTACCAGAGTGAAGAAGAATGGATTCTCTTTCTTTCACCGGTGTGTTTAAAAAACAAACAAAAAAAACAAAACAAAACAAAACAAAACATAATTTAATAAGCAATTCATGTTGAGCATGCACATAACTTTTTTTTTTTTACCCTTGACATTAAGGATTTCAGAATAGATATTAATAGAAAAGCAACAACAACACAAAAATATTGTGGTATTTTTGCATGAGAAAACCCTTTAATTTCACACAAATTGAATATTCTCACACTGCTCCTATTTTGGCTCTAAATTGTAATAAAAGGTGGCATTGATGCATTGTCTTTCAGAGAATATTTTATTTTACTAAAACAGCTTAACATATACAAGTATTTATGTATAGTATCATTATTTTAAGGCATATAGTACAAACGTTAAATGAATACACATACAAAAGGGCTGAATAAGTTGTAAGCCTCCCAGTGAAAATAAAAACACCAAAATACCCAAGAAATTATATGACGTTCATATGAAATGTTATGCCTATGAAATGTTCCTTTGGTATCTGGCTAACTTATCAGTCAAGCCTTGCATACAATGTAAACAGCATTAATGTTGAATCCATTGGTTTCAGCTGCGGTATGTTTATGAGAAGTTTGTGAGCTTGATCATATGTGAAAAGATAATTCTGTCATTCTCTAAACCAGCTTTACCAACACATGATTTACCTCATCAGGTATAAGCAGAGCAGGGAGACGTGAAAAATATGCAGTGTTGTGGGTCTGAGGATCAGATATGAGAACCAATGCTATAGATCAGGATGTGTACTGTATGTGTCTTGTATGTCTTGTGCGTGTCTTTGACCATTGGCTAAATTCAGATATTTGCATCTTCTTCATAACTCAGAAAATATAACCCTTTAGTCCTCTAGTCCTTTGTGAAAAATGAAAATCAGCTTCTCTTATGCATCAGACTTTCATTGCAGTAACATTTAGAAATATGCAGTTTTTAATTCTACTCCATTTCCTCCTACTTTGGTAGGCTCTTTAATGCTGTCTGTGATGGTGGAGGGGATGGCAAGGTCTGTAGGTGGGTCTGGGTCAGGTAGGTGCCAGGAGATGAAGACCAAATACATCAAAGTACCTAAAAGGCCGCCGAGCAGTGGGGCCACCAGGGGAACCCAGAACCAGTAGTTGAAACACCTGGAGACAAAACAGGAACATAAACAGGACAAGATGAGTATTTTCTGCATGTGGCCAACTGTAGCACCTCTCTAATCCTTCATTTATTTAATAATTATACCTGTGATTGTCCCCCTAAGGACAGTAATGTCTCATAGCTACACCATCTGAGGTGCTACTGGCCACTTCAGCTTACATATTTTTATTCTGAAGCCTCTTTAAGTGCTAAGGGTATGACATTTTTGATTTGCCAAAAGGGACTTAAAAACAGCTCTGGAAGAGATACGTACGTGAAGACCTCTGTTCCCCAGCCTGCAGTCAAGGTGAAGAGACGTGGCCCCAGGTCTCGGGCTGGATTTATTGCAGCACCACAATTAGCTGACATTGACATGGAAATCCCTAAGACGATCACTGCCACTATGGCAGGAATCAGCTCCGAAGGGGCAGGGGTATTTCTCTTTTCATCCAAACCTAAGATGCACAACATCAGCATGCCAGTGCCCACCACCTGATGAAATACATGGAACAGAACAGTGATTTTTAGGATTAACAAAAGATGGACTCAAATTTGCATGTTTATTTACAGCAATATACTAACCTGGTCAAGGAAACTTCTGTTGAGAGAAAGGTACTCTGAGGGATATGTGGCAAAAATAGATGCTGTCTCATTTGGGCCGTATACAGTCAACACTCCCCCACTAAACTCCATAATGGCATCTGAGACAGAAACAGAGGTACTGAATACATCAAAACAAATGTGTATGACACAAATGTACAAATGTGTAATGTATAAATGTATATGTATGGGCATATATTAAATAGATGGCAGAAAGACTGACCATAGTAGACCAGGTAGACGAGTCCTGATGCCATATAGGCACCCAGCAACTGAGAGAGTGAGTATGGCAGCAGCCGTGCCCAGGACACCTGACCCAACGTACAGAAACTCAAAGTCACTGCTGGGTTCAGATGGGCACCTTTAGCACAATGGAGGAGGAAGCGATGGAGGGATGAAGAGAAAGAGATGGAAAAGTGATAAAATATCAGATCATTTATACAGCAGAATAAAACTGTCTTAAATAAAAGTAGTAGTATTCAAGTACACTATGAGTTGTTGGAGGATGTGAAAGGCAGGATAAGGCAAGTATTTCCATTTTTAGGAGATTTTGTATTTTTACTTCACCATGTTTTAGAGAGATTTTTTTTTTTTAACTTCAGTACATTTATCTGATCACTGTAATTACTTTGTAGATAAAGATTTTGCTTTCATTGGATCAGAGGATTTATTGCAAGATTTGGGAACTTCTTCACTGACTAAATGAGGACTGGATTGAAAAATGTTCTTATTTAAAATAATTGAATGAGTAAAATTGGAATTAATTAGTAGTCATTTTATAGGTATTTACCTGTGATGCCCTTAGTGAGATACATGGCTGACATGACACCCACAGAGAAGGCCATGTTTATTGACAGATACTGGCCTTTAGTCTGTCTGCTGGTCTTTACCTGTGCTGCTGCAGAGCAGCCAAACAGCTTCAGGGATAAAGGAGAGAAAGGAGGGATGAGGCAAAAATATGTAAACTACAGAAAAATAGATAACACAGAACACAGAGTTCAAGGAACTACCTTTCCAGCAACACAGATACAAAAACCACAAAGGTCACTTCATACACATGCAGGCAGACATGCGTGTGCATATGCACATCTTGGAATAGTTTACTTGCTTCTTTGTAATTGATTAATTATTTATCAGGTCAAACAACATTATGATAGACAAACTGAGGTTGTTAAAATGTAATTAATTCCATTCGCCCATAAACCTAGTAAACCTAGACTTTGTAATGACAGTCTTACTCTTATCTAAATGGCTTTATATAAGCAATAAAACTTGCAGATGATGGATAACCTTACAAACAGATATGATGTAAACTCATCCATAACTACCAAATCTTCAGAAAGGCCTTTTGTGGAAGTTTCACAAATTACTAAAAAGCATTATTATACTTGTGTTGTCAGAGATAAGAAATCTGGATGATTTCAAGGTCACTGACATTGTTAACCAACATTAGCCAGATGAAAGCAGTTTGAATCAGTTATGGAAGACCTTCATAGATATGCCCATGGTAATTTAATGTCATCATGGGCTCAATCATTTCTGTAATGTTTGCACTATGTATAATATTTCATAGTTGTACACTGGACATAGGCTGTAAACCTCTACATCACATTAATTCTAGGTAATGCTTTAATTATATACCTTTTCCATAGACATTGCTGAAAAATTGCCTTTACCTGGCTTAACACCTTTAGTAGTCCCAATGTCAAGTATTTAAAAAATAAATAAATAAATAATAAAAGAGATCCAATCTACATTGTTTTTTAGTTTAATTTAATGACAACATATACATGCATATATTACATTTTAAAATTTGGCACACTTTAAGCAAGACAACAGAGGGCTTTATGATGCCCTGCTTTGCCACTGGTCAGTATCTGAAAGATTAATTTACAGAGACCTCAAATTCACATTCCACTTACCAGCAAGACGAAAGTTCCCAAAAACTCAGCCATACACTCTCGTACCAAGGCATTCCTCACCTTCAGAGGCCTCAGCTTCACCATCTTCACCTAGCTGGAGCTTAATAAAGACACTCTTCTGATGAAACAGTTAACTCTGCCAACGCAGACCTGCCTGTCTATCTCTACTGTCAGACAGACCAGCTGCTAACCAAGTTGTCTGTCCAGGAGCTGCTGTGGAGCTTTAAGTGAAGGAGCTGATATAATGCTGATGCAAAATAAAATTTGCTATCACAACTTCCACCTTGTCATCTGATAACTTGTATGCTGTTGCGTACCTCCTCTGCTATAACCCACTCATACCTCTTAACACTATTACTCATTATTACTCACATATTGGGTTGGTCACATGTCAGGATTGGCTAATACAGAGAGTGCAATCTATCTAATCTCTTAGCAGTTGCTTATATGAATAAAGAGGCCATAAACAGATTCCATGTTGACAGAGGCCCATAAGCTACATTATACATACACCAGCAACCTACACACCTATTTTTTTCAAGAAACAGATAAATACACTCTTATTGTCATCCTTGCCTATTCCTTATGATGTCCATTGATCCACAGTCCCAAATGAATCAGGTGTGATCATACAGAATAAACAGGAACACAAAACTGGCACAAAATCCATCAACATATGATGTGCATTAACAACTCTGTTCATCACTGCATGTGCATGGGGAAGACTTTGGACACCATAAAATCTAAATCACTGATGGATAGTGTAATTGTTTGCATATACTTTATATCATCTATTCAGTAAACTTCTGTGTAAAAATCAGAAAGCTGAAACTGAAGCCTAATATAGCCCACATTTAACATTTACTTACTTTAACAAACTAGCAAGTTTACTGGAAGAGTTCCAAATTTTTGTCTTCATAGGAGGCAAAAATTGTCATTGAATTCAGAGTAATTCATTTTAAAAGCTTAAAATCTCTGCTTGGTGGTGATCAGTAGATAAGCATATTATCAAAAAGCAAGATTGTCATGACTATCCCTTGAACTATGGACTCCTAATGAATTATGTAACCCCAAAAACTGCTGTGGAGTAAATAAATGCGCTGATGCTGATAAAGCTCAAGGCACATGACTGTGGGACGAAAATGACATGACATATAATATCAGATAAGATATTACAGTGCCCTCCACATACATTGGCAACCTTGGTAAATAAAAGCAAAATGGGCTGTGAAAGAAAAGTCTTTATTTTTTTATACTCTTGAGTTTTCATCCAAAATATTAACAAAAATATAAGCTTTAATTAAAGTAATATAATTGAAAGGAAAAAAAAATCTGATCATGGAACAAATATTTTTCTCAATCGGCCTGATGGCGTCTGATCGGAGACTTTCTGACCCCAAGACTCAACTAGCAATTCTCCAGCTGTGATTCTTGGGGATTCTTTGGCGACTTGAACCATCCTCCTCACTAGGCATGGAGTCAATATAGACGCATGTCTTCTTCCAGGAGAAAAATATTTGTGTCATGATAAAAATTTCTTTTTCCTTTCAATTATTTCACTTTAATTAAAGTTTATATTTTGAATAAAAGATCAAGAGAATAAACATAAAGACATTTTTTTTCCACAGCCCATTTTGCTTTTATTTACCAAGATTGCTAATATTTGTGGAAGGTACTGTAAGTACTCCAGGACTGTTTGCCATGTTAACTGAATATTAGATCCTCCTCACTGACAAAATGCGTCATTTTTATCTGCACTGTTATTTCATTAATAACCAGCTTATTATGTTCGCCTGTATAGTCTAATGCAACCCAGTTCAACAGCTCTGCAATACATTTTACTACTGTGTTTATAATGTTCAGTTTTTGTTGACAGTGAGTCACAGAGGGCAATATCAAAGCCAAAGTTATTGGGGATACTGTATTGGACTGAATTATATTAAAAGGTGTTTGTTGTTTACATTGTGAAACATAACTAATAATCCAAACCAATAAAAACCACCACTAACCACATTTAAACAGTTCAATCAAAGCCTCTCAGATACAGTGTCAACAAAAACACTTAAAGCTTATTGTAGGGGCTGCTTTATCAGACTGTATTGGGTGTACCTAATAACCTGGTATATTTTGAGTTGAAAAATGTAACGACAAGCTCTTCACAACATCAATTTTAACACGCAGATTGTAAAACTTACACAATTGCATCTTATCTTATCACATTGCCTCTTGAGGAGTATCACTGTTAATAATGTATAAAAGGAGAAACACTTTTAATCTGCTTCAGAGTTTTGGTCCATTATCACAACAATCTGTGGTGATTTAATGGAAAGATATCATTATCCCTCTATCGCCCTCTGCTGGACACTGGTCATATGGGAGTATTTAAAGTCCCAATCCTTAATTCGTTTGACTAGAATGAATTTCAATTCAATTCACACAGATGATTGGCATCCTTTTTGGTGAAGATTTATTAAAAAGCAATATAAAATTTATATGCAGTTAGCTTTTTGTATTTACAGTAAATACAACATATGTAACAAAGGTCTCCCTCACAGGTTGCCACATTACTATCTGACCAAACTATGCGTTACAGTAGGTGCTAGACCTAATAGAAGTATGAGCCATCAGTGCACTTTAAAGTATGGCTAGTAAATAAATATCCCAGGCCATGAGGTAGATTTAGTCCTTAGAATTAACAAAGAGAGCCAAATAATTGTAAACCTAATCCACGCATTTGAACTGGTCCCAAAGATGTTGGTTCTTTTTTCTTTAGGAATTTCTTATAATGACTATAAACTGATCTTTGAGCTGAAATATATAATACCCACATAGCCCAGTTAAATTAATATCTAGAGCTTAGCTTAAGTGATGATGGGATGCTGTCTCATGGATGGTTTTTAATTTCTGGTGCATCATCATTCCTGCAGCCTTACTGTTCAAAAAGCACTTTGAGAATCTTTATGTTTCCAGATGTTTAGGTGGGCGGTGCAGTACCACATCCACAGGCCCAGGAGGAAGTGTTCTAATCAAAGTCCAGGCCTCTAGGCGTCTCATCCCCAAAACGTTCACACCTTGAATCTCAATCAGCTCATCACCAGGACAAACCTTGCCCACTGGACCTCCTGAGAATGGTGGGGGAAAAGGGATGTATATATTATTTTTTACTTAAGAGAATCAGAGATATGGGACACGCCTTTTCCTGTTCACCTCTGTGAAGAACAGCAGTAAGCACAATGACTGTTTAAGCATAACAGCTGACTGTTTAAACTCTTGCATTTCTCTATGGAGATCTCAAAGATTGAAATTCAGCTCTCACCCTGGAAGATTTTTTGTATACTAAGTGGTTTGTTCCCCAAACTGGAGCCCACGCCTCCCTCCAGACTGAAGCCCAGATCCCTGTTGTTCTTCTCCAGATGCACACATACACATTGACCTGAGAGATGAGTAAAAACACACGTCACTTTGAATTGCAGCAAAACAAGGTTAAATGTATCTGTATAGCTGCAGTTTAGAATATTGAGCTGCCACAGATATTTGAGCTCTAATTTAACACACAAATGTCTGTTTTCCAGTCTAGTAAGAGCTCTGATAAAGTACCATGTCTCACCTGCTTCAGGCAACTGAGTCTGTGTTTGTCCCCGAGCATCTGCCTCTGGTCCCCACTTAGAGACACTACTAACCCCCGCCCTCCTCAGGACCACTACTCCCATCTCACGAGTCTTTGCTCTTCTTAGTATCCTCAGGACCTCCCAGTGGGCGTAACCAGCCAGCGCTGTACCATTGATTGACAAGACCTGGTCTCCTTCTCTTATGGAGCCCTGCTGGGCTGCCACACCAGAGTGGAACACTCTGTGGATCTGGAGGAGACATCAAAAAATAAATGAGGGGTCAATGCATTTAAACATTTTCATCTGATAATGAAAAGTGGCATTTCCTCACAGTAATTGGTTTGTTCTGGTCCACGCCTCCTGCCAGACTGAAGCCCAGTCCCACTCCCACCTCCTTATGGAGAACAACCACCTGCACATCGTTATAGTCCTGCAAGAGAATGACTTTCAATGCGACTTTAACATTATACTTAAACATTTTTACATTTTTAAGAGGCTGAGATGCTTCTTAGCCGAGGACTTGTAACATTGTTAAGATCTGAAATTGAATTGATTAACAGATAGTAATTAATTAATTAATTAATTAACAGATTCATTGTACTTTCATTGTTAATAAGACTCCTTATATTCAATTGACTACAACAAAATACATTAGTATGAGACCCATAAAGATCTTACTGGTGAAATCCATTGTTGTCTTTAGTACTTTCTATTACTGTTCCAACTTTCTGTGTTTTTCTTTGGGTTTAGCGTTATCCTTGCACACCTAGCTGTCTGATTTTCTCTTCCAGAGGCTCCAACCCTTACATTACAGGTTTTTTGGGGGGGAGTTTTTCCCTCATAGAGAGCTTAGGCTGGTGCATGGATTGTTGCTGATGTGGACATGTAACATGCATTATGTCATGATGGGCATGTTCAAATAAACAGGATTCAGTTAAAAACGCAGCAGAGAGCAGAGAGGATAACAAAGAGATACAACAAAGATCCCAGGATGAATTTCCTTAAGCACCAGAATTCCCTCAAAATATTTTTGAGTGAAGCATGGATTTATTGATGGTAATCATATCATGTAAAATGTGTCTGATGCCAGCTGTGGCGCTGCTGGTACCTGCAGGTTGCTGTCTCCCAGGCCCCTGACATCCTCCAGCAGCTTGTCTAGCTCCTCGTTGGGCAGCACAGACACATAAGAGAGTGCTGATATGTCTGAGCTCAGTGAGGCAGAGCGCCGACCTGGTGATGCCCAATCATCACTGTCGTTCTCTGAGTCATACTCAACTCCTGCAAAGTTACAAAGGTCTGCAAGACTATAGGAAGAGCAGAGGAGGGGAAGAGAGTGTCTATTAAGGAACAGAAGCTAAAACTCCTTAAATGTTTCAAATTAAGCTTTAATCCAATATACATGAGAACATGAATGACATGACATGATTTATGATGTGCAGCTAATTTAATAAAATTTTGATTTTGCAGTAGGCATTTGCATTACCAACCTGACACAGAAGCTCTTGCGATCTGACTGGCTCATGTTACTGGTAATAGTCACTGAGGACTCTGCAGAATCAGAGTCACAGCTGGAATCTTCGTCTTTCTCTGTACCTTCATCATCATCTTCATCTGTATTGTCATCATTCCAGCCCTTAATCTTTGGGTTCAAGGCAGCTACCCAAGCATCTAGGTCCTCCCCACGTTTTTCCTCCTTCAGATGGGGTGTGATAATACTTGGCGAGATGAGATCAGGGAGGTTGCTGAGAGATGAACTGGTAAGGGGAAGTGAGAGAAGCGGGGAGTGTTTTTCAGGAAGTTTAACTTCATGTGTGGAGACAGAACTGCTTTCATTCTCACTACCTTCAGTGGCAGTGGTATTTTCCAGTGGTGAGTTGTGTACAAGAATGGACGAAGCAATGTTTATTGTTGGAGTTTTGTCGTTGTCACTAACAGGGGAAGGATTTCCAGAAGATTCTGTTTTCTGCCCATCAGATAACTCAGGAGAATGAAGCAAAGCAGCTGAAGTGGAACTGGAGTTAGACGGTAGCAAGAACAGAGTGCTGTTGCCTGTGTTATCTCTCATACTTGATTTCTCAGGGCTTGTGGCTTTGGAGAAATCAGTCTCATCTATGTCAAACTTTCTAAAATTCTGTTTTCTAATTCCTTGATTTAGAGGGAGTTGTAGAATATCTTTGGGCCTGGAAAATTTACCAAAATCATCAAATGTTTTATCACCTCCCATGTTTCCTCCCTCCTTCTTAACCAAATCACTGTTCCCTAATCTTAGCCCAACCTCATCCACCAAGTTCAACCTTCTCTGAACTTTCTTTTCCTCCTCTACTACGTTGTCACTTCTGACCCACACTCTTTCTGACTCAATCTTTTTGTCTGATCCTATCCCTTTCTCCTCTGCTTTGTTACCTGTTTCTTCTCTCTCTTTCAGTACTTCCCATCTGTCTCTCAGTCCACCTATTGCTTTTGCTGATGCACTCTTTCTCACTCCAAATTGAACTGTACTGAATTGTGTTGGCACAGAGAAGGCACGTCTGGGCATCTGGACCTGGGCTCTCTGTGTGAGCTGCTCAAATTGATTAATCTTATTTCTCACATTAGCTGTGAAGGGAACCGGCAGCTTCTCTGGAAACTTCTTTCTCTCTGCTGTCTTCAGTGTTATTTTCTGGGTGTTTGACTCAAATACATCATCACTGATACTAGTCTTCAGTTCAATTTCTTTTTTTCTTTTCTCTTCTTTTACTCCATCATCAGTCTCTTTCACTTTTTCCTGCTCTTTAACTCTTTCCATCTTCAGCGCTGAGAAACTATTTCTCTCCCTCAAATTCTCATTTGTCTCATCAGACCCACTCTTTTCCTCTCCTCGGTTTGCCCTGCCCTTATCCTTATTTCCACTTGCTCTACTTTCTCTAAATTCAGTTGGATCTCTGAAGGACAATGACCTCTCCTCTTCTAACAAAGTGTGTGGCTGTGCATATGCAGTGCTAATTCCTGCTGTAGTCCTTGCTGATCTAATCTGAGCTGCTACTGTGTTCTTGCTCCTGTCTCTATCCAGAGACATAGTGCCCAGCCCCAGTACCCTTCTACCCCACTGAGCTCCCCCCTCCTCATACCTGCCCTGGTTCTGGCTTTGCCACTGTCCCCTTGAAGATCTCTCTTTGCTCCCACCTGGATGTGGAGAAACTGAACTTACAGAACCAGATGAATGCACTGATGTGCTGGGATCTGTAAGAGACATCCAGGCAAATGTTTTCCTTGGACTATTTTTTTCCTCCTCTGAGAAACGTCTGGAGAAGATCCCCTCTGGTGCCCTTTCAGATGGCAGTCTGTTCCACTGGCTGACGGGTGAGGACATGAGGAAGTCTGTGTTTGTTCCTTTGTAATGGGACATGGTAGCTTGTTCCTGCCCTTCATACAGAGACCAGTCTCTCACAGGAGTGGAGGGATCCTTAATTCTGCTGGAATCCTCTGTTGTACTTAACCCAGTTGACTCGTAGAGTTTGTCTATGCACTCCTGTATACTCTGACCCCCTTTGGGTCTAAATGAAGCAGATGCCTCACCCAGTCTGGAGTTGGCCTTGTCCTTCATCCTGGAGGGGAGAGAATGACCCCTACTTCTCTCCAAACCCTGATTCATTTGATGCCGATGTAAGTATCCTTGAAGCTGTTCATCCACTGGGCTCCTCTCTCCAACCACATTATTTCTATCTCCAATGCTATAGGCTTTTAATGTAGACGTAAGTCTACTCTCTGTGCCCTCATCTTTGTCTCCTGTCCTTATTTTCTGTAAACCTTCATCATGCTTACTAATCACCCCTCCTCTTTTGCTTGGCAATATGAGCATATCAGCCTTGGTAGCTCGATCAGAGCTGTTCGACCTTCCTCTACAATCTAAACTCCTACTTCTAGAAGGCAAGTTGTGCCTCCTCCACTCTGTCCTGCCCCAGCTTCCAGGTACAGCGTTAGAATTAACACTTCTATCACTGTTAGACTCCATAATTGTTTTGTCTACAGTGTCATTCTTCAACTGGCAAGATGTTTTTTCATCTGACAATTCCATCCTCTCACACTGACCACTAAGACTAGTATGATTTCCATTCCTGACTTGATATCCAGTAACTTTGTGGTTCTCCTTGTTTGTGCCATTACTGCCAGTCTGCAACTGTTTGAAGAAAGGCTTCTGTTCCTCAATCCTGTTTATCTCTCTTTCTCTGACTTTCTTGATGTTCTCCTCCTCAGATGTAGCTCTGGGTTCCCTGAGACCTGTCCTGCAAGTGAGACTGTAAGAGGGAGAGCTAGCTGAGCGGACAGTAAAGCATGCTCCTGTCCTCTGCTTGTACTCACTTACTGAAGAAGGGAGCAAGGACAAGTCCATTGTCTGAGAGTAAACAAACTTAATGAGCTCCTGTCAACTGCCAAATCCCAAAAAAGAGACAGAATAGTGAACTTGATACTTGGAGATTCCAAGTCACTGTCTTTTATACTTGTCTTTGATGGCCAGGAATGTGAAGAGTGGCACAACTACAATCCTCTTATGTCTAATTTATACACAGATGCACCCACAAAACTCCTGCACCAAACAATTATATTTCAAAGAGGCTCCTGATGATTTTCCATTTTGTAATCTTTCTCTTTGCTCTGTCCTAAGAAGTCTTCAGTTCCCCAGCACAAACTCATAGGACAGCTCCCATTGCCTGCCAAGCATAAAAAAGCACAAATATCCATTCTCAGTAAGGGAATGAACTGGAAGTGTGATATGTGGATTGTGGTCACTCTGGCTGCTCGAAATGGTCAAAAAGAATCACAGAGTGACAGGAACACAAAGTGCTGAAAAGAAGCACAAAGTGAAGAACAACTGGAGATGAAAATGACAAGAAAAAGACAGGAGATCAGAAAAACAGACCAAAAGATAAGCGAATAAACACTATACTTTCCTCAAAAACACATCCATGTCATTTTTCTCATTTGGCTATGTTCCTGCCTTTTTAAAATTCCCATCACACTGACTCATTGAGTTCATTCACAGTGGGACTCAATGTGCTGTACACACGACTGTTTACACAAGCAACATACTCAGGTGTACCTGTCAGAGTGTCAGGTAAACCTGAAGTACGAACAGGAAAAACTCACCTAACAGCAATCCACTCAGCAAAAAACAATGTGTTATATGACCACAATCAGTCTCTCTTCGTCATGCATCATTCTCGTGTAGTCAAAAAGAGATAACTGACTGAACCTAAAAAGAGGATTCAATTAAAAATGATCCGATATGTTGAGATTATAGAGACAGATCAGGATAAAGTCACTTTGATTTAGATACAGCCTGCTGAGAACAAGATAGCTACTCATGGACAGGCTCCCCTGAGATAAAGACTGCCATGGATACTGTGTTTAACCTACTTTTGTATACAACAGGCATTGCTAGGAAGCCAAAGAAATGGTTTGTCTTTTCTCGTTTATTATCTCAGGATTAGAGTTCACTCATCATGACTCACATTAAACACAAATAACTTGTTGCATCATAGCAAAATACTATAGAATAAATAGCATTAAGGATAAAAAATATATATATAGCAACCTGTTACCATTCTTAATATTTTGTGCTCAGAAGTTACTGCATGAAGTGCATTTAAGTCTGCAGTGGTGTTTGTCAATGCATGTGAGTTTAAGTGTCAGTTTACAGAAACACCTGTTCTGCTGGGTCACCAAGCCTCCTGTCTAGGTAACCTGGGCAACCCAGCCCCACTTACTTTAACCCCCGATTGAACACATGAACCAACAAGACACAAATGCACCAGGATGTCTCATCAAACAGTAACACACACCATAAATCTACTTTACGTATTTAAAAGCCTGACCAGGGACAAGGACTTCAAATTAGCTTAAACTAGATGTCTTATACTGTATGTGTCACATGTAACACATTTGTTTGTGACAATGTTGAGCGTATTGTCCCTGAGAAATAAAACAATAAATAAAAATAATTCTCTCCTCTCTCTCTCTCTCACTCACACACACACACACACACACACACACACACACCCCTTACCTTTCTTAAAAGTGACTTCTGTCCTATCCCATTTTGTTGACATAAGTTCGTTTTGGAGAAACTGCACTTCAGCTCCAAACTCCTCTCACATTGTCGCCTTCTCCCTCCATCAGCTTTGCATGATGGATTGTGTACAATGACACAAACTTGCCACACTGGTTTATCCTCTCTTCCTCTCTCTTTCTCCTCCCCTCCCATTGTTGTTGTCTCCATCAAACCTCTTTTCACAGGGTAGCATTCCTGACAGTAGTTCAAAGTGTCACCCACTATACAGCTCAACAGCTTTACACACATACACCCAACAGATATATTAAATATCTGTTGGAATGTATTGTATTGACTGGAATGATGTCATCCTTTCCACAGCTCAAGACAGAGGAGATTCACTTCAGGGAAAAAAAAGAACTAGATATCCCACAAAAACACTCACAATATCATTCCACCTCAGGCAATCAGTCACCAGACATCATTTGGTTGAGCAGGTATCAAAGTACACAATAACAGAGACCACAAAGAGATACACCCAGAATTAGCCTGGAATAGAACATGCATTAGATCATAATGTACAACAAAAACATAACTCCAGACACACAATCTATCAGCCCTCTAAATCTGTGGGACAACACAATGATGATCATAGAGGAAAAGCCTATTCGATTGCTGGTAAGTTATGAAGAAGAAGTATTGTTTGTTGAAATCCAGTGGGAAGTGGAACAACCATCCACTGAATCACACAAGAACAAGCAGACACATACATATATGGATATATAAACTTAATTACAAAATACCAATACTTACATTTTTTGATCTGCACACGGCTTGTCTTCTTACAGCAGCATTGTCTATGCACCTGCTACTGTCGTCCGTTAAGAAACACAGGAAATAGTGGTTAACACATCAGCCTGCTGCAACGCATCAGGAGACATCATGTCCGCTCCACTTCACTCTGTGACAAAAAATACCCCAGTAGTTGTGTGTCAGCAAACTTATTGACAACTTAAGTCTTTCTGCAGATCAAATAATCTAATCAGTAGTCCTTACAGACAGATGTTGGAGGGTTGCAGTCCACTCAGGACAGAGATAAGTCTGTGACTGGGGGTAAAATGTTCCAGCACGACTCACACAGACACCCACCCTGTCTGACAGAAGAATGGCACCCACTGTCTCTGCAGCATGGATGGAAATCACCATCCTGCTCACACAGACACACTGGTGCTTGGAGCTCATTCTTCAGGGTGTAGGCCTCAGAGCTCCCATGATCAACACAACATGTGATACAGCACAAAGAGTTATTTAAAGAGGAACACTGAGAAACAGTATTTACTCATTAGACACACTAAATCACAGTTAATTCAGAATCAAGGAACACAAAAATAAACTGGAGCAATGTGATAATGAAGGTAAAGAGCCACGTCATTTACCTTTGTGTGAACGTGACTAATATGATATGATAAGTAACATCATAGTTCTTCCGTTTCATTGTCTTTGTTTGTTGCTTTGCTTAGTCAGTACAGCAGATGGCGGAAAGTGCCAGAGAAAGTCACCCCCGGCATCAGCGATCACGTGACCATCCCGGAAGTCAACAAACAGGTAGCGCAATGTGATACACCAAAATCTGTTGAACTTCCCTGTTGTTTGTCTTTCTTTCAACGTTTAAATCTATGTGTTCTGAAAAAGATCAGTTTTATGAAACCGCGTGCCTTACGAACGTTAGATGGTGGACGCGCTTTGAAGTCTTATTTGGCTAGTTCGGTAAAATTCGGCGAAAAAACTTCAAGATGCCAAGTGAGTCTCCTCTGTCAAGCGTCAATGTAGTGCTTGTAATGACCTACGGCAGCCTGGTGAGTCTATTAATATCATATATAATCTATGTATGTCGTAATAAAGTCATGTTTAGCGCAAGAGTTTTGGGGTCTCACGAGATTTCATCAAGTGAAAGACATTAAACAGGATATTAACAGGACATTAAACAGGATTATCTAACTCTAAGTTTTCTTTTAGGTGTTTGTTTTGCTCTTCATCTTTGTGAAAAGACAAATTATGCGATTTGCTATGAAGTCTCGGAGAGGTCCACATGTTCCCCTTGGCCACAATGCTCCTAAGGTAACATAAGATACCCGACTATTCTATAGTGTTTCATCGTGTGACTACAATGATTTGTACACGAGTTGATTGATAAGTCTGAGCCTGACGTATAGTATTTATGGAAGTAATACTTTAGATGTTTTTTCACTCCAGGAATAAGGCTCTGTGTGCTAGGCTCACAACTTATCAGCCAAACCTCATAGGCATTCCTGATAAGGTTTTCAATCTTAAACTTATCAACATCTTTAAAAAGTCTTTGTGCTCTAATGTGTACGTCTGTTCCAGATTTGATTGCTGTAACCACAGCAGTTGTTTTTTGATACAGGCCACTTCAGCATTGTACATTCATGTGTGTATTCTGATTTTCTGTCTGCTGTAGGAGTTGAGACTAGAAATTGACTCCAAACTGTGTCAGGTCCAGAAAATCCACTTTGAGCCCCGCCTACTGTCTCCAGATGATGACCGCCTTAAGCACCAAAAACAGTCAGGTTAGACAAACATACAGATGCACACGAACACCTTGGCTCACACCTGACTTATTAACACACCAGTGCAGTGATATGTGCTGGTTTGTGTTGCAGGTTGCTGTGACTACCTGTACAGGATGAAAGCATTAGATGCCATCAGAGACACAGGTAAACTTTGCTGTCACTGATGTAAGTCACAATTTGCTAGTCCTCTTACCCTGTCAATCCTTCTCTGCTGTCAATATTAACTTTAGTTTCTGCCAATAGATCTACCTTTTCGTGAACTAGGTGGGACATCCACTGCTGTGACGGGGAAAGGATTTCGGACCTGGCTTCTACAGCTACGAAATTCCCACTGCCTCTTCCAAAACAGCCAAAGTTCCCTCATCGACACAGTGCTTGATGGGTACAACAGAGCACGCCACGGGGCAGAAGTCAGTGCATCATATATAGTGACAGATGGGAGGATATACAATTACGTTCGTCTCATTTAAATGATAAATGCTGTGCATTTGGATTGCTATCTGGATTTGTTTTTGCTTTGTCTTTTCTGTAGGTTTTTGGTGAAGCAGAGTTTTTGAAGTACCAGGAATCTCTGACTGAGCTGGCCTCTGTGTGAGTAAATACAACTTTTTCCCCACTGTGTTCTCTTCTTTTCTTTATGCTAATCCCAACATTGAATGTTAATTATGCACTGAGGAAAATCTGTTTCTCCCTTCGCTGTTGCAGTCTGAAGTCTCACACCAGCAACAGCACTCCAAGTCATCACCACCAGTCTGCAGCCAAAGATCTGACCAGTACCACAGAACATCTGAGTTCGTCCTCTCCCACGCAGACCACCTACCTCACAGCTGCAGCGCAGCAGCGCAGCAAGCGGCCCAGGCACTTTCTGGAGCTAAAGAACTTCAAAGACAACTACAACACTTTGGAGAGTACATTCTGAAAAACAGAGGTCAAAGAAAAAGGTAATGCTGCCAGTCAAGTGCCTGTGTTTGGCAGCACGGTCACTGTCACCAGATACTGTGAGAGGGATGTTTACACTGGAGGAAAATACTGCCTACCTGTTTAAATTGAATATCAGACTACTACCTTTACAGAGTTCTTTACCTAAGCCTAACTAACTTATATGTATATTCTGTATTACTGCTTGCATGAGTGCTATATTTGGGTAGAATATGGAACATGTCTCTATTAAGTGTTTAGAATTATTAGATGAAAACCAAACCAGAGAGCTATGGGGCTATGCAACAGCATAAGACAATCAGTATTTATTGCACAAAGGCCTATGCAGAAATGATAAATTAATCAGCTGTATTTAAACTTGCTTATAGTTACCAATATTTATAGACTGTTATGCTAGAAAAACAATATTAATGAATGTGTCAAGGTGTTACACTTATGTTTTGTGCCTAATGGTAATGTTGCTGATTGAGTTTGGCAGCCTGTTTTTATAACCTTAAACATTTGTTTTACAGAAGCCATACTTGATCGAATGAATTCTAATGATAAAGTGCTCTTTACTTTGATAACTTTTCTCAGTGCAATGTGAGATAAGTATTCCAGTGCATTAACGCATTCTGAATGTGAGATATTACCTCTGGAGTTACGTCTTTCTTGACTCAAGTTGTTTCTGTGTTAGCGATTACTGCTCCCTGCAGTCCAAGCCACGTTTTATTTTAGATTAAGAGTTCACAGGAAGGCATTTTAATTCCTGAATGATTAGTCTCCTTGGTGTTTACTGTACAAGATGCCATCCAAATAAAATGGTGACACAGGATCACAGGACTGTTGAATGTAATTTGTAATATGCATAGTGCCCAACAGATGGAGCTCCCATCATTCAAATTTACCAAATGTACTTAAAGTCTAGTTTCATTTCAGTAAGTGAAAAGAAATGGTGAGTCAGGAATCAGGAAAGCATTCTAATATTTACTCCAGTAACTACAAACACATGTAAAATAAAATTCAGTAGTGTACAAAATCTCATTACGCAATCTGTCTTGACATTTATTTAATATAAATAAATACAAAGGAGAAAATTGTCATTAGGCAGAAATTAAAACAGCAAATCACATGGTTTAATATGTACAAAGAATATAACTGTTTTCACAATGCTGTGAAACTGAAATGCTAAACTAAAATATTCTGAATAATGACATTCTTTATAAAGCAATAATCTTGCTAGATGTCTTCATTACTTTGATGTTATCTTCATTTTCCTTCTGTGGAATCCTTACCCAAATTATCATATAGTGCCATGTTGCTGTTGGGGGATTCAAAACAGCTTTTTTTTTGAATAAACAAAATACATAACCCTTCAAATCTACTTATATAGTTTACAATCATTATTTACAAGTTAAAGGTCATACTGTTCACTCGTATTAGTGAACAGAGTGGTCGAGGATGAGTACATGAAGGGATCTAATGAGCACAAGGACACAGGACTACAGGATTTAGATAAATGGTTAATGAACAATTATTTTTACATGTTCTAGTCACTCTAATAGCAACAGAGTAGCTTTTCTATTAAAACGAGATCATCTCCAGTTTGCTGTATGTTATGCTGACAGGGTGTGGTTAGTAACATGGCTGCTACATATATGGAGTTTATAATTTCTTTACCCTCTCTACAAGTTATTTGCCAACAGTCCACTATTCTGTACGTTGGACAATACTTGTTTGGACATGGCAAGTCTGATGTCATAAAGTCAAAGGTCATGAAAATAATCAAAACAGGGTGGGGAAGACAAAACTTGACACCAATGTGCAGTATTATATAAAACTTCAAATGAACCAGTTCACACACACTCACACATGCTAGCATTCATTCTGCACACAGACACAAAGCATTACGGTGCATGTGTGCTGACAAACACACTGCACCACTTTCTTCAAGACTATATGTGAAAACTCAGTGGATATTGGGTAATTTGAACTCAGATGTTGCAGACACTGATGTAATCAGAAGTGGTAGTAGGGTCTCTGTTTGGCTTCAGTCTGTTTGCTGAAGGTTCTGAGCTTTTCTCTCCCACCATTCTTTTTCTTACTGTCCAGTTCACGACTTGATCTCGATGACTTTGATGAAAGGCAGTGGTTTGTTTGATAAGGTGGATGGCTTGATTGGTTTACTGTGGAGACAAGAAGAAGAAGACGGTTTACATTGAAAATAGCATGAAAAAATATTGTGTCATGTAGATGGACAGTGTACTGTATGGATAAGTAGTGAGTGTATGTGTGTGTTTGCATGTGCTGTGTGAGTCCTGGCATGCAAATAAGCAAAACTGGAAAGCAAAGGCAGTGCTGTGTGAGATCAAAGTTACCTGTAGACAATCTGGGGGTTGCACTCTGATGACAAGTAGGAGTTTGACCTTTGCCCTCCTAGGAAATAGTCCATCTGGTCATGCATCTCTCGGTTCTACTCGTACAGAAAGGGTCAGAGGTCAAGTCACACATCATCAGTCAAAGAAAGACAGAGGCAGATAGCACTAAATTTCACATCTGTTCTCCCTCTGCAAAGATAGGCTCAGCAGGATCTGTTTCCACATGTTTTGGATTTTTTTCTGTACCTGGTTCACTGTAAAGTCCATTGACATTCCAATAAAATAATATTTATAGGAGAAGACAATCTGCATTCCTCACCTCAGCCTCTAAGAAAGCAACCTTCTCCTCCAACTCTTTGATCACCCGGTCCCGCTCTTGGATCACCATGCGAGAGTTCTGGAGCTAAGAGATGAGAAAACACACAGTCAAAACTGAGTCCTGGACAAATATGAACATGGAGACAATGCATTTACTTTACACAGTCTCTCACATGTGCGCCTCACCTGTTCAATCATGTGTCTGACTTTCCTCTGCTGGCTTTTCAGCATATCATCCAGATGGTGGATCTTTTCTTTCAAAACAGCCACCTCCTTCTCCAACTGCTCTGCCCTACAAAACCACACACAGCAGTTAACGGCAAACTGTATTCACAGTCAGTAATCCATCATACTTTTTCTGTGTTAGCTGACCTCTCATCCCCCTGCTGTCCCTCTTCTCTGATCTTGTGTAGTTCCCGGAGTTCGTCTTCACGGTTGCGGATTGCCTCCCTCAGGGTGGCACTCTCCTGCTCCATCCCTCCCAGCAACCTGTGGAGCTCTTCAATGCGTTTATCTTTCTTTTCGCTGACTTCTTCTGTGTTCCTTAACTTCTCCTCCTGGTCGCTCAGAAGCTGCCTCATCTCGTTGCGTTCAGCCTGGAGGAGACAGGCAGGTTCAGAGATGAAGCTTTGTTGCCTTAGTTTCTTTAAAATACAGAAATGAAAATAGACTGTATAGATTTCTTACCTGCAGCCTCTCTTTCTCCACTTGGTGTTTCTTCTCAGCTTCCTGGAGCTGTGCATATAAGCGCTTACTGACTTCCCTCAGTTTATTTCTCTCCACTTCATCTTCCACTTCCTGATAGAAAAAGAAGGAAGAAGTGGAGCTGTTAGCAAAACTTCACTGAGGGTTGTGCTCATAATGACTAACGTAATAGATAGATAGACAGACAGACAGACAGACAGACAGACAGACAGACAGACAGACAGATAGATAGATAGATAGATAGAATAAGATGGATAGAATAGAACAGAATAGAATAGAACTTTATTGTCCACTATAGGTGGAAATTTGTCTTCGGCACACCGTAAGAAATCAGAACAAGCATACTTCATACATAGTTAAAATCCATATGACAAAGAAAAAAAATATAGACAGAAAAAATTATATATAGATACAGATATTTAAAACTTTTAAAGGGAATACAACATAAAATTTGTGTTTACATTGAGAAGTGAGTGATAAGCTAGCTCAGTGAGTCTGGCTATTCTAAAATAAAAATGGGTGTGTCAGTGTGCGTCACTGGAGCAGCTAAAGTTGGATCATGATCTCTGCAGATGAGAGTAAACTATATAATAAGCGACAGATTAATGTTATGATTGATGCTAAAATAATTAAACTAGACAAAAAGTGCTGAATGATACAATATTGTCCACTTTATTCTGTTCCACATCATACAAAATAACTTGTCATGGATTATATTACCGGTAGCTTAAAGTGTGTTACAGCAACAAAACTATTAAAGAAAAAAAGCATCTGTGGAATGCTGAGAACAATGTAGAATGTCTGAACACAATAACACATGCAGGCAGAGGAACAGTGTGTGCTGGAACAGTCTTTCACACATATTCATACACCCTGGGGTACTGTACGCATATTTACTCTCTGTCTTCGTTTTAACTCTTTCAGGCTTATATCTCTTTTTGTCTTTCTTTAACAATACACTTCTTTCTGCATGTGCCTCTGGGAGGTAAATGATAGGGATCACTTTACACACTGGCAGTCTTACAATATCCAAAAACACTCACAAACACACAGACTATGATACACACAATGGACTGTGGCTCCGACGTGCAGCAACTAGATCAGTGTGAGTTTACTCCAACATATATACCGTATGTACATGAAGACACACATGTATACTGTCTACAGCACACAGACCACCTTACATGAAAGTAGTGCACCTGTGGAATTGCTCACCTGTCCGTCAGCTTTAGCTCCTCCCTTAGAGCCAGATGGGGTGTTCTTTTTGAATGGAGCGCTGATCCTCCATCCGTTAGTGTTGGACTGGAGAGAGAAAAGGAGGAAACAAGGGAGGTAAGAGTGAACGACAGATGAGAAAGATGCAGGAAATGCCATTAAGCACAAAGGATGTGAGGTTAACAATGGTGATGACAAAACAAAGCTGCTCAAAAATAGACCCACCTTGTTTTTGGCTGCCATCTGTTCCCTCAGTGACTTTAGACAATATCTCACCTGAGTGAAAACAGAGATGTACTGAGATGTGAGAACATGATATTTCAACATATAAATGATTGTATGGATGTGGTTGTAATCTAACCACAGTCGGTTTTAGTTTCAGGCTCTATTTATTGATATACAGAGGTCATACATATTGTATAAGTCAACGCAGGGAAATAGGGAGACATAGAGACAGAGACAAGCATGAGGGCAAAGTGGAATTTACATGTTCCTAAGGTGCAAAATCTTATGTAATCAAGGTGAAAGGAGAGAGAGAGATAGGTGTTGCATGCATTAGTGGGACAGAGACTGACTTCTTGTATCTGTGAAACTTCATCTGACAGCATCTTCAGGCTCTGCTGGTGCTTCTGTTGCTCTTGTCTACGGGCCTCTAGATACACCTACGCCAAGGAGACAGAAAACAATCACATAAACTGAGGCACACAGAACCATTCATTTGTAATTGTTATAAAAAGTTAATGATATCACATCAATAGTGTCACACCCACCTTGATGATCTCTACTTGCTCCTCTTTAGATTTGACTGGTTCAGGGGTCAAAGCTGTCCTCTCACTGGCGGGTTGTACCAGAGCAAATGCACGTCCAATTGGCTATAAATCAGAGAGGGGTGGAGTTAGGAAGTGGCAGGTACAGTGTTGCATCAGTAAGAAATACTGCAGATGGTTGGGTGTGATGTATTTCCAAACATCAGAGGCAAACATGAACATGAATGAAGTCTCTATGTTGTTCTACTGAAGGTGGGGGAGCTGGAACAGGTTTGAGATCAATATTTCAAAGCGACACTTGGAAGAACACCAAATGATGAATTCAGCCAGACACACTTCTGTTTATTCATAATGAAATGTTCATCATGACCATTAAGTGGAAAAACGGAACACATCAAGATATAGATATAGTGCTTTTTTGAGTCTTGTTCTAAGCAAATTATTGCTGGGTGTGACTGTGCATATGAGTTTCCACAATCAGCAGGAGAAGACAAACATTTAGACCTCATATACCCCAGAACATCTGGTGCTTCTTTGGAAGTGGTGGAGAGCTTGATCCAAACCATAACTAGAGAAAGAGGGAGGGACACACAGCATAGGGTGGGGTGGGGGTGGGGGTGTTATGTAACTCAGATCCTCCTGCGGTCCCCTTTTTNCTTTTTTTTTTTTTTTTTATAAAACTTTGGCGCTGATCTGGTAGAACAATGACTGTCTTGAGAAATTCTGAGCAGCTTTGTGTGAGAACCATGCAAAAGGAAAGCTGATGGAAGCTACAGCATGTTTACAAGCTCTTTGTGTGTAGGCATGCATGCACGCATGTCTGTGGGAATGTGTCACCCATTAACACATGCAAATGTATAGTAGCTCTAAGCAAATTACTAATGGATGATTCTCAGGAGCATTAAGACAATCAACAGCATAGTTTTCAAAATTAATAAACTAACATGCTGAAAGATAGCCTTAACTCAAAAAGCTGAAAAGAATAAAAATTTATCTTTATCAAAAACGATATCAATAAAGATTTTGTCAAAACTTTGGTTTATTTCCACTTATAAGTTCTTTCTGTATCAGGGATACAAATTTTCTCTATTGACTGTCTGCTCAATGATCAGCATGAATGTCCACTCCACTGTACTCATTTGTGTCCAACAAATGATTCCCAGAGTGTCCAAAAAAGACAAATAGTCTACTTCAATCATAGTAGAGCTAGACTAAGTCATCCAGTACCCTAACCGAGTATGTAAGAAATACTGATGAACATCAATCCACAAACTTCGATGTTGCTACTCCCCTCTCCTATTGTTCTGATTCATAGGACTTAGCCTGTGCTCTTTTTTAGGGTTACAGATCAGTTTGTATCCTGGATTATCAGGTGCATGAAGTTCTTCTTACCTTGTCCCTGGGCTGCTCAGTACTCTGATCTGCCTGGCTCTGCTCATGTAGTGTGAGCCTCAGTCGCCTGCACCCCTCCTAAAGAATGCAATAAAGAAAGGCGAAGATGGTTTGAATCCACAAAGAGACCGTTATATGATGGAGAGAGTAATTGAGGACTATTTGGAGTAGGAGAGAAAAAAGGCAGGAGAAAATGAGTCATACCCACTGAGTGAGAGAGGAGGTAGAGAGACAAAATGAGAGAGTACCCAATGAGACAGAGGACTAGAGTGTCAGACTGAAAGTAAAAGTTTTTCCCAGCTGTACAGAAACAGATTGTTTAGGTTAAGTGCGTGCTTTGGACGTCATAGGGACTTAGGTGGAAACTCTCTAGTTGCTCTCAGCCAATTGGAAGCACTGGGTGGATTTCTGGGAAATTGGGCAGAAAATGTAATGTCAAGCAAGGAGGAACATTTCCACGGCAACGTAATCTCACAGCAGCAATAAACTATCTGGCGAGCTGACAGTCCAACTGGGAGGAGAAAGTCAGACAAAACAATGTGCAGATGCAACACACTTCCTCACAGGCAGATGAAAGCCCAAAACTTTCAAAAGTAAAATACACAAACCTTGAGAACAGTTCTCTTTTAACTACTGGAGAGGAATTGTAGTAACAGGAAAGTCTGCACTGGGATGTAGCTGGGTGTGTGTCTGTTAGCACAGGGAACCCCCTTACATCTGAGACTGTGTGTGTGTGTGTGTGTGTGTGTAAGAATAAATATGCGGNAACCCCCTTACATCTGAGACTGTGTGTGTGTGTGTGTGTGTGTGTAAGAATAAATATGCGGATGTGAGGGAGGGGGCCAAAGACATTATATAATTCCTCATTCCAGCCGTCACTTCTTGCTCTGTTTATTTTCCATCATGTAGGCACTGTGTCCTCGTGTCTGAATTCATGTCAACTCTAAAGCACAGACAAAGCAGCAATGACTGCAGAGCTCTGCAGTATTGACCTAATTGTTTAATAATTTAGTCTGATGGAGGACAACGGGAGTTATGTGAGTAATTTGGCCTGATTTGCTGGTGATTATGGCCATATGAGGGTGGAAAAGGAATGTGTGTGTGTAGAAAACACGTGATTATTACTTTTCCTGAATATCATTGTGCCTATGATTCAAATATTGTTAAAGGTACAGTATGTGGTGCTGCTTTCTGAGGGTCCTTACACATTACTTGCTTTATCTTTCTTTCTAAATCCAAAATCCTTCCTCAGACATGCTGTTCACACCCTTGTTATTGTGTTAAATTTCACCTTTTAAACTTCTTAAGATGACATAATGAAGGATAGAATTGAAATTCCAGTGCTTTCAAGTTGGGATTTTGATGTAGTAACAACTAATCCTTAGGCAAATGTATAAGTAGGTGTGTATCTTTTATATAGTCTATTGCTTTGCTTTCTTGACATGTTCTTTACATAACATATGAGACAAAAGGCAAAGCTACTGTATGTAACCTTGTATGTCATGACAGATTTTATTCTGGTGGTTTTAGTGTCAATGAAGTACAAATCTTTTATCTTTCCCTCCCCTAGACACCACAAAGAGGAATGCAGGAATGACAGACTGCCCTGTCCTTGATGTTTGCCAGACAGCAAAATGAACGGGTTTTGTTACATAATGCAATGATAAAGGGGGCTGAGAGCTTATAAAAGAGCAGCCACATATCCTGCTGTCTACAGCAGGACTTTATGACTGGTTGATTACTTGTTCGTAACATTCAGCAATGGCAGAAGAAATATTAAAGAAACAGAAACAAGACAGAGGAAATAACAGATGGTTTGGGGGTCCAACTATGACAAACAAAAGTCAGGAAAATGAAAGAAAAACTCCCTCTTGTTCAAGGCACTTTGGTCTCAGATTACACACACCTGAAAGCTGTAATCAGGCCCAGCGTTTAGGGCAGAGAGGGGGAGGAAAAGAGAGGAAAGTGGGAGAAAAGGGAACAGTGAGAGTTTTGTTTCGAAGGAATTCATCTTTATACAAGTTCCCTGGTCCTTCATAGAAGCAGACAAAGACTCTCCTAATCCTGTGTCTGTATTGGCCTCCCTCTCTGTCTGTCTGTCTGTCTTTCTCTCGCTCTCTCTCTCTCTCCCTCTCTCTCTCTCTTTATATCCACACAAAAACTGCTGTCTATACCACCTTCAAAGACAACCTGTAATACAAGACTTCCATGGAACACAGACAATGTGACTAGTGGGATGTTCTACTCACAAAAAAAACAAACACAAAAAAAAAAAAAANAAAAAAAAAAAAAAACAGTGACGCACGCACATGTACGTTGGAAAACACACACAAAAAGTACACATTACCTTTACTAGCAGGGCAGTAATCTGACACTAAGTACACACAGCATCCACACTGACAGGTCGACAGACAATGAGCACAAAAGATGACGGGGTACGGCTGGCTCAAAGGCTTAAATGGCATGAAGAGGTCATTTTCATCGCGAGGAGTAAATCACCGGGGTTACATTGGCTGAAGGCCACACGAGAGGTCGATATGATTTAATATGCATTAAAAAGAAACCTGAGACAAAAATGATTTCTGAGCATCGTCATAATGAGGGAGCAAGTATTATGACTATATATAGTAAAACTCCCTCTAGTGCCACCAGGTGCAACACTCCACTGCCCTGCATTCCACAGAGAATTTCACGTGTGTATGTGTGTATGTGTATGTGTGTGTGTGTGTGTGTGTGTGTGTGTGTGTGTGTGCACTGAGGCATCCCATAAATCTCTCTATCCTGCTTATGCTTTGCTCCGCTTACCTGTTGAACAGAATGTCACTTTTGTCGTTAGTTGAAATGCAGCACAAACCTGTGAGGCTCTGAGCTGACAGGTGTGAGCCGACAACACGGATACCTGCCATGTTTCATTATGTTCTCTCTCAGAATCTCTAAACCATCTCTAAATGCTTAACCATTGCAGTGGAGTGTGTTTTCTCGCTGAAGCTCAGTGTTATTGTCACTCGATAGTCATTACAGATGAAAAGGTTAAGCAAATGCTAAAGGGAAGAGATGTGCTGAGGTGTGAACTGATGCAGAGATGTTATGAGGTTTATGTGTGTATCCTGAAACATATGGTGACAGTAAACAGATATTTCTGGAATATGGCTCTGAGTCATAAAGTGAGAAATGTAATGACTTCAATAAAAATGAGGCTTCCACACTGAGCACTCTCAATATTCTCATGGGTTTCTTCCTGGTGTGTGTGTGATAGAAGAGCAAGGTGTTCTTCTAAATGGATTTTTAACTCGTGTTTGATTCATTCCCAGCCAGTGAAGTCAGACACACTCCTGACTGAGAAGGTGTCTGAGAATGAGGAAAATCACAGGGAACGCATTAGGTCATGCCATGTTTGGAAACGAAATGTTCTGGAAGGGTAATTGTAGCACTGAGGCCATTTAAAAAGTGGCCGAGCAGACTTATATTTTATAAAAATCTGATATTATTGTAAAATATTTTGTTTCAAGGCCAGACCTGGTTGCTATTCTTGTTTTATCTTGGAGATTACAATAATCTTGGCACCAGCAAACACAATAAATAAACCAACAAAACAACAGCTGGCCTCTGTTTGCTACGTCAGGCACATTCCTCTTACTAATGTAGCTTTATACATATCTACTGTATGTGTGTGTGTGTGTGTGTGTGGGGGNGTTTTTTTTTTTTTTGTACTCAAGAGTACATTGTGCATAGATGTACCATTACAGGTACATTTTCTAGAAGTCCCTCTTGGGACCTAATTGTACTTTTTAATGTACAAACTTGCAGAAAATGTTGCTATAATTTATCTGGATCTGTTTGAAACTCAGCCACAAGCATTATGTAATTATGTGCGTGTAAAAGTGAAATAGTCTGGCCTGAATAACAGCATCAGATATGTAAATAATATGGGTTGGTTCATATTTGACTATTGGATTTGTCTCTGATAAAGATGAATGTGTATTCTGTACTGAGGTGGTGTTACAATTACAGTTAAAATATTACACAAAATAACTTTCATAGAACTTAAACAAATAAGGAGTTTCACATATTGCCTCACAGCACATTCCAGGTCACAATCAATCATTTTAACATATGTGACTGGTTCTGCCCTTTGTACACTTTGACCTTTTTGGCAGTTGTACAATAGATACTGATACTGAAGTCTAGACCTTGACTGCTAACACACATTTACAATCAGGCTCATAAATTCTACACTGTGCTGTATGTTATTCTCAGCCTATTGGATTAGATTTTATTTAACAGGAACAAGTATCAAGTTGTTCTCTGCATCAGTGGATACTGTTTAACCTGAGTCCAGTAGACGTGTCTGCTGTTGCTCAGCAGGAAGCTGATAAGGTGAAAGTGTTCTGCTCCTCAGTGACCTCATAAACCACACAGAGAGTTACACTTCATTTTTCAAACCAGATCAATGATTAACTCTGCTTAACTGCTGCCACAGGTCGAGGATGAAGCCAATATACGTGACAGGGACAAGTGCTGATAACTCATTTCCAGACAAAGCACATTAAATCTTTAACACAACTTCACACAAAGAGGTGGTGCACATAACCCACAAACCAGCTTTTATAGGTCAGTTTTCTGCCTTCACTGTCTGTCACCATGCTACTGTAAACCGGAATGATGCAGACAGAAGGCAGCCGTGACAGATGGACTAATGCTGTCCCCCAGTCTGTGTGTTGTTTTGGTAGCTAACACTTTAATTACTACAGGCCAGAGCCTTAATAACACACCAGATGAAGCCACTCAGCCTCAAGATTTGCGTCAGAATCAGCAACTCACACAGAAACTCTAATCCAGCCCAACCACAGAGCAGAGCCGAGCTTTAAAAAGGGTTACCAAAAATATCTCAAAACACAAACAGAAGGTTCCAATATTCAAAAATTAGAGTTGGGTAAAATCATGTAGACTTCCTAACCTCAGAACTGCTAAAATTTTCAGATTAAGGTCTAAGGTTAAGGTGGAATATGTTGGAATAAGTCAATTTAAATAGCATTACACCTGAATTTGATCCTTACAGAGCAAAGTGAAACAGTAGATGTTGCCTTAAGCTTATGAACTCATTCAGAACTCATTCATTTTATTCCATTAAATCCCCATAAAGTTTTTAGATTAATGCAGAATGTGTTGGAATAAGCCACTTTGAAGAATAAAACACCTAAATTTGATCCTCAAAAGGGCAAAGTGAAGCTCCAAATGTTGCTGATGCTTTTTTAATAGACTGAATGAGAGACTAAATTTGATAAGCATCCTGTCCCCTAATATTGCAAATTAAGGGAAATTTGAGGCCTTAAATTTCAGAGAATTAAGGGATCTGGATGTTTGTGTATAGGTTATAGGATGCTTATGGCATTTGTAAGCTTTTTATGTTGTCTGTTAGGTATTGGCTTTGCTATTTGTACACCATCCTAAAACTTAATTACTAATAATACACAGCTTCATATTTTCCAGCACACAAGGAGCTCTAATTCTGCACTTTTGACAGTTTGTTCCAAATTTTTTTATACTAATATGATGAGAGACGATGGCCATCTGTTCCTTAAAAAAAAAAAGTAGTATCTTCTCTTTTATTTTATTATCTTTTATTTTGTTCGCTTGTGTTCACTTATCATGAATGAAAATTAATTCATGAAAAGTAAGAATAAAGCCTTATTAAAGCTCTGTGTTCAGAAAGTTCACATGCCGGTGATTCATTCACACGCGCGCGCGCGCACACGGTTGTTTTTAGCCTCCGTTTGATCCATAACACGACACAGACTTTTATTTTGTAAGGAGCCTCAGAAATAAAGATCTACTTATTAATAGTAACACGGAGACAGAACACGTGAATATCATCAATAAAAACTCACCCCGCTAGTGTCCTGATTCCGGACGTCTTCAAATGTACACAGGCTTCTCGTCACTCCGTGCATGTTTGAGAGAAATAAATTAATAATCAACAAATAAATAAATTAATCAATAAATGAAACAGAAATGTCTTCCGTTATGTCACTCGGTGGCTGTGACTGGATCGGTGTGCGCAGTCGCTGCTGCTGGTATACTTTGTGTTCCTGTGCCTGCCTTTCCACGGTGTAATACCTCAGCTCACTTTGTCGTCACGTCACTGTGGGAGAGTGTGACACCAGCCCGCCCACACACACACAGACACACACAAATACAGAGCCAAATAGGGCGCTGTGGAAACACAAGGAGGACCAACAGCAACTAAACCCTCCTGAAATACCAGGATTACCATAAACTGATGGGACTATGGTGGCGTGGAATCATATACATGCAGAGCTAAAATAACCGAATTTGAGCTTCATAGACTAAAGCCAACTCTTACTAAAAGTTTATGCAGCTCAGTTTACCATTAAATTATTGATTAAAACAGCTTTAACCCCTGACTGAACCATTTAACAAGCAGACCATCTTAAATTACAAAGCCAGACAAGTTCAATTCAGTGATTTAGGGACCTTTTATATGTCCATAATCCAGGAGAAATTAAGACAATTCATCTTTAGTGGATCATAAGAATGTTAATCACTTTTAACCTTTAACTAAAAAATTGTTTAGGCTTAACATTACTCCTCTGAGCATTCTATAGTTTGTGTTTTTGCTTCCCTCCAGGCAGCAGCAGGTTTTCATAATGGAAATTTATTTCCATTATGAAAATCAATTTAGAGAGCCTGGAACCTTTTGCTTGAGTTAGATGATACGCCACAGTGAACATGATATCTACATGTATTTTTGTGTGTAGTTTTGTCAAACCCATTACATTACATATTGTATTGTAAAGTTGCAGCAGTGCAGTGCAGCAGCTTCAATAACATAACATGACATAACATTAATAAAATAATTGCAGACATGATGTTTGTTGTTTTAAATCTCTGCCACTTAAATTTGTCGTAAATGAATAGAACACTAGGATAGTGTTAAGATAGGATGCCTCTAAATTATGAATATGCATCTAAAACATTATGGTCTACCTTGAACAATGGTCAACATTAATGTAAAATAAACAAAAATTAGAATAAATAGGTCAAATCATGCAAAATCTTTTACACAATGTCAGCTGGTCATTTTTTTTCTTTTTTTTTTTTTTTTTTAATGTTTTCGCAGCATTAAAGTTTTAATAAAGACAACTGACCAAAGAACATGTTCCCAGGATTTACAGAGGTCACAGAAAAAAGCAACAGGTTGATGAAACAGAAATGATTAAAGTTCCTCTGCTGGCATTTGGCTGATTCCAGAGCAGCTGATCTAAGCTAGCAATTACAACCCTCAAATTAGATAAATACTTTAATTAATGGCTGTTAAACAACCACTTGTCATGGAATACAAATGAGAAATAGTAACAGGAAAAACATACATGAAAACCAGAAAAAAAATATATAGATTCACAAAATAAGGATTTCATTCCAATTTGTAAATTGGTTCTGGAAATATTTGAAAAAATATTCCATGTTTAACTTTCTTCTCAAAAAAAAAAAAAAAAAAAAAANGTTTTTTTTTTTTTTTTAAGTCATAACATGACTCTCTACTTCAATATGCTGCTACAATGTACCTGACTTTAGAGTAGGCATCATTCTTGTAAATGCCAGATGTATTATTTGGAATGAAACTCTCCTACTTGTATGCAGAAACAAAACCAGAAGAAACACACCTAAAAATGATTATGTCATCTGGCATACTAGGCAGTAATAATTACATGTTTACATCACACTTTGGGCCCAGCAGAGCTATGAGAAGCATGTGTGTCTATATAGCAAAATGTTTTTACGTCTGAGACTACGGAGTGAGTCAGAAGCTGCCATTCACATTCGTTCATCTCTTCTGATGTGACTTCCTCTGAATGACCAAATCGACCAGAAAAGGTGTTCTTCTTTGATCAATAAATAGAGAACGTTATGAAAATCTGTGTGGAGATAAATGGTCAGGGGTTAAAAGTGCATTAGACAAAAAGTCAGTCAGTGATGACACAAACAATGACTGTAGAGTAACTGAGCACTATGAACCATTAGTGAACCTGATAGGGAAAGGTCATTTACCCTTTACACTCCTTTAAGTCTTGTGCACTATTTATATGTCTTCATAACACTTGTTATGAAAAACCACAAGCATCTTTCTCTTATTTTTATTTGTTCTTAATTTTATGAAGCAGCTCAATTAAGATCAAGATCAAGAAAAACTTTATTGTCCCTTAAGGGAAATTTATCTTGGACTCAAGTGTTACATCTGCTGCCATCATAACAATACATAGTTCATAAAAATAATTTTTAAAAAGTCTAAAACAATGGTAGAATACATAATAAATAAATAAAATGTGGAGATAATGTCAATGTAAATGTAAAAAAAAAAAAAAAAAAAAGTAAAAATACCCGATATCCCTATGCTCTTATTTATATGCACACATACACTGACATACTCATAAGCACCCATATACACATTTGCTGTTCATATCCAACGTACATCCCTACTCAATACACGTTGACAAATACCAGCCAGTTATACAGGGAGTTCTATCAAGGATCTTTCTGATGCTTTTTTGTTGAAACCACTGTTTTTCCAGAACAAAAGAAAAAAAATGAAAAGCACATTATTGGTAGTGTTTGATGTGATCTACAGTGTTTACAGCCTAAAAATTATCATGTAGAGTACATGTTAAACTTACACATGGAGGCAGATCGACGTGTTTTTACAGTAGGTGGTAGCTGAATTCTTTCTGAACAGCTATAACCATATAATAGTAAACACACTGCAATTTCAAAACATAACACACCCTGTGACTCCCAGTCACATTTCAGCAGTAGTCCTGCTTGGAAAACTGGATTTATGTGGAAACCCAAACCCACCCATGGAAACTATGTTGATGCGTGACTTATAGTCTAGCAAAACAGGTACTGCACATAATATGTTAGACAGGTTTGGGTACACCGGCTGGGAAGGTAGTATCATGGACACTGAATCTGGTTCTGCTGTAAATATAAAAGGTGAAAGATTATGCCAACAAATCTTTTCCAAGCAAAGATTTTGATGTTGTGCTTCTTCTCCCTAAATCACCCGGAACCAGGAGGCTTGTTCAGTCCTTTTGTAGATAAGATACACAATGGCACCATAGGAGGTTGTCTAAGTTTGTCACCGATCAGCAAGAGACCCATGTACTTCTAAAGACCAGATGCCCCCAAATAGTCAAACATGGTCTTGTTATGTGTCAATGTGCAAAATAGGATGTAAACACATAAATAACACATGCAGTTTATGAAGTCTCTCTCCAGGATTCTCACTTTCATCTCTGTTCTGTGGAAAAAAATACACAAAGCCATAAAAATCTTTTGTCTTTTGGCATGAAAGTGTAAAGCAGCAGACATGGAAAACTTCCCATTGGCATCTTACAGGTGATGTCAAGAGATCAGCTGGATCAGTCATTGAATGGTTTATAGCTCTGATCAGACAGGGCTTTTTGAATCGTGTGTTCATGTATCATTTTGCTTGTACCTGTTTTCATCTTCATCAGTTTGACCCCACACACACATTCCTAACATGCTTCTCTATGGCTCCCCTGCCAGCAGCACAAAACATCCATCAGCCAAACTCCAACCAGCTTCTGTACCAACCACTCCTGCCACTAGTTTCCTACATCGCTGTGAGCTTCAACAAAAAGAAAGACATCACTGTCTTAAATCTATCAAAGGTGCTTTGTTTTAAATTCTCTGTCTCTCAGGTCAGCGTGTTTCTGCCTTCATGGTCTCATATGTATTTGCTGCCATGATTGTGGCTATGAACTCGTTTTGCACCCACCATATTTAACTGATTTGCCTCCCTCAGACTGTCACCCCTGTCTAACGTGAAAAAGGCCCTAGCTGTAACCTGTTTGGTTTCACATGATGGTGTCATATCAGATGGAGCATTTTATTTATTTATTTATTTAAAGCCAAGAGAATTACTTCTTTGAAACTGTAAGAATATCCTTCCAGCATTACGGGTTTTGAGTTGGATTAAGATTTACTTAATCATCCCTCAGATTGAGTTTAACATGGAGTGAATTTTATTTTATCATAATTGAGTGATTGTTACATGTAGACCTCACCTGTTGCTCATTTAAGGAGATTAATAATTTTAACACATGATGTCCACTTTTTCATAAAATAAGTTCAGTGTCCTGTAAATCTGTAACAGTGTGGTGTTGTGTCTGTTATGCAGCATGGTTTTGCTGGTGGCTCCACTACAGGGCTGAAATAATATGATAGAAAGGACATGTGCAGGTAATAAGATAGACAAAATAGAAATATATGTCCAGTTGAGCAAATAAAGGATAAGCTGGTGATGTGTAGAGTTACAGTGTGGTCTGACTCTGATCAAAGCTGATGGTTGAGATACGAAAAAGACAAAACTGTAATCAGACTGGTATGTGCAAGTCCAGGCAGTCTGAAAGGAGGCTGGTAATTGGACTACAGTACTCACATGGCCTTAGTCATTTATTTCAACAGTATGATCATGTTCTTAACCAACTTCTGTAGGAGGCATTTAGCAAAACACAAGCATGCAACCTGGGCTGAGAAAACAGGCATTACAGCTAAACCCTGTAGCCAAAACAAGTCTGTCTCATGAGGAGGTGCAAAAGCACATACTTCCTTCCTTTAACCCTCCTATTATGTTGAAAAAAAAATTACATCCATTATGTTGCTGGTCAAATTCACCCGCACAGTTTAAATACTCAGACAGGTAAAGAATCAGCTCAAAACAGCAAAGCTTGCAGCTAGTTTGTCTCTTTCACACTGACCAGGTCTGGTATCATGGTTATCAAAGCAAATCACCTGAGAAATTATGTGGAATTCTTACAAAGACATTGTTGCCCAAAATATTAGCCTTCCACTCTCTTCATCCCATACACTGGCAATTGCTTCTCTATTTGACTTTTACACCCCAGCTAATATCAGCAATCCAATGTATGCATTCAAGTCAATCTGATCCAGGGGCTTCCATTTCTCTTGAAACACACAGCTCCCCTCCAAATTGGTTATGTCCAGTATAATTTTCTCAATTGGTTGTGGTACAAAAAGCTCAAATTCTGATTTTATGTCATAGACTTGAGTGGCAGCAAATCGTGTAGCCCCACAACCATTATGATGACACTGGAAGTCTACCTTGACTTTGTTGCAGTGAAGGAGACCCTTCTAAATTATCATCTTTGATTTCCATGGCCCTGCTGCTCTTGAAGATGGCTGCTGTGTTCCATTGTTTCCATCTTGTGGAGGAGAGGCAGAGTCATCCTCAGAATCCTCTCCAGCTAAGTAAAATTCACAATCTGGATCATCCACTTCTTTGTCCTCTGTCTCTGAAATATCCTTGGCCTCTGACACCTTCTATTTCATAATCACAGTCAATAAGTTGTGAGTAGGACTTCTTCAACTGTAAATCATTTGGAGCTCATTTTTGGTCCTTGCCTGACAAAGTCTGGTACAGCTCTGAGAAAAAGCATGAAAAACCTCCTTTTTACCTGTATATATTTACAAATACACAGCCAGAACCAGATAAAACAACAATACACATAAAACACAGGTTTATTTTGGATCTATGCAACTACCTTTGTACATGAATATCTCCTTGGTCAACATCATCTTTGTATACAAAATCGGTACAGACATTACACATCAGTGTCCAAATAATGCATGTAAGGTCATGACCCTAGATGAGGAAAAGTTATCAAATTTCTGGGAGATAATCAGAGATTAAGTGGTATTTCATACACTCAGAAGTGGAAATAGGTCAAATTGACCTGCAACATAATAGGAAGGTTAAGGAATCTTGTCTACCAAAGAAATATACAAGAGTTGATTGATAAGTTGTGAACCTAGCACACAAAGATCTGATTCAGAGAACTTGTAGTTTATTTTTCAACATAATCTCCTTTCAGTTCAAGACACTTTTGCCAACAGTACTGGAATAATTTTATTTCAGTTCCATAGAAGTTGTTTCTTGTCTGTCCAACAAATTCTAAGCAGCTGATATGACATCATTTTCTGAGGCAAACCAAGTTCCACTGAAAACCTGTTTCACGTTTGGGAAGCAAATAAAAAGCATGAAGGAGCCAGTCAGGTGAAGTGTGTGTGTGTGTGTGTGTGTGCTGGACTAGTTTAAAGCCATATTTTACAGCAGTCAGCAAGTAAATGATCTCTACAGGCTTATCTCATTTATTTTACGCCCACATATTGTCTTGTGTTGTCTTGTAATTTGCCACTTTTATATGTCAGATTCAGAATTTATAAATCAACCCTCTGGCCTTAATGAGTACTATAATAGTGAATACTTATGCATTTTGCTCAAGAAGATTTGTTTGGCTCACTGTTGAATGTCAACTTTTATGAAGTTATAAGATCAATTATTTATTTATTGCAACGCTGTTTCTTCCAGTGAAATGATTACATCATTTAAGAAATGCACTGGAACCGTGCAACACACACCTACAGGGAACTTTTGTAACCTATTACTAAAATTGTGTGGGTACGGACAAGTATATCTGAAAGGTATTATAGCCTGAGGTCAAAAAAGTACAAAAATAGTTAGTTATGCAAGAGGGAAATGTTCTATGTTGAGAATTAAATTCACAGTGTGAAATTATTCCAGTGATTACAGTATCATCATCGTTTATACTTCATCACCTTTACATTTAACAGCCCTACAAATCATATTAAGTGCCATTTTTTTCAGTTTTACTCTGAGATACAGCACGTAAGGTTACAGTAGTGACTCTGGCTGATTGTTCAAAACGCAGAAAAATCAACTCAAGATTGAAAAATTGAAACATTGACAGATGTTAAATACAAAAATCATTCCAATACAAATAACAGGATAATAATAACAAGTTGATAACAAATTCCTCTTAACAATTTAAGGCAACTGTAATTAAAGTACCTGTTTAAGTGATTCTATATAAGAGAATGCATAGAAATTGTGCAGTTACTACAAATATAAGTTTGGGTAAGACAGGGAGATCATTTTGGTCATTATTTTGCTTTAAAAGGAGAAAACCACTCAGTATGAAACCTCATTTAGGATATTTATATGATTGATATATATATATATATATATATATGAGGTTGAAGATCTCCTAAGTGCAACCACATCAGAAATTCATCTGATATCATTATAATCCATCACGTTTATGCTTGTGATTATTTTTGCAGCACAACACGTGTCACTGTCCACATGAATCAGATTAAGATGCTGCTTTCTTCTGTTTCTCTTTGCTTGTGTATCATGTAACTTGACTGGAGGCCAGAGTGAAATCATGTCCCAAACTGTCCTCAGGCACAGGAGTGATATATTTCATAAAGAAATCTGTGATATTCTCCTCTAAAGCAGACCATAAACAAGAGTAAACAAACTAAATTAATATTTCGTATTATGAGATGATTTGAAAGTATTTAAAGAATAAGATTTGGTAGAAATAATTTAGAAATGTTTTAGCACATTAACCAGAAATACACATTTTGCTGTGTTGTGTGGTTGCATTGCTAGTCCTTATGCTTATCATGAACTTACACAATTTCACCATTTGGTCCATGTTTTTCAGTCATTGTACCATAAAGGATTTACTTTCATTTGCACATTGTAAATTAATTTTTGTACATGGTGTTGTACAGACTTAGACTAAACATTAGTCGTGTGTGTGTCACTGTAGAATTTGTCAGTTCAGTCAGTTGACGGTTGTGCTGCAGGTTAAAGTGGATGCTCTCAGTTCAAAAGGTAAACTGTCTACACCTGGAAATGATGAGAGTTTTCTTTACTCAAAGAGCGTAAGTGCCCGACCCAGATTCTCAACCCTGAAATGCTTGACATATTTGTAGCAATACATGAGATATTTCTATTTTCTTCTTTGCTTCCTGTCCCATTCTCTAGGTGCAACCCAATCAGACTTTATTTTCATAGGAGTACCTTGTGTTTGGTAGAGCACCCCACACACACACACTGGAGTCTTTCCAACTTTCTACATCAGAGTACATTGTAGTGTGAAGGAAATGAGCTTCATATAACAGGAATATTTTGCTTCCTTTCATTCAGTGTAGAAAATTGTGCTCTTACTAACATCTACAGCGTGACATATAACTCCGAGGCTCATGTGCCCCCCCNCCCCCCCCCATTGTCTGTAGTGCACATAATTCTGCCTATTGGCTTTACTCCCACCCTACGTAAACAGCTAAACTACATGTCCCTCCTTCTTTCCCTCTGCAGTGCTACATTTTCCCACCCTCTCCCCATCCCTTAAGTGCTCTTTTAACAGGAACTGGTCTGGAGGTTGCTCTCAGTGAGGATGGAGGTGATGGTGTTCGGGTCATACAGGCTGTCATCGTCATCTTCTGAGCTGAGGGCTGATGAATCCAAAGTAGGACGCATTGCTGCCTGTGTCTTCCTCCTGTACCACAGAATCATCATAACTCTTGTCATCATATTATAAATTAATCTGTTATCATATTCCCAAATTCCTATGCTGTCAAGTGTTTTAAGCTCTATTTTCCCTTTTGTGTCTATATAGTAATTAAAGGATCATACCAGTGATCTTGCATGTTTGAGCCCAATATATGTAATCCATATACATGTTACGTTACTGACAACTACTTCCCAAAATATATACTTTAGTGGTACATTTTTGAATTTGTTTTCCTACCTTCCAGACTGCCACTGGTTTCAGTTCATTCCAGTATGCTATAAAAACCAACTTGCAGAGACTTGAAAACACGATTGAGATATGTAATCCATCACAGAGAACAACATATCTGTTAGGTTTTTTTGCCAAAGTAACTTTATTTAACTGATCCAACATGGAGCTGCATGGAAGACAATTATGTCTCCCCAGGGAATAAAGTTCCAGGAGAAAATGGCTTTTACTGAGAAATTAAAATAACCATGCCTTCTACAATCGTGTATAAGAAGGGTGAAACATTGAATTTTAAAATCACCTGAACATTTGATTTTGAAAAATTAGGGGATTTGAAAAAAAAAAACAAAACAGGAAAACTAAAATATGCTTTAATATTTTGGAAATTGTTTGTCAGTATCATAACATGTATGCGGATTGTATACTATATATTGGGCTCAAACATGCACGGTTGTTGGTATGGTCCTTTAAGTAAGTTATCATCATTGTCACAGTGCTCCCTCTGCTGGTAGTATAAAGGAAAAACATACATTTCACTACTACTAGTGACACCATGACTGTAGTTTATCTCCCCACTGTGACACGAGTAATGCTGTTCTAGTAAAAAAAATAATAATAAAATAAAATTTAAAGAAAACCCTTTACACACGTGGGTGACTGCTGCTATGTTTCTCACTCATAATATTGTGACATAAAGAACTTAGGGAGGCTGTAGAAATCTCTACAGCTGTCCTAAGCTAAGAAATCATTATGGGTTCACTGGTAATAGCATCATTTACACAGAATTTCATTCATCTTGTGACATACCGTAAAAAGGTGGAGAAGGTGTTTCACCCACACATGCAGCTGTGATCAGCCCACTGCCTGGAACTGTCTTGCGTAATGTTTTCACTCTGAGCTCATACAGCGAGTAACAAATTGGATGAGAAAAGAAAAGTACAGACAACAAGAGCAGGCTTACTTGAGCTCAGCTTCCAGTGTTGTGACTCTGGTCTGCAAGGCCTCTTTGAGCTCCATCTGTTCCTCCATCTCTCTCTGAGCTTTTCTCCTTAGTCCATCTATCCTGTCCACCTCCGTCTCCCCTTCATCCACCTGCCTCTTCAGAGCCTTCACTCTCAGCGTTAGCTGCAATGAAGTAAATGTAAGTGTAAAGTGCAGTGGCTGACTCCTCTCAGAGTGAATTCATGGTGGTGAATATGAATCTGTATACCTGGTCTCTCTGTTCAATGTGCTGCTGTCTCTCTTCATCCAGTGTCATGTTCAGTTCTTTTAGTTTCCTCTCCAGACGACGCTGTGACGCTAATGTAGAATTCTTCTCTCTTTATGAGCGCAAAACAAAGCGAGCATAAAAGACAAAGTAATAAATACTAGCAATTTATTTTATGGACTTATTGTAGAAAACCTAAATTTGGTTCACCACTGAAATAAACTGTAGTTTGTTGCACTGTACCTCTCCTCATTCTGCAGACGCTCCTCCAGCTCCTGGATCTTGCTCTCCAGCTGGGCTACTCCTGCTGAGGAGCGTGACTGGCCCTCCATGTTGGCCACACAAGTCCTCAGCTCCTTCAGCTGTACAGACAGAAAGAGAAATGGTCACAGCGAACAACACGCTAAATACTTCTCGGCACAGGGTCATGCTGAGGAGGTTTCAGACTTTGATTTCAGTGTTGTACTCTGAGTTAAAACGGGGTCATCAAGTGTGTTTAAAAAAAAAAAAAAAACATCAATTCACACCAGAATAAACACTTAATTTTGGCAGATGAAAAATGCAAATTATAAGACTATACCACTTATTTTGCATGTTTGAGCCTAATATATTCAATTTTCATACATGTAATGGTTACTGATAATCATTTCCCAAAGCACACTACTGGAACAGTGAATTAAACTTTTTCCTGCCTTCCAGACAGCCATTGGTTTCAGTTCATTCTGGTACGCTATTAAAATCAACTTGTTGATACTTGAAATGTTCTTGGGATAGGTAATCCATCACTAACGACATGTGTTTTCAGGTTTTTTTTTTTTCGAAGTTACATAATTCGTGTTTAAGCACAATAAAAAGTGCGGAGTGAATGTATGTCTCCACTGGGGAATATAGTCCCAAAAGAAGACCTGTGTTTATCGAAAAATTTAAATGGCCATGACTTCATAAGGCTGCGTAACTATTAGCAGGCGAAACACAGATTTTTATAGTGGGTGCATCGCTTGAATATTTGATTTTGAAAGATTAAGAGATTTTACAAAATACCAGGAAAGCTGAAATACGGTTTTATCTTTTGGGAAATGATTGTTAGTAACCTTTCATCTATGAAAATTGAATAGATTAGGCTTAAATATGCAAAATGGTATGGTCCTTTAAGATCAACAAACACAGAAGTGGTTTAAGTACGTGTCTCTCCATGGCGTTCTTGTCAAGCTCCAGGTCTTGTTTGGTGGATCTCTCCTGCATGAGCTCAGAGCGGAGCTGATCTATCTGATCTCTGCTCCTGGCTACTCTGGCAGTCAGCATCTCTGTGCTGCTTCTTTCCTCCTCCAGCTCCAACTCCACACGCTTCAGCTTATCCTGAGAGAGAGAGAGAGGGACACACACATAATGAGGTAAACGTTATTAGCAATATCTGGCAATATCTGTGGCATGTGTACGAATTGTGCAATATGCAAGTCTACACTGTCATCTATTTATTTGTGTAATTTATGGATAGGAATAAGCAATGTGTTCAGAAACATGTACAGACTGTATCTAGCAGAGAACTACTCTGAGATGACAGAGAGACAAAAAAAAAAAAAAANGAAAAAAAAAAAAAAAACTGCTTTGTTTATCTTTCAAACCAGGAAGAGCACATGAACATATCCTGCTGTACCTCCAGGCTTCGAATTTCCCGGGCTTTGTCACCGTGGCTGTTTTTGCTAGTCTCCAACTCTGCCTCAAGGTGGCGCAGTCTGTTGGTAAGAAGCTCTTTATCCAGCTGATGATTGTCTCTCTCTTCACAAACAAGCAGAAGCTCCTTCTTCTGACGAGAAATCTAGGCAGGCAGGCACACAGTAACATTAGAACAATCAAAGATTTTCATGTTACATTATACACACGAATATAATCACAAAAGCACGCTCAACAAATATTATGAGTCTGACATACAAAAGCATTACAATCACTCCAACCAGACAACATTTTAATAATAAAAACAAGCATCTTCTGTCACTGAGACTCACATAAATACAAACAGAAAAGCAACCAATTAAGCATGCAGGCATGCAAGACGCTCAAAAGACACACAAAAACAAACACAAACTTCTTCCTCCAGTCTCCTAAGATTAATTTTGCTTCTTTCCAGTTCAGCCTGAGCATCGTTTCCATTGCGCTGAGCCTCCTGCGTCTCCTTGCGTGTTTTCTCTCTCTGTTCCTCCAGCTGAACCCTGAGGGCCTGCACCTCCTCTCTGGAGGATGCGGTCAGAGACTCATGCTAATAGTGAGAGGAAGGGAGAAAGACAGAAAAGGAAAAAAAAAAAAGAGGACGAGAGTTTCACTCTGTACTCTGATGATCAGTCGGGATGCTCCTGGCTGCAAAGACTTTCGTAGTATTTAAAGGTTTAAGAAGGATCTCTCCCTCTAACCTCTTTGCTGAGTTTCTCCAGAGCTCGTTCTTGCTGTCGTTTGAGCTCTTCCAGCTGGTTTACACTCTGGCAGAGTGTCTCCTTGTCTTTTTCTCTGTCCTCCAGGAGCAGACTGAGCTCACGGTGCTCCTGGCTCAGTCTAGAGGCTTTTCTCTTGGTCTCATCGAGCTCAGACCTCAGCCCTCTCACCTCAGTGTGCAGGGCAAGCTCTGCCTCTGAGCGCTCTGCAGCACTTTTCTGCAGCTGGGCCTGAGGAGTCACACCTGTTATCAAGACCTGCTCAAACAGGGTATGTGAGCTTAATAACTGAACATGTGCAGGTATTAGGCTTTACCTCTAACCGTGAGAGTTTCTCTCTGAGTCGTGTATTGGCCACGTCCTGCTCCTGCTGGGCATCTTGAAGCAAGTTAAGTTCCATCTGAGATCTGCTCAGACGTGTTTTACTGGTCTCCAGATCCTCCTCAGCCAATAAGAGTTTCTCTTTGAGCTGACTAATGTCCGCGTGTGCCTCACAGAGTTTCTGCTCCAGGTCTGAAATGATGACTGGGTCTGGGAGCTTCAGGTGGAAAGACAATAATAATGGTCATTTTTAAACCATAAATTAGGGGGTACGGATTTTTACTCAAATTGTTGTTTAAATACAAGTTTCATTTCTGTCAATTACAAAAACCCTTTGCATAAAAAAAAAAAAAAAAAAAAAACTAAAAAAAAGCTCTGTCTTCAAATAAAAGAAGATCTGCTTATGTGATGGAAGGAGATGACCCATCAGTACTGGAGTGATCTGTGCCTCACAGAGCTTTATCTGCTGCTACTTCTAATTTGAATGAAATTACTAATGAAATTACTAAATTACTGTTGCTTTCTCACTCATCCTCTCTCTCTGTTTTACACATACTCTTTCTCTCGCTCTCCCAATGCACTTCCTCACTCTGAGTTGAAAACAAACCTGTTTGTTTTTCTCACGGGCCTTGGCAAAGTCCTCTTTGGCTCTCTGTAATTGGTCCTTCAGCCTGTTAATCTCATACTTTAGTTCTGCTTCCTGCTCCTGGTGAGATTTTTTTAAAGAGATGACCTCCATGACCTTCTTATCAAACTCTGTCCTCTGTTTCTCCACCTCAGACTTGGCCTTCTGCAGATCAGCTTGGCAACGCTGGAGCTCCTGAAAAGACAAATGATTTGATGGTGAAAGCACTGCACTCATCAGACTTTTGTGTGTGTGTGTGTTGTGTGTGTGTTGTGTGTGTGTATTTACTACACCTTGCTGAGTGTTTCATTGTGGCTTGAGTCAGGTATCTGCTGTTTCATGGCGCTCACTCTCTCTTTGAGTTCCTTGAGCTCCTCATCAGACTCCTCTTTTTCCAGACGTGCTTGCAGTAGTCTGAAAAATACACACATGCAATTGATCTAAATATATATAATAAAGAATAGAATACAGCTTGGCTGCTTGTATGATCAACAGTAGTTGGCTTGTAAAGTTTAATCACACCAACTGTGATTAATTTAATTTGCTGTGGTCATTAAGGAAGTAAGTGATTATTTAATTTTCAGTCAACAGGAAATTTATCCGGATTTAAACATTATACATTCAGGGACAGGAAGTCTGTAGTAAAAGTTTATGTTAAACGCACAAAAATATAAGACCATCAACACTCCTCCATATCATTATTGTTTCAGCTCACAATCACTGTTCACAGCAACTGAATATACTGGATGTACACAGTGAAGATAAATAAGGCCTAGACGTCATGCCATCTTAATGTGTTAAGTACGTCTGTTATTAGTGTGCAGCTCCTTCTCTGCTCAACTGTTACTGTCCACATGATTCTCTATCCCATTGTAGCCCGTCATTGTTTGAATGTGGACCACATGAACTTGGATGAGTAGGGGAAACAAAAGTGCTGTTGGCAGGTTGAGGCTTAAAGTGTGGCTTAAATAAAGTGAGGCTTAAATAAACACGGTCGGACATTAGAGCAGCTACCCACATCTACAGCTCTGTACATCTAAACACAAACGTGATTCAAGTGAGTCTCACTGTGTTTCAGGGCTGCTGGAAGGCTCCCTGACAGGGAGGGGAGAAACAAAGCAAAAGAGAAAAGATGGACACACACATTAATAGTACAGAAGGTCCAAAGAAGAATGATGCAAAGAGGGTGACGGTGCAAAAACCATAGAAAAGGTAAGCAGTAATGAATATATGATATGTTTGTGTGTGTACAGACTCACTCCTGTTTAGTTGTTCGAAGTTCATCTCTTGCAGCATGAAACTGCTCCATCCAGTGGCTGCTCTCGTCTCTGCAGTCCTCCAACTGTTCCTGCAGGGAGCGAACTGAGGCATTTACACGCAAACGCTCCGCCTCAATTCCTGCATGTGACTAAAATGGAAGACAGAAACAATTCAAAGTATAGACTTGTGCATGCGCAAAGCCCTCTGCACATATTTGCACCTAGACTGCAGCAACTGAAGTAATCTTCCCCTTCTCTTGTAACAGTGTATCTATCAGGTGAGTTGTGATACTCCTCCAAAATACACACACTCACATAAGCTTGCAGGAGTGTGTCTTTGCATCAGATGCCGCATATAGTGTGAGGGGTCTTTTGGTTTCCACTTCCCACTTACTCACGTATTTTAATGCCACATATGTGAATAGAAGTGAGGGTAAAACTGTGAGTGTATGTGTACCTGAGAGACCTGCTCCATGCTGCTGCGGAGTCTCTCCATGTCAGTACTGTACTGCTCTCGCAGCACCTCAATCTCTTTATCATGCGTGGCCACTTCTTCTTTCAGAGCTCCTTTCAGAGCCGTAAGCTCTCTCTCTCTGTGTCTCAGCGTCTCCTCCAGCTTCTGTTTCAGTTGGCAGACTTCTGACAGTTCCGCCTGACAAGACATTAGATCCTACAGACAATGTATTAACATAATTCTTTCTCAGTCTGTCTGAATACGTTATTACTGATGTGCCGACACAAACCACACAAAGATTTAAGATGTGAAAATCTTGGATATTGTCTTGTTTTCAAACTTTGTTGTCAGTGACTGGATTACAATCTGTAACCTGTAAATGTATTTGCAGTATTTGTAGTCCTGAGTCTTATCATCTTATTTTTAAGAACAATTAAAAAAAAAAAAAAAAAAAAATCAGACAATGGTGTAAGTTACTTTCACCCTGCGTATCTGTGTGTACATGTTCCTCTGTGAATATGTTTCTGTGGTACCGTCTTGTTGCTGTTTTCTCTTCTCAGTTCATCCTGAAACTCAGCCAGCTGGTCCTCCATGTCCCTGACTCGTGACTCTGCATTCTCCCTGTCCATACGCAGCTGAGTCAGCCTGCAAGAAAAAAGGATACACATACTACTGAATGATACTCTTAAATAAAAGCAAATACCAGTTAGGCCAGGTAATGAGTAATTTTGACTAAATGTGTAGAGGGACTAACTTCCAAGAAATTATGATGAGTGTGTGTTTGACAGTAAAGAATGCTCGTCATTCGTCCTTCTGTCTCTCTTCTTACTATGACCCATAGACAAGGGTACATGCTCTTAAACATACTGTATGTGTCTGAGTGTGTAAGTGCTGCTGAGTCCTTACTCAGATTGTGTTTCATTCAATTCTTTCCTCTTCCTGTCCAGCATCTCCTGCAGTTGCAGATTTTTGTCTAGACATGACTCCAGCTCAGCTTTCAGAGCAGGATCTGCATTGCTACTGGAGTCCTACACACATGAAGAATAAATGAGAGCCGTGAAACATTAGACATTTGAAAATTCTGGCAGCATACACAAAGAGCTTATTGGGAATTCTTAAGTCCTGCATTTGCTTGTCAATCAATGTATATAAAGGATTAAATTCTTAAAACCTATTAGAGATTATGACCTGCCCAACCTCCTCAAACCAACATGTAATGAGTCATTACTAATGTTTGGTTATTTTATGTGTGTGTAACTCTGACCAGGCCACAAGGTTTTAAGGATTAATCTGAGAATTATTCTAAAGAACAATCAAAAGAAATATCAGCATTAATGCTTAGATTAGGAAAAGACATCAAACACTCAAGAACAGTATCATACCTAAAACCAACAGCTATTTCCTTCACTTGTGACTCTCATCTTAAGGTGAACTGGCTGGTGTGTGTGTGTGTGTGTNTGTGTGTGTGTGTGTGTGTGTGTGTGTGTGTGTGTGTGTGTGTGTGTGTGTGTGTGTTACTGGCCCTGCTCCATGTAATTAATGTGAAAGCAGCAGGTTGGTTTCTGAACATTAGGTTCTCTTGTGGCATTTGGCTCCAGTCGGTCGACTGCCTTTGTGCCTCAGGCGCAAAGCACCAAAACTAACAAACCACATGTAAAAACAATACAAGAACACATCCTCTGCATGTGTTCTTCCCTCCCTTTCACACCACGAGCGCTTGGCATTGTAAAATGACACCTACTGACAAGGATTGTGAGGCTTTGAAAAGAAAAGACTCCTGTGAATGGAGGCCAAGTTTTATACGAGATTATAATGGCACAGTGGAAATGTGAGATGTCTGTGAAACGTCTTCTATCGGGCCTTTGGTCTTACCCTCCTTTTCTCCTGTAGGGCAGTCTGTAGCTCAGCCATCTTTCTCTCAAGCTCCCGCTTTTCTCTCATCCACTCTTCCTTGGAGCTTTCCCTGGGCTGGTGAAGAAAAAAACAGGTGGAAGACAAAAAGTTTGCATATACTATTTCTTTATCATATATGGGAACAGTGGAAGGCTGAGCCTTCCACAGCTTCAGAGAGTTTCAAAAAGCACAAACCTTCAGGTTCTGAATCTTCTGCAAGATGACTTTGACTTTATGCTTGATGACAACATCACTGTCACTGGTCCTGAGGGATGATGAAAACAGCCAGAGATAGTTAATTTACTTTAACTTATTAAGGTTTGATTATGAAAATTGTCTGAAGAAGTCATCCAGTAAACGAGTCTCAGTACGAGTCTGCACAGCATGGCGGCCCATACCCTTCTCTCAAGATGCTGTATATAGACTGCATGGCCTGTTCCTCCTCGCTGCTCATCTCTGGACTCTGACCCTGGTCCAGCAAAAGGTCGGGGGTCACCTTCAGACAAAGATCACAGAACTACTCTTGCTATGTTGCATGCACTCTGATGTTTGGACCTATCTGAAATCAACTTTAATGCATAGCCAGAAATGCTAAAAAAAATTTTCTTACTTGTGCCTCTTTCTGATTGGCTGCTGGTGTCTCCACAGTGACAAATGTTCCTGGCGACGGCCACTGCTTAGCAGACTGGGCAGTAACTTTAGACACAGCCTCCTGCCTTCGTCCCAGGCTGCTACGTGTACAGGAAGGAAGCGAGGAGTAGGGGTTTGGAGTGAGAAGAGGAGACGCGTCTCTGGGGTCTTGCTGTGCAGGAGAGTATTCTCTGTTTATGAGCCTGTTGACAGCAGCGTGTCTCTGAGTGGACTGAGGCTCATCCGTTTGTTGAGGGGGGTGTTGAAAGGACTGACTGGCCCTTGCTGTCCCTTCTGACCCATTGAGCCCTGCGTGATACAAGCGATCCCAGATATTCCTTTCAGTGTCCCCGTCTTTCTGTTCTCTTTCCCACCTTATTCCTTCTCCTCCATCCAGATTCCCATAGCTACCAGACCTCCCGTCCCCCAGAGGCCTGCGAAGCTGAAACTCCTTGCTTCCATTACCTGCCCCTCCCTCTCCGTCCCTGTCCAGCAGAGAACCATGGGATTGGGCCCGGCGTAGTGGCCCTCCCTGTCCTGCTCCTCCTGTTACATCTGCCCACTGTGTTCCTGGCTCTGTTTTCTCTTTCCTCCGGGGAAGGCTACTGTAGCCAGACGGGTACTGGGTCCTGAGCTGAACCCCATATGAGTCCCCCTTCACGCCGTCTTTTAGGACAACATATGGCTGGCCAGCAATATCCTGCACCCTGACTGCTACCCCATATTTGGAGGAGGTTTGGCTTTTAGTCTTGGGTTGGGACCCAGGCAGCCCCCCACCAGTGTCATAGAGGTCCTTGATGAAGCGGATTTGGACTCCGTAGTCCACTGGGGTCTTCTGAGCCGAGGATGAAGTACTCATACTGCAAACACAACAGGGAGCAGAGTAAGAGGAAGCAGCTTTTCTTCTGAACTAACATTATGTACAAAGAAATAAACAGTCATACTTAGGACAGCACTGAATAACTATTTACACTAGCAATTAAAATATGAGTAGTTTCCCTCAATTAATAAATAAATCCATTAATTACTTAGTATTAGCTACTTTCAGTATTTTTTATGTCCCCATAACAACAACCAGGAATGAAAAACTCATTATAGTGCGTCAGGGACACTGACAGGTGAAAAAAAAACAAACCACAAACTCAGAAGTTCAATCAACAGTTGATTTCTTCCATTAATATCAAATCAAAACAAACTCAACACGTACTCAACAAGGAAGACCGAAATGCCAAACGCAGACGCTTTGCTTAAAAGAAATGCGGCAACCGAGATTTAGAAACCAGTGCTTTGTTTCTGGCTCTTGAGAGCTCATGTGGACTTTGTCCTCAGTGCACTTCATTAGTCATTAACCTGAAAACACACACCCATATATCACTTTCGGCTTGCAAGGATCAGCCAACGTAGTAACTTTTATAACTTTTTTTCCCAACCAGCTACAAAAAAACACCATTTCATTGAGCGCTAAGCAACTAAACTCTGTCTTATCTCGCTATTTCCCTTTTGTTTTAGTTCATTCATTCCACACACTGACAGACTGAATATATGGAGGTAAGATGTGCCACAGAAACCAGGAGATTGCACAACCTTTTCATTCCATCACTCTGTAACATTTTGTACTGCTTAACTCTCCCTTTTGTCCCTCCTAGCACTTTGGTGAGTAATTCTAAAGACATTTCTCTTGAATTTCAATGTATCACGCCAAGTGAAAGTTCACCTGTAGTAACATTCTGTTATTTAGCAGAAGTGATTACATAAAGTACCAACATTCTTTACACGGTGACATCTCATCTCCAGGCCATTACACTGTACGTTTCATTAAACCGACCTCAGAGCTATTATCATCTGAACACATCACCACCACCTGACCTCCGTGCACTCCTCCACCTTCCCCCCACCCGCTGCTTGCTGAGGTGAGACAGAGAGTGGGCAGGCAGATGGAAAGGGAGGGCGAAGTCAGACAGTGAGAGAGAAAAACAGCCAGCAAAACTCCTCTTATTGGCGTGTTGTGTGATAAAAATCCAAAGTCAGGCTCTGTTCCTGCAAGCAACCTCTCCCCCGACACACACGCATACACACACACACACACACACACAGGCTGACTATAATTGTAGCTATGTAACTACTATGTAGATATAGTNACACACACACACACACACACACAGGCTGACTATAATTGTAGCTATGTAACTACTATGTAGATATAGTTTAGCCCCATGCACACACACATTACTGAATACCAGCACGCACACACACTTTAGTATTTCCACATGGACCTTGAAGTTGTGTGACACAACAAAAAAACAAAACAAAGTAATATCCTGGCAGCAGGGAGAGGCTTTATGAGCGGACAGATCAACTGTCAGAGTGTGATGAAGAGAAGAATGAGTCAATATTGTGCTTTCTCACTGTCAAGGTCGAGGACAGATATCTCCCATTTTGGAGCAAGAACGGGTGACGCTTAACATTTAGGCTATGACATGGATGATTTGTAACTGTATCTGTCTGCTTGGGGTGTGTGTGTGTACATGTTATCCACACACAGACTTCTCTTCAGAGATGGACAATTGGTCCATTTTCCACCCTTTAGAAGGCGCAGAGGAAGCACGCTGTCACAGCACATTTGTGCAGTCGGCCATGAAAGTTGCAGCTCACTGTTTTCACACCAAGATCAAGCAAATATATCACACACTCATGGATGCGCCACACAGGCACAATGACTTTCTGCATTCCACATAGGAATTCCTATTAGTTTGATCAGAAATGTTCATCTTCATCATCAGAGTGAAACCGAGGGAGGAAGCAGGTGACGGAGGGGGTAAATGAGAAACCATCCTATTGTCCAGCTTATGTGGGGCAGAAAATGAGGGCAGCAATTCTGAGAATGCTCCAACTAGCTCCGGTTCTTTCTCTCGCTCTCTTGCAATGTCTATCCAGTTACAGCAAGTGAGTTTCAATGCTCAAAGTTTTATCCTCAGACACCCTCCCCTTCATCTCTCTCTCTCTCTCTCTCTCTCTCTCTCTCTCTCTCTCTCCTGAAGGTCAATTCTATCAATACCTCTCTAAAATAAACATCTTTGCTCAATTCTGAAGGTAGAATATCAAACAAGTTCTTGTCTACTCAGTTTGGTTATACCTGTAAAATTACCATGACACATATTGTTCTTCCTTTCTTTTAACAAAAACACTATGAGCCTCACAATGCAACTCATTGCCCAAAAATTATTGCTAAGCGACGCAACACACACTTGTTAGGCTTGTTTGCTCAGCTAAGAGTGAAGCTGGAGGTTTTGGATTCTGTTGCCAGTCGTGTTACTCCGTCGTTACACTGAGCAGCTCTCTGGATCTGGCCTCAAATTGAATTCTTACACAGTAAATGGAATTAGAGCTGCCTCCCACTTAAGATCCAAGATGGAATGGAAAATATAATTAGGAGATTAGAGAGGGTGTGTAGAGAAAAGAAACAGCAGCAATGTGTGGAGTCATGAAAGTGGTACTGCTGACTCAGTGAGTCAGTGTAGTTCTGTGATCAGATAATCACTGGCTAAAGCTGCACAGCTATGAAAAAAATATATGCTGACTCTTATCTGAGTCAAAACATAATGTGATAGGGTAAAAATAGTCTGGATGACAATGAACCAATCTGTTTAAAACATTTTCTCAAGAACTTGGAAACAAATGGATGTGTGAAAATTCTCCTTACTAATACTGATAGTAGGTTTTAGTGTAACATATAAATTTATCTATCCTAGATATTGAACTGATTGAGTGATGTTTTGATCTTTGGTTTAAACTGTTATTTGATGATTTGTGATACGGACTGTTGCTGCGTGGAACATCAGGATGTGAGAACATCTGGCTGCCAATGAATTTATGAAAGGTGCAGCTGGATCAGTGTCTGCTCCACACAAAGCCCCAACACATATTCTGACAAATCCCATCCTTCAATAAAAAATAAATAAATAAATAAATTACAAAAAAACCCCCAAAAAAACGCAAAAGCCAGAAAAAATGATCAGTAGTATACTTATGAAGTAAGATGTGATGTGCATGATGTAAATGTGATATTAAATGTTAAGTGATTCTCAAAACTATGACTTTAAACAGATGGCATATTGATTAATGGTAATTTAAAAGTTTATTATAGCCAATTAGGGACAATATGATTTTTTGTTTCTTTGTTTTGTCAATAATAATGTAATAACGTTGAAATCGCTCAGCTGTAACTGATGGAACCTAATGTTCAGCGCTTACTTTCAGTACGCATACAACAATTCAGACAACCTATAAATGCAACATGGCAACACTGTAAAACAGTTGTCATGGCTCCTCCAGATGAATCGGTTTGTTTTACAGATGTGAGCCTGAACCTGAAAATAGATTTAAGGAGGTGCTAATCAAAGTGACAGATAAAACAGTAGCTCGCATCTTCCTTCTCTGCCAATAAAGGACGGACTGCTGCACTATCCTCAGGGTAGCCATTCTTTTCTTACATTCTTGACTTAAGTCAGGCTCTCTTCCTCTCCAACAGTCAATCTCTCTCTCTCTCTCTCTCTCTAAACTTGCCACAGCTCTTCTTTCACACTCAAACAAACAGCCATTTATTCCTCTTTCCAAGTCCAAAGAAGCTCATTGGCATAACAAAAAGAGACTTCAGTGTTACCAAATAGTACACAAACTGCACCATATTAGGAGCACATAAATGTGCCCCTCCCTTCTCCCACATTCCACACAGTTTTGATGAAGATTCTAAGTCATCATCCAGGAGGGTAAATATGTTGTATAAAAACTCAGTCAGGCCAGCTGGATTCAAGTTTTTAATTCTGAAATTTGAATGATGAAACATTTCAGAATTAAAAACTTGAATCCAGTTGATCTGACTGAGTTTTTATACAACATTCCACACACTTGTTGCTCTGGCTCCATCTCAGTGACAGACAGACAAACAGAGAGAGAAACTGGAATCATCTTTATCTTACTTAACCCCTGCAGCTGATAAAAACTTTATTTCATGCTTACCTCGCTTCAAAATCACACATAATAATATAGATACACCATTATAATTACTAAACTAGGACACTTTAAGTTATAAAGTCTTCAAGTCTACCAGTGTGTGTCATCACTTTCATCAGACTCAAGCATCCCTGTTCCTTGAGAGTAGTAAGTAAACATGTAAGACCTAAAAAGTGTTCCAGAAATTAATATTTTTACCTTTAAATGACTGAAACGGTCATGAGTAAAGATAAAGGTCTTAAATCTAGTTTCTGGGTCTTCAAAACGTTATTTTTCCTCTCCATAGAAGGACGTACACGCACAGTCACGCAACGATTGTTTCTTTAGGTTCACTTTTGGTTTAGTTTGGAAACCATAAAATAAATAATTTGTGATAAAAGTTTTAATTTCTTGGGTTTTAAAATGGTCTTCTAAAAAGTTCAATTTGACTTAAAGAGACTAACAACCTTATCAAAACATTCTCACTCCTCGTACATTTAATTTCTCATAGCCTGACAGACTAAATTATCCACAATTATCCACGTTAGCTGGCAGCACTAGTGCCAGTTAACGTTAGCTACCAAGCTAAATGGCTAACAGAAAAACCTTCGCTGAGATACTCTGGCATAAAACTATGATTAATTATTACAGCAATAAGTTATACAAAGAAATACGTGCCACACATCATTAGAAAACCTTGCATGAAGGGCTTTAATTTGACAGGTCGGCTAGAAACAAACTGTCTGGTTTAGCTGTCTGGCTATCTAAAGTCTAAAACCTAACGTTAACTTACCTCTTTTCTCAAGTAATTCCTCTGCGTCTCTTTAACAGTTCGGTTCCGTTATGTCGTCGTTCTGGATAATAATTCAGAAGTCCAGAAAAACCATCAGAAAGTGACTAATGGGTGGAAAAACAACTCATTCGTAAATTCAGACAGCAGTATAAGTTCATTATGCGCCTTCTGCAACCTGTTACCTTTGTCGGGGATATAAACGACCCGCCCAGCATCTCCTGAAGGAATGCTGTGATTGGACCAACGCAGTCCAGGAGGCGGGGCTGCAGATAGTGTCTACTTCAATTGTTGGTGGAGTTTCCATGTCAATCATCAGGTTATGTCGGACCAAATTCTATTCTGAAGAAGAAAAATACAGATCCCAATTTTGACTCCAGCTGGAAAAACTCTAACCAAGTTAAACAAACAATTTTCAGGATCAGTAGTGGCGGCGAAGACAAGCTTGATACCTCTGTGTTCTTTTTCAGATTTACCAGTAGATGGCGCAAGCAATGTAAATAACATCAGCAACCTCGGCATCAGCCTGGGCCCAGACAGAAGACTGCTACAAGTGGCCCTCTAAACATCTAACAAGAAACTGGCTACAAAATTTTGGACTACTATCACTCTATTGGTATTTTATTTGAGCAGCATTGAAGTGGTTAAACATTTAATCTACAACCGGTTCTTTAATGCAGTAAATTTTATTGTTTATTATAAGAGCATTGCTGAATAGGCATTATGACTTAAAAAATGTGTTGCAGAGTTCTAATTAGATTAATTTAGCTTTACACCTGAAAATACTGGAAAATGCAAAATCTAGGTACACAAATAAGGCAAGAACTACATCAGTTTGCTACTACTACCCAAAAGCTACCCACGCCGATGAAGTTTAGTTGAGCCAATGACTCTACACTAAATGCCAAACAGTAGCATTATTTTTAAGGTATTATAGCAGAACTAATATAACAGAATTGTGATTATTTAAAGGACATTTTCAAATCGTGAAATAATTTTCCATAATTATTAGGTGTTAGACTGACAAAGCTTTGGTAGGAATTCAAGAAACTCTTTAGCATTTTTAAAACTCCTGCTCCGCCCAGTATATGCTGCCACTCCCCAAAAATCCAGTGACAACAGGCTTTCTGCGCGCACAACTTTCTGTCCATCTCATCACTGCCTGATCGATAGACTATACGCACTGTTTCGCGCTCCGGGAATGGGATCTTTACTTCAATCAAAGAAAAACTTCCAGTTCTTTCGAGTTTACGCTCTGCGGAGGCTGCTTTTTAAACTACAGGGATAGCTGTTGTTGCAGGTGCAGGGTGAACGAGAATAAAGGGCACCAGCTAATGGTCTCCAAGACGCATAAGAAGTTTTCAGAGCTTCTCAGACGCTGGAAATCAGTTTACATCACAGAATAGACTCAGCGAAATTCGGTGATTTATATAGTTTTGTAGTTTTAATGCAGAGTGGTTTCAACCGCGGCGTGCGCAAAATAGTTGTGCTTAAAGTCGGTGCTTTTACGCACGGCTCAAATTTAAAATAGCTTTGTTCCTACAGAAGCTAATGAGAGAAGACACAAAAGACCTCGATTTTTTTACACTTTTGAAGCAGAGATAAGTGTAAATACTTTGACAACATGGCAAAATGGTTCAGAGATTTTCCCATCAATCTGAAGAATGGAAATGAACGGGTCCGTTCGGCCTCTGAATCTGGCCCACAAACTCGATCTAAACCTTCATTTTCACGAGACAGTCTGAAAGGAAATCAGCGTAAAGATGGAGGAGTGGGGAGTTTATTGGCAGGGAGAAATAGGAAAAATTCGGCTATAGAATTAGGTCGTAACAACGCCGGCTCAGGCGGGACAGTCTGGGATAGTTTCACGTCTGGAAAAGGTCGCAAAATCTCCAAGGTCGAGACAGGGACACCAGATGAGAATCGTCAGGTGAAGACTTCAAGTTTGGCGCCGGCGTACATCAGCAGGATGATCAAAGTGGACAAACAAGACAAGACCCCCAAACTCAACGGGATAAGTGAACAGAAGATACCTGAGAACGAGAGGGGAAGGTCCGACATTAAAACAACGGTGAGTGACTTCTAGGAATGAAACCACAGCCACTGCAATTCCTTAGCATCAAATGCTGATCCTTATATTTCATGTGCTATTTATTTAGAATCAAACCAAACCATACGCAAAAATATAGTACTTTTAAAAGTCAAGATACATTGCAAGAAGCAAATCTCATTATGGCCTTGAGGTCAATACTTCCCTTAATATTTTCCCTCCCCACTTCCAATTCATAAGCCCTTATTCAGTTTCCATCGCTTTCAAAAGAATACAATGCAGAGATCAAACAGGCGAAACACAAAGCATTGACCTCTTTGCAAGTATTTCCTGTTGTCATCCATTAGCTGTCACTCAGCACACACACACACACACACACACACGAGTATCAGATCTCTCTCCAGGTAAATGTAACATATGACTATAGCAGCTCAATATGTTTTCTAATGGTTCTGTTCTCCTCGCAGCTGATTATCCTGGAGGACTATGCAGATCCTTTTGATGCAGAGAAAACCAAAGAGCAGAGAGAGGCTGAGAGAGCAGGAGTGAATGATGGGTACATGGAACCCTATGATGCCCAGGTCATTATCACAGGTGAGGTTAAATGTAAGAAAACAGATTTAAAGCAGATTTAAATGGAATATCTTCCTGCTTGAACAGCATAACTGTAATTTTGCCTTTCCAAAAATATTTGTGTATAACACATAATGAAAAAAAATCCCTGATTTCAGAATGTACATTGAAATTTTGCTCAGTTAAAATTACCTTTCAGACAACATATCTACTTTTTAAAATCTATCAAAGTACTTTGTAATACAGCTTTGATGAGCGTTGTAGTGAAGTAAAGTTTATGACCCTCAAAGTAGTATGTGTGATAGCCAAGAGAAAGTTATTTTTTTACTAATTTTTAGTTTAGTTTTCTATGTTTTAAGTCTCACATGCTTAGTATATTCTTGTTCAGTAGGATTTAAAAGTGACTTTGAGCAAAACTTGATCCTCTGTCTCTAACCTGACTTCCCTCCTCCCGCTGGCGGTTGCTATAGGAACAGTGTTGTGCAGGGACAATGGGTGCAGCTTCCTCTTCCAACTTCCTGTCTCCTGCCTCTGTTTCCTTTGCCCCATTCTCCTGATAGGAAGCTGGCCCCAGTGCGCCTCCACGCGCACGCCCCCATGCACATGCACACACACACGCACACACACACACANACACACACACACACACACACACACACACACACACACACACACACACTTTACTGTAGTCTATGGTCCCTTACATCTGGAAAAGAATCAGACCCCTCACTCCACGCCACAACCTACAGGTCCCCCACAGTCTCTCCCAATCACTTCCCAGCAGTCAGGAAGTGGCCTCGTCAGTCAGCCAATCAGCGTCCGTTTTCAGCTTTCTTTCTGTAGCTCCATTGTTTGGTCATACAATAGTGCAGACACAGAGGCTACCTGTCAGATAGCAAAAACACAACAAGTTAAATTCATGAAAAAATGTAATGACCTGTCATAACACAATGCTCAGAGAATATACAACATATCAGAATCAGAAAATGAGAGTGAAAGATTAGAAGTACAAATTATTAACACATTCAGGGAACTCAATGTTACAGGTTTTCTCTTTAAACCAATGAAAGCACTGTACAATAACACTTAAATTCTGCATTAATAAAAATAGAAAAATGTCAAATAAGCATATAGTGTGGGCTATCTTGCACCAGGCTGATGGTGAAGACAATAATGTGAATAATCATGTGCAATAATAAAAAGCGTGCTTTAAATTGACTCAGTTTATACATCTTAATTTTATTCCAATTGAGACACGTTTGTAACTCATTAAAGGGCACAACAGAGTCATAGAGGACACTATCAGTTGCAGCTTAGCATGTAATTATTTTTCAAAAGTATTTTATTCAATTCAGTGCATATACTGTATAGTAAGTTTAGTTCAGTTCAATGCTTTATGAACAGATAAGGAAGGTGTTGTTTTGCCAAATTATGTATTTGAACATGTTTTAGATAGAGCGTTTGGTAGCAACTTGATCGGGAAGAAGGACTCTTACTCTTGGGATCTATGCCCAGAGAGCAGCTCAGCTACTATATACAACATTATTCAAATGCATGCTGTCATAAGTTTTTGAAAAATGACTGAAATTCCATGCCATTAACTGATACCATGACCATTCTGTCTTAGAGGTTCGCAGACGAGGCTCCAAAGACCTCCTGAAGGTGTGTGTCCTGCTGGATCGAAGCCAGGAAGAGGGGAAGGGAGAGGATGGCAAGCCTATGCCCCCTAATATCTACGATACACCCTATGAGGGTGGCCTGGAAGGCGATAGTGATGGGGTGTGGATTCCTGTCACACGACCAGAGTCTGATGTCCGTCCAGCTGGAGAGTATGAACTGCCCTGGGAGTGGAGAAAGGAGGACATTGTCAGAGCCCTATCAGGTAGAGAGAGAGAGAGAGAGAGAGAGAGAGAGAGAGAGAGGTGGAGGTTCAGGGTGTGGAGGAAGGATGCCATGACATTTATTTGTACAATAATGCCACAACAACTTTGTGTTTGCTCTGCAGAGGAAACAAAACAATCCTGCTTAATCCATTTCCAGTGATGTGTTTACTTTGGTGGTGCTGCCATGCTTTGATGGAATATTATTTTGAAAGGCTGATATTGTCTCTCCTGCTTCCTCCAGCTCAGTTTGAAGCAGTGGATTGTTCTCCAACTAAAGAGAGCAGTGCAGCCTCCAGCCGCCAGCAGCAGCAGCAACAACACACCCTGAGACAGAAAAACTGGAATCATAAAACACTTGTCTCCTCTTCTCCATCCTCCTCCTCTTCTCCTTCTTTTCCTGCATCTCCAATTCTCAAACTCTCCCCTCTCACACCCCAGTCTCCTTCCTTTCCTACCCTCAAACTCTCATCCCTCTCACCCTCTTCCACCCCTACCAAACTTTCTCCTCCATCTCCTACTTCCCCCAGTGCCCCACTGGATGGTGAGGCAGCCAAAGTGGACCCCAGCTTGCCCCTGGAGAAGCAGAGGTAAGGAGGGAAATTGTATTCTGGAGGAAATTAGATTATTTTTTCATAGAAAGTAGAGAAGATTGCATGTGAAGCATTTAAACAACATACTGTATAATTGTAAAATTAGTAGATACCTCGATATAATTACCAAATGATAAGTACAATTAAACAAACCAAGGGTCATATGGTGGATAAGTGGTTAGCACTGTTGACTCATAAAAGAAGGTCCTGGGTTTAAACACGACCTTGGCTGATAAAAGCTTCTCTGGATGCAATTTATATGTTTTTCCTGAGTTTGTGTGAGGTGCAGGTCAGATGAAATAAAACTTAAAATTGTCCAAAGAGCTGAGTGGTAAAATGCTGGTCTGTGCTGGCTGATGTCCTGCCTCCCGCCCAGAGCATACTGGGAGAGTCTTCCATCCACACTGAAAAGGATCAGTAGGTTTAGAAAATGGATGCATAGAAGAAATTAAGCAAATAAGATTGATACATTTGGTGTCCTTTATCTCATGCTCCTGTATCGTTATCCCATAAACTCTGCTGCTTCTTGTTGAAGAGTGACTAGCTTCCTGCCCTCATGCCCCCTCCTGGGTTTGCTTGCACAGAATAAAATGTAATAGTAAATAACACATTTCCTTTGGTTATTCATTTAGTCCACATCTGCAATTGCAAGAAACTGTGGATGTTTGAGATTGATTTGTGTTGAGGGGAAAAAACAACTTGTGCTGCATATTATTTACCTTTATGTCATAAAGCAATTTGTCAGATTTCAGTGTTCAGTGCAGCATAGAAGCAGGTAGAGCTTATCAGTCTTAATCACATATACAATATTTAATACATGGCAGTTTAGAAAATTCGAATGAAAATGGGTACGTATTACCAGAATCAAAACTTGTTAACATGATGAATGATGAAGATTGCACCCTTGAAGTGTTGCTTGATTGAATCAACATCAGGATTTTTTTTTTAAGCTGTAAACTATCTTTCATGATTTCATTAAGCATGACATTTTTTTTAAAGAACAAGCTTGTAGCATGTTAGCCTTTGCTCCTCTCATGTTGTGGCTGAATGTCAGTGTATTATGCCTCCTCATTGCCAGGTCACATACAGCATGTTTATAAATGGCTCTAGCCTGTAGCCGTTGTCAGCACCATGTGTCCATGAGTATTATCCTCCTTTTGCACAGTTGCCTCCATCTTGTTCATCCTTTTTTTAAAATTTAATTCTCTTTTTCGCTGCCTGATCACTTTTGATATTTTTAACTCATTTATCCCATAACATGACCATCTGCTTGATTTATGCTGGCTGTAAATCTTTGTCTGTTTTTTTCTTTCCCTCTGCCTCTCTTTTTGTTCTCTCTCTCCCCATCATCCCCTATCATTAACTTGACATCTGACTTATCTCCATATATCACTGTGTGACATGTCAGTGATCTGATATCTCTTTCTGCATCTACCTCCTGCCACCCCCACCCCAAAGCTGGTACCATGGCAGTGTGAGTCGCCAGCAGGCTGAGGCTCAACTGCAGCGCTGTAGGGAAGCCAGCTTCCTGATGAGAGATAGCGAATCAGGAACCAGCAAATACTCCATTGCTCTAAGGTGAGTACACACGTGTACATATATAGTGCTTGGAGGGTGTTTATGTGTGCTGACCTGCACTATATAATACAATTTGTACATATTTTTTTGTTATATTTTTTATCCACATTTGTTTTACTGTCTATCACAATGCTTTTCTTGTGATCAGTGATAGCAGTGAGTAGGATGAACATTACACGAGTTGTTTTTTTTTAAAATTTGTATAGCACATTTTTCCAGTATTTACAAACTAAATATCAATGCACCCATTCTTATTTCAGTTTGTTGAGGTCGAACTGCCCACTGAGTTAGGTTTGTTAAAAAATTGTATTTTTTGCCTTCAACAGTGCCTTCATCGCGCCTATTTGTCTGTTTTTAAGGCATTACCAAGGAGATAACTGGCAGTGTGGCAGCATCCTCTAAGGCAATAATGCATAAGAATATGTGTCATTTGTAGAGAAGACAATCCAGATAAGCATGCCAGGAACAGGTTTTCTAGGGTAAAGACTGAAATCCTGTGCCTGTGTGTGTTTGTGTGTGTGTGTATGTGTGCGCGCGCACATGCATGCATGCGTGTGCATTCGTCTGGGTGTGTGTTCACTGTATGCTGTTCATTTGTTTGTGAGTTCACACCATTAACCCTGTTTATGCATCTGCTATACTCTGAAATTGTACAATCTGACTTGGGGAGAAATAAATTAAAGAGTAAAACCTTTAATGAGCAGCATAATTTCCATTCTTGAGCGTCTCATAATGAGTCTGTGCGTGTGTACTATTTCCAAGCCTGCCCCGTCTGATGATATTTGTCTGTCTCTCTCTCTCTCTCTCTTAGGACCAGTCAGGGTTGTGTGCACATCATTGTGGCCCAGACTAAGAGCAGTAAGGGCTTGGGCTACACGCTGGATCAGAGTAGTTGTGTGTTCTCCAGTATTCCAGAGCTGGTTCATCACTACTGCACACACAGACTGCCTTTTACTGGAGCAGCGCACATGACTCTGCAGCATCCTGTACCTAGGTCACACTGAGCATGTGTAAAGGATAAACAAACGGATTGGACTCATAGACATATATGCTCAGTGGGTGCAGACACATGCAGAAACTTGGTTAAAACATGCATGCACACACACATATACACACAGTCAAAGATATGCTGCTTTGGATTCTCCTGTGTATTATCTTAACAGGTTTTTAGTTACGTTTGACCCTTTGATTTGAATATGTTCTCCATGAGCAGCCTAGTGGCCAAAACAAGACACTACAACAACAACCTTTTCACATCTTTATAATGCTGCCTGGTTCCCATCTTAGAGTTACATGTATGGATAGATAGAGGAAAACAACTGCTTCTCTACTGCCACTGTACCACTGTTTTACTCCCAACAACTACCATTGACCCTACAGACCAGACAGTAACATATGAACCAAACTGATTTCTGTAACAATGCAGATGAACCACTGCTCTTACTTTGACCAATGTGATAATTGAAGTAAGTGGCAAGGTTTATAATCTGTGAGCAAGATGCCTTACACAGGGGTACTGACCTCATCAATTACGGCCCGCTCGTTAGACTTGGTCTGTAAAATCAATACACCTGATTGGAGTATATTCATTCATCCATCAGACACGTCAATCAGTCTATTGATCTATCCTGGAAATCAGGCTCATTTACCAGCTACTCTGTCTGTTAAGAGAAAAACCTTTATTAATTAGATTATTAGAATTAGTGTAGTGGGAGGAGCCCAATAATTTTAGAATACCTAGCCAGGAAAAACTGTGCATGGGTGCATGTGTATGTGTAGGTGTGCAAATAAATGTGTGAACCCATGTCCATTCAGACATCTTCATGGTCATCTAAATAAGAGGTTTAAAAGATATATTACTTATATATTACTTATTACTTATTACTTATTACTTATATATTATAATATATATTACTATATATTATATTATACTATATACTATACTATATTATATTATTATTATTTAATATATTACTTATTGTACATGAACTGACCAAAAATGTTCTTATGCGTAAATAATGTATGTATGAAATGACTGGTGGATATTGTATGTTAATGGTATAATGGTGACCTTTATTCACTAAGTAAACCAAATAAAATTTCAAATGGAAGGACTTTTTATGAATTCTCCAAGTATAATAGTATATATTGTAATTACAAATATTAAACATTCAGGGGTTGAAAATGCTGAAAAAAGAAGAGAAGCTCACTGCAGTGAGTGTGTGCTTTTCTCTTGTAGCTGCAAAAACCATTGACCTGAGTGTGAAATCAATTACAGTTACACACTGGTAACCTCACACATGCACACATGCTCACACCTTTGTAGTCAACAAATACAGTCACGTGCACAGATAACCCACACATACAAAATGCATACACAAATAGTGCGTGCATGTATTTTTTTTACTCTATGGTATATTTAAACCCTCACCATCTCATACATAAAGCTGCTCACAAAATACAAAGAAGCTTTATCCTCACCATAAATGGGTATGATGAGATTGTTTATTGCATGGGAGCATGTGTTTGGGGAAAGATATGTCAAAACAGTAAACACCAGTGTGTTGGTTTGCCAGGTGTGTGTGTGTGTGTGTGCGTGCGTGTGTGTGTGCAAGCATTAATGTGCTCGTGTGCACACTATATGTGCATGTGTGCATGCAGTCCTGTGTGTGCAAGAGAGAGTGAGTGTCAAAATTTTTCTGTCCAGGGATTACCAGGTTGCCATGGTGATTAGAGTGAGGTAGGGCCATTTCTACAGGGAATGAGGAGAGGGAGGAGAGAGAGAGAGGGAAGGAGGAGAGGCAGACCCCAATATAAAAAGATCTATGAAAAACTGTGGCTATAGTAGTAATGTGGGTAGCTCACAAAAAAAAAAAAAAAAAAAAAAAAAACCTGCTTGGTTTATCAATGGAGAGTGGTGACATGTAAAATCAGACCAGTGCCAGAAATTAAGAAACTTACTGCCATGCTATTCTCAGTCAGCAATTTTTTAAAAGGCTTTATTGATTACTGTTCAGGGGGTCAAAGCAAAAGGTTGACTCCAGAACAGCACCCCCAGATTTGAAACAGATCTGTGGTTTGCCCAAAGACACTATAGTAAAGCAAACATTTACTTATAGCATGAACCTGGGCTTTCCATGAAAAAGGCATCTCTGTTCACAGCCAGCATGTCACAAATGAGAATGTTACACAACAACAGATACCACAAACCCTTAGTCCTCTTTCTATCTGTATGATATGTTATAGTTATTCTTCATTGTTCATTTAAGTAAGTCACAAACTAGGTCAAAATAAATAAGAGGGCTGTAACTGTCAGACAAATGATTCTGGCAGTGCCTCTATCTGGGGATGTTTTTTCAGTATTTATTTTAGTTGTTCCTTCTGTTGGGCCTTTTGTTGAATCTTGGACAGCATTATTCCGTCTGAGATTCATAGATCATCACCACAGGAAGTAATAGCAGCTGCCAGAATGACGACAGCAAAACAGGAAGGGACAGAAAAAAAGAAGAGAGAGAGAGAGAGAGAGAGAGAGAGAGAGAGAGAGAGCATGAGGGGGATGAGGGGGTGTTAGAGGAAGACAAGCACTCATGGGGGTCCCAGCTTTTAAATAATTCAGAGAGAGAGACTCATAGCACTCAGTGCAGAGGAGGACCACTGTCAGGTCAGCTCACTCACTGCAGAGGAGAAGGGGAGAGAGAGAGAGAGAGAGAGAGAGAGAGAGAGAGAGAGGAGATACATGGAGAGAGGGAGAGAGGAATAAGAAGAGTGCATAAAGATAGCATGTGAGAGGCAGACATTACTGTGAAAGATTTTGCCTATGGATGTGCAAGTGTTTGTGCATGCATATGAAATTGTGTATGACTGTAGGTATGTGTATTTATTGTGCGAATGTTTGTCTTAGTGTGTGTGTGTCTGTGTGCGTGTGTGTGCATATGTGCTCTCCATTCTGTGTTTCAGTGATGAAAATAGACAAAATGAAGGAGAAACAGGCCATTTCCTCTCTGAGCTTTATGGATTCTCTTAGTCACCACGGCAACTGCCTCATCCCTCTCCTGTTTACTTTGGTTACTGTTCCCCATCCCTCCCTCCCTCCCACGCTCTTCTGACTCCCTTCTCTCCTTTTCCTCCCTCATTCCTGCTTTTTGTCCTGTGCCCCATTTTATTTGGTGCATTCTCTCCATCTTTCATCATCCAAATTCTTTTATTATACGTCTTTGTTTGGGCTGTCGTCTCTCACGCCGGAGGTATGAACTACATTATTCACACCAGAGCAGCACGCTTCTGTATGCTCATCTCCTAACTTGTGTCTTCTACCTGGCTACACTTTCTTTTTAACTCACCCTCTTTGCATGCTGTTTCCTCCTTCCCCATCTTTGTGTCCCATCCCTGCATTCTTTGACTTTGTGGATTGGGACCAGAGGTCTCTTGACTGGCCTGAGAAGATGAAACAGAAATTGACTTGAGGAAAGGAAAGTGACAGGGAACGGAAAAATACAACATAGAAGAGAACAAGGCAGAGGATATGACATAACCCCTCCAGCTTTTAGAGGGTGAAGATTATTCATAGAACAATGACATTACTTCTTAAGCTCAGGCAGTTTAGGGAAAAAAAGGATCATTTGTCAAATGTATCAACAGAAAGTGTGCAAATCTGCAGTCATTTCATTGAATTTTACCTCTTAAAATTTGTTAATTTTAACAGGTGTTAATATGGCATTGTTAATAGGCTATAATTAAATGATGCTCTTGCAATTTTAAAATGACACAAGACAATTTTGATTCATTGTTCTGCCTTTCCTTTTACACACACACACATGCGCGCACGCACATGTACACACACACACACATGCAGGAGGGAAGCCTCCTGTGTAACCCTGCACCTTAAAGAATCATACTGGTGATTTTACATGTTTGAGCCCAATAAGTACTACCTGAATACACGTTACATTACCTCCAACCATTTTCCAAAATATTAAACCATATTTTACTCTTCTTGTTATTTTGCCAAAATCCCCTAATTTTTCAAAGTCAAATGTTCAGGTGATACATGCATCTTAAAATACAATGTTTTGCCTGTTAACACTTATACATGATTGAAGAAGGCACGGCCATTTAAAATTTTTTGGTAAAAGTAGCCTTCTCCTGGGACTATATTCTCTGGCAGAGACATGCATTTTCTTCTGTATAACTCAACGTTGAATCCATATTGAAACACTAAAATTACATTACTTCAACAAAACATTTTTTAAATTAAATTTTTGCTGTGATCGATTACTTATCTCAAGCACATTTCAAGTCTCTACAAGTTGATTTTTATAGCGTACTGGAATGAGCTGATACCAATGGCAGTCTGGAAGGTAAGAAAAAAATTCTAATATTTACTGCTCCAGTAGTATATTCTGGAAAACAGCTTATGCATATGGACTATATTTATTGGGCTCAAACATGCAAAATCAGCAGTGTGGTCCTTTAACACCTAATAAAAAGCATTATTTGAATGGATTGTGTTAATCCATAATGGTTTATTCTAATAATGTTTCACTCTAATTTGTTTTTTTAAGTGGCTTACCATTGTGGAAGGCACAGGACCTTAATGCAGAAGTGTGGCACCTTTTAAACTTGTCAGATTTAATGTGACACAACTATATACTCTGTTAATTTTTAGACAATATTGCAAATACCACAAGACTACAGTATAAATAGTACTATGTACTATTTAAGTTAAATAAGATAGAGTTAGAATGTCTTAAGTTCTATTAAGTCTGACAAGGTCATTATAAAGTTGCTACTGAGCACCATAAACACTGTTCCTGTCTAAGAATATTCTTTCCTTCAGGGCTGTAGGGATGTGTGTGTGGAGAAGACTCCAGTGGCATAACTAGCCGAGCTACTGAGGTATGCCCTCCACACGCACGCACGCACGCACGCACACACACACACACACACACACACACACACACGCACACGCACACGCACACAGACACACGCACACGCTACTCCTCTGTGCGTCCCCCAGCCCCGCCCCCCGCCTCTCCTGCGCGTCGCATCACAGACTGCCAGCACGGCACGACCCAGCACGGAGCTTACCTGGCTCTTCTAGGAGAGATTTATTTTTTCCTCCACAGTGCGCGGACCGATGGAGATTCCTGACATCTCCATGTCAGGTACTGAGTGAAGGAAGGTTTAATAACCGTTAAACGGGAAAGGAGAAACAGTACGGGTGTGTAAAGGGCTGGCCTCTCCATCCCGGTGAACACCTTTCGGGGGTCTGAGCGCTCTCGGACGCACGTATGATGATGGGCTGCCGGCCGATGCTGCTGCTGCTGCTGGCTCTCCTCGCCATTGTAAGAGGTCAGTAACTTGTCCGTCTAATGGCTCCATCGATGCGCTTTTGTGTGCATCGCCACTTCGGGCCAAAGCCAGCGCGTTTGTGCATTTACGGGATCTGAAAAGGTTTTGTTTTTTTTTTAACTATTGGAGGAGTGATAGAAAAGGAGTGGTTAGATGCTGAGGAGAAGCAGAGGTGGAGATAATCACTCTTTCATTGCTGTGTCACCATCTTTCTCAACAGCAGCGAGAGCGACGGAATGATGGAGAAATATTACCCACAGCGCTCAATGTAGAAACATGGATAACTAAAATAGCTCATGTTATTTAAATGACCTGTCTGAAGATCATACACCCATAAGGACTTATTTTACTGTGGCTGTTATAGCCTATAAACTGTAGGTGCGTTTTGAGACCTTATTTTATTGTTATTATATGTTATTGTATGATATTTTATAACATTCCGGTGGATTTCATTGAGGATATCAGGTTTTGGCAAGAATTAATTAATAGATGACAAATTTTTGATCAAAGCTTACCTACAATGGCGCTTGGAGTATTTTAATTCTATTAAAGGCAGCCTGTAATTGTTTTTGCTAAACATGGCTAACCAAAATGATCAAATGAGTTACATTAGTTAGTTACTGCATGAAGCTATAATATATATAGTATTACCATAGCTATAAAAAGATTTTGTGCAGGACCAAGGTAGAAAGAAAGAAAGAAAGAAAGAAAGAAAGAAAGAAAATGCTACATTATATTAGTAGACAAAATGGGGGCCTGAAAGGGCATTAGTGCAGACCAATACACACACTTTCACCCACTTAACTCTCTCTCTCTCTCTCTCTCTCTCTCTCTCTCTCTCTCTCTCTCTCTCTCTTTCTCTCTCTACTGCTCACAAACATAAGCTCACATGTAGACACACTCACACACTCCACACACTCATTAACACTGAGGTCTCGGATTGAGTGGGCAGGTTAATGAGAGGCACGCTGAGCTAAAACAACTTCTATATCCTGTCATCAGAGGACAAATGATGCGTCATTCAGCAGTACAGGAAAAGCCTTCCTGTTCTAACAGCTCAGAGGGATAAATGGACGTGCGTCTTTATGGAAGACATGCCTTTTAAAGGGATGAGCAGATGAGTATTGCAGGCTGTTTTTGGCTGTTGTTGCAGTTGCATTTGGATTAGATGAGGTTTGTGTGTGTGATACAAAACTAAAACTATTTAAGATTTAGGCATATTTTACTTCAGCAAGGTGGCTCTAATTTCGATGCTGATTCCTCCTCAGCACTGATTTTCCCCAGGCAGAGGAGTAAACACATCTGCTGATTGGCTGAATTATGGCTGCCTTAATATTTTCAACCAATCTATAGTAGTGACAGTTCAGAAGCCAACTCAGTGCCATTCATCATCACCTGTGGTGACAGCATGCTCCTTTTTTTCTCTGTGTCACATACATGCTAATAAACTTTCTGTCTCTTTGTCACACACACACACACACACACACACACACACACACACACACACACAAACAGGAAGAGAGCTTTTCACTATGCAGTGCATCACAATGCATCCACATAGACACAGTATAGGATCAAACACTTTGACCTCCATTAACCTGATGCTTATCATGTCAAGTACCAGGACTGATTGTTGTAAAGTGGATTAGATTAGAGATACAAACACACAAATGCATGCACACACCACACACATGCATATGCATTTATGTAAACATGTTCTATTTCAGTATAGGCTTAAATATTAATAACAATAATAATAATACAAGTTAAATAGGGCAATTATTTCTTCTTTGTATTAAAGTGATGTACTGTATATTTGGTGCCCCTGAGCTGTTAGCTTAGGCAGTTGATCAGTCATGGGGTCAAACAGAGGTACGTATGGAAAAATCCTCCTAACATAATGAGCAACTTTAAGGAGTTTCATAAAGAGTGGAATACTAATAAGTCATCTTCCCTTAGGGGAGAAAATCTGATTACCTTCATCCTCTGAGCTACAAACCCAATGTACACATAACCCACACAAGCACATGCAGACGTTTGAGGAAAAACTCACACACCTAGAGCCAAATCAAGCTTTTATATTTTCAGAAATATTCTCTCAGGAAGCAAGGAAAGTATATAATCATAATTGTACTTAGAAAATGCAACCATGCGTGTTCATCCCAGATAAAGGCATTTGTTCACAGTCACACATGCTTGCACAATTCACCTCACATTTACATACAAGGAGATGTTTGAGTTTATTCTTCTCACTCCTTCTCTATTTTAACACACACATACTGTACATACTAATCACAAATGTGATGGGATAGAATCAGATGGAAAACATTTGGGGGATTTTTAAAATATATTTTGTAACTTCACACCTCAACAGTAAGAATGCAGTAAAATGCTGACCCAGAAAACAAACAGGTCAAACAGATTCACACACTCAGTGGCAGTGCAAGGACGCCCAGTGACATTTCTCCACCTGTCGTTGACACTGCTGTGAAGATCTGGTCATCCTGTTGCGTGAGGAGGATGTCTCGTCATTTCCTCAGCAGGCCATGCATAATAAGCAGGTCTGCAGTTCTGGCTCGACCTGATACTATGCTGACTGGATATGGTGCTCAATGTCTTAGTATTTATGGGTGTACACATGCACAGAAATCTTTGTCTGCAGCTTAGAGAATATGAACTAATCATTTCCTTGGCAGGGCTACATTCTGGAAAGATGGGCTCAGTCAGTTTACCCTGTCATCACTTTTCTGCTGCACTGTCGCAGTCCGCTGATCTCTGCAGATTACAACAGCCATCCCAGTCTCTCTCTTTTTCTTTCTCTTTGTCACTGTTTGTCTTTTACATCTCACTTTTTTCTCTGTCTTTTGATGTGTGGCATGACTGTCAACACACATCAACAGGATCAGATTAGCAGGAAGGCTGCATCTGTAATGAGAAATGTGCAGTGGACATGCAATGCAATGTGATTCCTTGTATAAAAGGAAGTGTTCTCAGATACATTTGTGTAGGTTTAGTGTGTAGGCTTGTGTGTATGTGTGAGTGTGTGTAGCAGTAGCAGCAACAACACACAGCAGTGTGGCCAGGAGATTGGAGGGAAACGGTGGGAGAGCACAGAGGTGTAATAAAAACTTAAACAGTAAAGAGGAAGTAAAGAGGAAGAGCCAGGAAAGAAGGGAAGGGTCATTAGGGAAGTTAAGGGTCTTAATTATGACTTTCTCCAAGAATATTAAGAAAGAAACAAAATAATTGGCTTACACAGACAGAATGTGGCACATACTGTATGTTCATCTGATGCAACGTTTGTGCTATATACCTGTAGGCTGATATAAAGATGATACACAGTATGCATTGCGTGCCTTACTCTGATGCTATCATGTATGGAAGAGAGAAGTTATGATACTATAATCCAGTTTTATCTTTACTGTAAACATTATCTGACACGTAACACCAGTGGGGCCTGAAACAGATCAAAACTAATTAGAGAAAATCTCTTTAATATAGCTGGTCACAATAGACCGACAGCATGCAATGCAACTTTACATGTGCTTGCTAACATTTGGAAAAACAATTCTATATGTAACATTTTTGTTTCTTAATAACATCATATATTTGTACTAGTTTGATCAAGACTCCTGTAAAATGAGTCCCAAGTCAAACTTACCACATTTGCACATACTTCTCTTCACATTGCTGTCAGCTGTGGCTGGGTGATAATATAGTCATTGGTTTTATGGGTAGTAGATTTTGCATTTAGGCTCACATAATTCTGTTATGAGAGGTATTACGTGGTTCAAATGATGTATTTTATTGCTGTCTGAAATATGCACTAATATTTTAAAAATACCATGTTGTCTTTTTTTCAACAGCTAAGCTCCTTGGGGCTAGATTAATTGATTAGTTAAATCAAATATATATTGTGTATCTGTTTGGTCCATCGCTGTATACCAAGTTAGATATTTTAAAGCATTGATTCAGTTTTTTAATGGCTGCACACGTAGATCAACAGGAAGAGTCTAGCCTGACATGTTTGGAATCTTTGAGATCTTAACTAAACATCTGTTTGTCCGTCCCACCATTTGAGCTCAGATACTCTGCTGAATGTCCTGCTCTTCCAAAGCATCCCAACTCCTCACTATGTGACAGCAAGGTGGCTGAGTTATTTTATTTGGCTGAGTTAAGTTTATTTTATCTTTGCACAAGCCAACAGCAAAAGAATTAAAAACAGTAATACACTCAATAAAGTTAATACTACAAGCAACTTCTATCCTTATCCTTACTCCAAACATCCATATGTTAAATTCTAGCAACAAATGTCTAAATCAGATAGCATATTAAAGAGTTATAATGTTAAAAAAAATTTTAAAAATTATTTAAATCAACTGTAAACAATGAAATGAATACCAAAATTGGTCTCACCCCCCTTAAAAAGACAAACTCGCAAATATTAATCTTAAACTCCAATAACTTTTCTTCTCAAGGAGATTCTCTGCTCCAAAGTCTCTTCTCAAAATAGAGTCAAACCACAGCCCCTCAGTGGGTCTGGGTTCTATTCTTCCCTCTTCATTCCGATGATCCTTCTCCTCTTCTTTTACAATTCTTCTTAGGCTGTTCTTTCTTCTGAGTTCCAGCGAACAGAGTGTCTCCCTATTTCTTATGCAATCTCTCTTAACTACCAAAATCTGTTTATTTATACCAACTCCAATATCAGACTTCATAAGCCAATCAAATATTTCTGTCTGCACATGACAAAGCTTGAGGAACCAATCAAATCATTGCTTTTCATGTTTCAGGCTATTGGTCTGATCCTGTTGTGTCTTCATCATTTCTCAGCTTAACTGTTTTTACTCTACTATGTGGTGCAGTTTGGACTCTACCTTTCTCCCTACATCTGTTTCCTTCAGTGTTGAAATCTGGATTTTGCCTAACTTTCCCTTCATCTGTTTCCTGCAGTTTGTTGTAACTTCGTCAGAACTTTGGGTTGTTATGTTAGGATTTTGTTCCACTTTCTTTGTCACGCACATTGAGAATTGGTACAGGTCAAGAGGTTAATCATTTCACAGTTGCTTGATTCACAGACTGATTAAGTACACTTCAATTTCAACTTTTAAAACATATTAACCAACTTGCATTTCCATTCATCTCTGTTAATCTGGTTAGCTTTTGAGTAATCATTTTAGAATCATCTTCATACCTTATCAGAATCACAATCAGAATCAGAATCAGACTTTATTGTCATTGTACTAGTACAACGAGATTAGAGCTTTGCCTTAA
>VXCM01000059.1:0-12306 GCA_014773175.1 Lucifuga dentata | reverse complement strand
CAAATTTATCAAGTGTATTTGTGCAATCACAAAAACAGAAAATTATCAAAATAAATCTAAATGAGAACACAGTGGAAAATGTGTCATAAAGCACAGATTGACATGGTTAATAAACCGAAAATGAGGTCAAAATGTTTGTGTATACACATCAAAAATGTATGGTGTAGTTCCCAATGACATTACACATATTGGTGACTAAAATCACAACTATGTGAGCTCATGGATCAGAATAATGATCCCAGGCATGCAGGTCAGAGTAAACTTTATGCTGAGGTAAACTGTCATACACTGAGCAGATCTTGCAGTCTCTGTGCAGCCCCACCTTCCACTGCTGCTTCCAGCTAAAATAGTCATTGTACCTTTTCTTGTCTTCTGCTAGCTGTTTGAGATATTCACCCAAATCCTTTACAGAAGCAAACTCATCGACATGGATGAAAGGGTGAGGCGGAGCCACAGCCCTGTAGTCGCTCAGTGATGGCCCCAGAACGACGGGCACCGCACCACCTAGGTAAGAATTCCTCCACAGCTTCTCTGTGATATAATCTTTGGCGATTGAGTTCTCAAATGCCAAATAGAAGTAGCAGCGAGAGATTGTGGGCAAGAGGGCTTTGGAGGACAGAGGTCTCCTTCTGGTGCGCCCGTACACATTCACGGGAACAATGGCCTGAAGCTCATGGTACACTTGGGTTCTCTTGTGATGGCTTTGGTAGTTGCTGACCACCCAACAAACCAGAGAGGTCTTATTCAGAGGAACACCATCCTCAACTCCACTCTCATTTTCACCAGTCTTCTTTGGCACCAGCACACCATAGGGGATGCTGATGTCAGCGTCCCTCCTGTAGTTCATGGTCAGGTTAAAGACATTCGCAAATGGTTTTAAGTTACTGTTGTGTGCGGGGGACTCCACGGAAAACCAGACCCATCTCTGACCTTGTGGCCGAGGAAGGTGAAGTGGCAGCTTCTGAACGCCTTGTATCAGTTCTCTGTTGTGGAAGACAACCACATCAGCTGTGTTGTAGAAGGAATGATCGGCTACTAGTCTACAGTGGGGGATTTGGTAGAGGTTCCAGCAAATGTCACCCTGTAGGTTGATGGGAAAGCCAAACGGCGAGTGCCACAGCAGCACAGTCACATTTCTGCTGACATTCTGCTGAATAATGCTGTTATTAGAGAAGGGGAGGGGAATTACTGCCACATCCTGGATTCTCCACAGCCATCCNAATAATGCTGTTATTAGAGAAGGGGAGGGGAATTACTGCCACATCCTGGATTCTCCACAGCCATCCACCGAGGAAGAGAACCAGTGAAACACAGAGACAACAGAGGAGGTGGGGCTTCTTCACTGAATTGAGTAGATCCATTTTAGTGTTATNACAGAGACAACAGAGGAGGTGGGGCTTCTTCACTGAATTGAGTAGATCCATTTTAGTGTTATCATGCCCCTGTGACAAAAGGAAATTAATAAATAGGATTATGCAAAGCTATAGATAGTTTTGTAGTGTCACATTTTAGATCACTTTGGAAAGTATGTTTTTATATTTTAAATGCACAGAAGGATTACTAAACTTCATTATCCATGGTAAAAATACATAAACCTATACATATGTTATTACCCCAACAGGGCAGCAATTGGTGATCACTGTGAAAATTACCACAAAAGAAGACTTTAACTGCATTATGATATTATAGATATCTGAAGCCGGAAATATGACTAGTCGAAATACAATGGGAGACATCTTGAATGCAAATTCACATTCAAGATATCTGCGGATATCTGCGGATATCTTGAATGTGAATGTGAATCTTGAACGTGAATTCGCATTCAAGATATCTGCAACTGTATTTCGACTAGTCATATTTCCGGCTTCAGATATCTACAATTACATTTTGACTAGTAATATCTTAATTTTGGATATCCTAAAAGACATTTAAGATATCTTAAATCACAAGGAATTAAAGATAGCTTTAATTGGAATTATGACTAGTCACAAATGCACTGAAGATATCTTGAATTATAATTTCAACTAGACATAATTTAATTGTGGATGTCTGGAATTCACATTTCAGATAGGCGAAATTGAACTGTGGATATCTCAAAAAGATTCTCCATACAAATGAATGGGCATTCTCACTAGGCAGAATGTAATTATGGATATCTTAAATTTGAATTTTGGCTTGTTAAAATGTAATTATGGATATCTTAAATTCGAAGTCTGACTAGTCAAAATTGAATTACGGATATCTTAAATGTGTATCCTTCCCTTTTAATAAATGTTAAAANCTGACTAGTCAAAATTGAATTACGGATATCTTAAATGTGTATCCTTCCCTTTTAATAAATGTTAAAATGGCTTGCCATAGATGTGGAAAGAGGAAGTGATAAACATGATGTTAAAAAAGACAGTAGTGGTGGTGGTGGTGGTGGTGGTGGGGGGTTACACCAGACCTGATCATATAAGCCTGAGTCATCAATGCATCTTTCTTGTTGTAAAAAAGAGAATTACTTTATTACTCAGCTTGTCCACAACTTAACTTTGTTTTGATTGATTCACAAAGCTGCAAGTTTTTATGTTATAAAAAAATAGAATTTAAAAAGATGAGGGAGATAATTCTGTGTAATTGATGCAAGTGCATCATTAAGTGTATTCAGTGTAGCTATACAAGTGTATGAGAAATTAAGGATTATTTGCCAGGTATGGAATTGATGTGGAGAATAATATCCATCATATATGTCAATTTTTATAGGTTTTAGCTAATATGAATAAAGAATTGGAAGAATTATAAAATAGGAAATTGCAGCATCATTTTTAATGGTCGTGTGTGTGTGTGTGTGTGTGTGTGTGTGTGTGTGTGTGTGTGTGTGTTATACTGTGTGTTGTGTGTTTTGCTTCAAGTTTTCTATGTTATGATTAAATTAAATGTGACAGATTTTTTTGGACATACCCTAAATGAAAAGGATTCCAGGACTCCCGTCTCCAAATTTGACCATAAATATACTGTTCGACCAGCTGTTGATAAAGAAGGGGAAAAGATAAAAACACTATGATAAATGAGAAATGTCATTCTTTTTGTACTTGCACATTTTGTCACAATCAATTTCCTGTTTGCACCATATGAGTGACAGCCACTGGGTTCACTAAAATGGAAATGTTTCCACCAGGAGCATCAATGCAGCAGCTGCTAAAGGTGTCAACCATGTTAAAATTGTGAAATAAATAAGAAAATACAACATCGGAAAAAAAAATAGCAAAGTAGCAGATGTTTGCTATCTGAGAGCTTCACTGTTAATGTCAGTAAACCGATGCTAATGAATGAATAAAATATTGATTCTTGATTACAGAAGATGGATCTTGGTTCTCACTCCTTTTAACACAAATGTTTGCTTGAGCAGTATTTTTCTTTCACTAATATTTTATTTACATGCCACACTGATTTTGTCTGTACTGTGATTAAGGCAAAAATGCAGAATTAACAGAATTTCACCAAAATATACATAATGTGTTGCTTAAAGGACACTACTGGTGACTTTGCATGTTTGAGTCCAATAAATACTACTTACATTTGTCAACCATCAAACAACCAAAATCATGGTATGGTCCTTTAATCAGAGTATGAACGAGTGTATGCCAGGTGAGGAAAGGCTTCCTCTGATTTATAATGTTTACATGCTTGAATAAATCAATTTATAATCACACAATCTTTGTCTGTTACTGGGAGTAAGCATAGGTTGCCGAATGATAAATGCAATTTAATTACATTTGGAAAAAAATGTATTTATTTCCTATTTAGTGCCTTGATTGGAGTATAATCAAAGCTTTAATGTGCCTGTAAAAATATTGAATGATTCTCAAACTTTCTGAACCAAGTACCACCTCTGACCAAACTCAGCTCAGATAAAAAGGACATTTTGTTTTATTCCTTTTAGCATTATCCTGAATGCTTGACTCCATAATCATAATTATCTGAGTGAAGTCACAGGCAAACATTCAGTGAGATCTTAAACAAAATCTAATATATAAATTGCTTTAATTACATAGCTCTAACAGGGCTTTTATTGAAGAGAGAATTATGCGACAACAGCCTCCGTCAGGTGTCTTCAGGGAAAATGTTATGGCCCAGATTCATAAATGATAGCGCATGATTTACCGCATTGCTATGCGCAAATATCATGGCGCAACCACATTCCCTCACTCACAAAAAGCTTGTTACCGACATTTAAGCGTTTGCTTTGAAAGAGGTGTTACTGTGACATTTCCTTATTTACATGTAGCATAGCTATTCATAAAACTATGGAAAAAAAATTAAGACCTGCTTCATTCTGATGGTAAATTTCATTGGCATGAGATCTGGGCGACGTTTTATTTTTTATATTTTTTATTTTATTTTCAAAGTGATTTAATTCAACTTTACTTTGTCATTGTGCATATTGTATGAAAAATAGTAGTTGTACTTCACCAATGTTGTTATAATCACTGTAAATTTATATTTAATGACCAGTGTTCTATAATGTTAAACATAACATGACTGTTGAAAGGACCATACTGGTCATTTTGCATGTTTGAGCCTAATATAGCATAACAAAGCATACTACAGGAACAGTGAGTTAAAAAAAAAATCTTTTCCCTATCTTCCAAACCTCCATTGGTTTCAGTTCATTCTGGTATGCTATGAAAATCATCTTGTTGATACTTAAAAAGTTCTTGGGATATGTAATTCATCATCATGAAGAAGACGTGTATTCAGATTTTAAGCGCAATAAAATAGCGCGGAGTGAATGTTTGTCTCCATTGGGGAATATAGTCCCAAAAGAAGAACCTATGTTTATCGAAATATATTAAGGAAACATTGATTTTTAAGGTGGGTGTATTGCTTGAATATTTGATTTTGAAAGATTAAGAGATTTTGCAAAATATCAGGAAAGGTGAAATACGAGTTTATCCTTTGGGAAATGATTGTCAGTAACCTTATGTGTATGAAAATGGAATATATTAGGCTCAAACATGGTCTTTTAATGTGCTTATGTTGTGGTTCTATATAGTGAAGCAGTGTGTTGCCACATTATTCGGAACACAATAGGTTCAATCCAATCTAACAACCAAATAATAAATCTTCACAAAATATGACCTCACAAATGATCAGAAACACCAAAAATGACCAAAAACACACCACTTCTTTTCCAGTTTTCACAAAAACACAGAAGTTGTACTTAATAATGGATCTAATGATGATTCAGTGTTTTGTTTTGTTGTTTTAGCTGTGTAAATGTTTGTATTTTAGGTTTTAAAATTATTTCAGTTCATCGCTTCCAATATACTCCGACAAGCACTGAAAAAACGGATGTTTACCCCATTTAGATGTTACAAAAGCTTTAGCCTTATTTAATTGATTTCAACATATTATTTTGTTCTGCTCAATATTTTTGAGTAGTTGGAATTATATCACCAAGTGCTTCAAACATTCAAATTTTATTTAATTAAAAGCAACTAGCAACTTGTTTTTAAACTACATTTAATTTTAACATTTAGTTATTACACGATTGCATTGAGCTAAATTTACTCAAAAATATCAGCCAAACTAACTAAATGTGTTTAAGTTTACTCAATATACGTCTAAGGAAATTTAAGTAAAATGTACTCAATTTGTTTTAGCTAAAATTACAAATTTAATTTTGCTGAAATTACTTCTCAATATTAAATACAGTCAGCTTAAAAATATATAGATAAATCTAAATACATTTATTTCTTGCAACCACTTGACATAAAGATTAAGTACATTCAAAGTAGCATTTCTTCAGCATGCTCCTACTGAATTGGTATGACACTATACTAATATATAATTTTAGATCATACTATTATTTTGATAATGAGAAAGAGATGGAGAAAATAGAATTAGACTCACACAGAAATGCGTAGTGGACCAACAAAGACACGACTGCGAGTGACTCATTTTTGATGTATGTTGGAAGGCTGGTATGAAAGAGATTCAGATTTACTGGTCTGACCGGTTGGGCTGAACATCAGAGCCTGAAAGGTGTGGTGAGAAACAAACAAAAAAAAAACAAACACTGACACACAAACACACACGCGCTGTCATAGAAATTATAGGGTCNACAAAAAAAAAACAAACACTGACACACAAACACACACGCGCTGTCATAGAAATTATAGGGTCTCACAACTTCTCTCGATTGCAGATCACACTCTATTTTCGTGTACTAACATGGACAATTCCATACAGCCTTCAAAGTCTGAAAGCTTCTGCTGCGACTCATATACCAGTGGCTGATAATATCTTGAATATGTCAGAGAGGCTCCAGACTTCCTGTCTGAGCTTGGTTGTTATTTGTTAACCTTAGAATCACTTGTGCCAACCCCAAGGATGGTGAAGAGAGATTTATTAAAGGAATGACATATGGTAAGAGACATCGAAGGGCAAAGGTCAGATGACCTTTCTTAGGATAACGAACAGTGCCTCTCTATGGACAAAGCCACATCCAGAGACTTCAGGTTCATGTAATAAAAATAAATAAATACAGCTGTTGTGCCTTATACACATTTAAGTTTGAAAATGCTAAAACAGTGATTTTCATTATATACAATGCATTCATTTATTATCGACAAAATATTTACTGAAGTTATTACGCTTTTTTATACAAGTCTATACGCTACTTTTGAATCATGTGCTTTGTTGAATACTTTTAAGAATACTTTTAAGAATATAATCTTTTCTGACTGTATTCTACAATGTATACTAAATGGATGAAGAAATGAGGAGATTTCAATTCTAAAGATCCTGTTCAGCTCTGTGTAAATGAGCAGCTAACAGGGCCTCTGCCTGTGTATGTGTGTGTGTGTGTGTGTGTGTGTGTGTGTGTGTGTGTGTGTGTGTGTGTCAAAGAAGGAATGAGCACTGACCTAAACTGAACTAGACAGGTTACAGGATTTGAACACCTTAATCATGAAAGTATGGAGAAGCAGACACCAGAATCTGTTTTTGGTAGCAGGTGTAGTGTTGTGGGAAAATCTCATTTTCTTCTAAGTGTTCTCCTCATTATTATGGTTGAAGAATGTTTATCTTTCAGTGTTGTTTAAAAATTGTTTTGAAGTTGATTTATATTTGTTTGAAACATATTATTCGCTGGTTTTAAGTAATAACTTGTAGGCAGCTCTCTAATGCAGTATTTAACTGAGATTTGATGTATCATGTGTAAGACAGAAGACAGCCTCGTGTAAGTTTTAAAAAACAAAAAGAGAAAAGGACGATTTACATACTCCTGCTTAGATTGAGATGTGAGCATGATGATGGAAGAAGTGCTATAATTATTCATGATGGAACGAGCCTATACAAGAAAAGTATAGACTAATTACCAATCACAAACATTAAGTCCAAAGAGCTACACCTAGAATAAGCCTATGTAAAATCTTATAAATTGGGATGTATTGCTCTGTTCTGGTACAATTCAGCCTCTCTGTGGAAAACTAAATTACTTACACCTTTGTAAGGTGACTTTGTAGCTTTTTCACAAGAAGAGGAAGAATTCAACTTGCTCCATAGACTAAAGTGGTAAGACCTCTGATTACAGGGAAAACCTGATTATTTTACACTTAGAAACAAAACCCTTTTTGTAAGGGAATTAAGGGAGTCTGTTTATTTCTCTGTATTCATTTTTAATTTTTTTTTATGTGTGTATGTTTTGTACCTCTTATCTAACTGAAGGAGTAAAGTTTTTTTTTTTTAAATCAAAATCTTGTAAGCTTTCATTTCTTCAAAAGAGGATAGCATACACCAAGAGAGGGGTTTTTCTAAACATCCTTGAGGTAAGCCTAAGTCTAAACCTAAGTCAGCAAATAGATTTATTTTTACGGAAATGGATCTGATAGCAGCATGCAAATCAGGTAAAGCAGCAAGGCCTGAGTACTGGCTATGATCAGTGTAAAAAAAAGTGTGCCTAATTTATGTGAATGGTCAACCCTGTTTCTGAAAGGCAATTTTTCGAAATCCTTCTTTTATGAGGGTCTAGCTCTATGGGCTAACAGAAATATACATAACCGTGAGATAAGCTGCTCTTCCCTGCTTCAAGTGGCTCAGTAACAAAGAGTAATGTTTTATCTTAGAGGGATAAGTTGATGACAGGCTTGCTAGTTATAAATTTTGATATAATAAATGGCATAAGATACGACGTATCAATGGCTTACTTAGGTGAGTCAATAATGTAATTTTTGTGTAAGTCAGGTTGAGCCAAAGGTGATTTAATTAATAGAGGAACAATTAATAAAAGTGGCAGTACTTCCTCAGTCACCTCAAACAACCTGCGATGAGTTAATTGTCAGAGAATTTATAAGTGAGGCAAGACAACTGTAAACTGGTTTGATGGCAGGAATAACAAGAATGGCTAGCACAAATTGTTTAGAAAATGACTGCACATTTAGCACACAGTCAAGGCTATAATTATTATCCTTTAGGAGTCCAAATCTTCAACTTAGGAGGACAGTTCAAGCCTTGACCTTTATGGCCTCCTAGCCTGAGGGCTAGACACATAACCACACATGGAAAACTACAGGAATACAATGATACATAGAATATAAGGGTAAACAAACTTGAATAAATGAATATCACGTTCACAACCTTGCTAGAATTTGTGAATGTATTTTGAGGAATCAAAGACAGAGAAATGTCTGAAAATATCAAAATATATGAAACAGTAAGAATCAATGAAGCACACAAACTCTTCACTTTGGCCAAAAACCTCCCCACAAGATCAAGGGGAGACAAAAAGACCCAAATGACTGACTAAACCTACAACACAAAACTCATTAGTGGGAAATCAATTTAAACACTCATTTCATGTGATATAAAACCCATTAGGGAAAATTACAGTTTAAACAGTTTTAAATTTCATCTTCAACTTCAATATCATGAGAAAAAGGAAAAACTCAGTACGTACATTGTGAGGTTCACTGTCGACGACTTGACTGACATTCACCTCAACAGTCTTCTTGATACAAACCTTTCAACATATCACACCTTATAACACATCTTGAAGCAAAACAAAATCAATCCAACACAGCAGAGGACAAGAGCAATCTCAATCACAAGTTTAATCATAAATGCAACTTTAGAACCCAACACACAAGAAAGACTGTCAAAGGGATTCCAGTCATGAACAGTTTGAATGGCCTTAATGCCCCTTTTTGGTACCTCGGATCAGATCATTCAACTCCCTTGATGTGTTGGAAACATAAATACAACATTCAGTGTGAATAACCTTACTAACACTCCTTATGCTGCCAATATCATATCTATCATAACATTATCAGTGACACGTTTCTTTGGAACAGGAGTAGAAAGAGGAGATTTTGGAAATTCCTCCACACTGTTTTCCCTTTTTATCTTTACACTTAACAGGTTTGTCATGCAACATTCAATTACTATACATGTCATAATGTGATTCATTCACTTCTTCTTGGGTTGACACACATCCACTGATATTCTTCTCTCACTCAGACCTATGATTTCCTCTTATGTTTTAGGGGCGTACTTGCAGACATGAAAATATAAAAAACAGTGAGGCCTTCACTTCCCAACGCGATCACTGACAATGATGTAGTGTAACTCTCTCATAGAAGCGCACAGAGACTGAGGGCTCCAGCTGGCTCCAGTCACCAGGAGCTGGCTGGAGCCAAAGTCACCGCCAGTAAAATTATGCTTCTCAACTCCGCTTGTAACCCAGGTTTGAATGTTATTTTAAACATGTTGAAGACCTAGTGTTATGAAACGACATGCACGAAAATGCAATGCTAGCTATATAGTTTCACTAATAATGGCATTATCTCCTGGAAGCTTTGTTAGCTATTGTTAGCTCCAGTACAACATAAAGTTTAGCTTCCAAAATAGTGAAACATAAATGCTTTTTACCTTCACAGTGCTCTCAAAACAAATTCAACTTCCCAAACAACTTCTGCACATCCTCGTGAGTTGGCTTTGTTTGCTGCGTGGGGTCAGACTGAGACCGTGGCACAGCCTCACCTGGAGCGTATCCTGCTGCCACGCCCATTGCTTATCCTGCCACATGTGGACTAGTTTTTACCGGCACAGCTGAATTTGAGAACTGCTTGACCAAACAATTTCATACACAACACTGCATGTCCGTTCAACTTCATACAGTGCTGGTTTCTAGAGATATCGGGTGCCACAGACAGACAGAGGAACTGTAATTATAATAAGACTAGTGCATTGCCCATTGAAAACGTGCGTGTTCGGACCAGGCCCGATGTGTGGTGTATCCCACAGCCTGCCATAAGTGCCTGTGGAGTGGAGCATACGCTGCCATGCCCGGAGCATATCCTGATGCTACGCCTGGAGCATGTTCAGACCGGGATGGACTTTACAGTGTGTGCCGCAGCCTGCCATAATTTTGTTCTGCACATCCTCATCAGCTAGCATTGTTTTCAGTGCCTGTTGGAAACGTGCCTGTTTGGACCAGGCCAGACTTTATGGTATGCTCACAGCCTGCCATCAGTGCCTGGGGAGTGAGCATATGTTGCTGCGTCCGGAGCGTATCCTGCCACGCATGGTACTTTTTACCAGCACAGCTCAATTTGAGAACCACTCATCCAAACAACTACACAGGCAATCCCTGGGTTACGAACGAGTTCCATGTCCATGGCTGTTTGTAAGTCAGATTTGTTTGTAAGTTGGAACAGTTACTTAAGGTGTGTATCTAGCATATATATTTTGCCTTTCTATGCATAAGAAACATTAAACAAACACTTCCAGATATCTTAAAACATCATAAACCTGGGGGGGGGGGGGGGGGNGGGATTGTATAAAAAAACATGTAGGTTAACACTTACTCTCACTCCTTGATGTCTTGCACGTCGGAAGAGACATTCTTGTTTTGTTTTGATGTGCATCGTAAAGTAGTGTGCCATTCATTATTATGAATCATTGTATGTAACTCACATTTTTAATTTAGTAGGCTTTATGGTGGTCGGTTCGTAAGTATGGGTTGTTCATACATTGGACATTCGTAAGTTGGGGACTGCCTGTGCATGTAACACTGTACGTCCTTGGGTCCTGAGCAATAAACCTGCCAAATTTCAACTTCATACAGCGTTGGATTCTAGAGATATTGGTGCCACAGACAGACAGACAGATGGACAGAGATTTTAAATATGATTGATTAAACTACCAACTATATGACAAGACATAAGATACTGCTATATGACAAAATATAAGCCTCGGGGTGTGTGCCTGGCCTGCTCTTCCGGTGGTCTGCTTGTTGGCTCCAGTGGTGCATGTGGGTGCCCTTCCTGGCTCATGGGCTTGTTCGTTATCCTGGTTCTCCTCTGTCTCCCTGGGGCTCTGCGTCCTGGGTGTCTTTCTGTCTGGGGTGTGCCGCCTGGACGTGTGGCTTCTGTCGGGCTTGGAGAGGTCCCCATGCTATGGTAAGGTTCTGTATTTAGGTCCTGGCCTGACACACCACCTACAATTGTGACCTGATCTTCAGTAGTGATCTGGGTCTCTGCAGGTTGCTGGAACCAGTGTTTTTTAGGCTGTCACCACCACTTAGTGCTGAATGTTTTCAGAGGGTATCAGGACTCTGGTGATGTGGATTTGGTGCATGGAACTTCATAAATTAAACCACTGTCACTGCTTGTTTATTTGTTGTTGTTTGTCCTGGTCTGTTGTGTCGTGTTTTTAGCCTCTTTGCTGCTTCATAAATTAAACCACAGACTGTTTACCACTGTCACTACTTGTTTATGTGTTTTTGTTTGTTTGTGTTGTTGTTCAGATGTTTAGCCCTCCTTGATAGAAATTGATTGTTGGTTTTAAATAAAACGTGATAGGTTGGTCAAGGAGGGCCGGTGAAGGTCACACACTCGCCTAAGCACTATATGTTATTTGTCTGTTGCAAGATCAAATTGCATATATATACAAAATGTTTTATGCCAGTCTTGGCATATACCACAACTATATATGCAGACAGACTGAAAAAAAAATTAAAAATCGCAAAGTTAAATGAAATTTAAAGTAAAACATGCCAAGAAGTATCAGCAAAAATATCACTGATTATACTACAAATTACTACAGTATATGACAAGACATAATATACTGCAATATTTGTTAGCTGTTCTTGCCTTAAGTGAGTAATTTTGTAAATCAATTTTTACTGCCTTGAGTGCAATCATGACTGTTACATCCTTATCAATAATAATTCATATGATGCATTTCTTTTGCATTTCTTCTTCTTCTTCTTTTCCTTTCGGCTTTCCCTTCAGGGGTCACCACAGCGAATCATCTGCC